>CAUYWW010000082.1:3000000-3392722 GCA_963576845.1 Megachile leachella
AATAAAAGTAATAAGTATATTTATTACAGTTCTATCGATAGTAACTGCATAATATTGGTAATAATGCATGTTATATTGATGATAATAAAAGTAGTAAGTACATTTATTATAGTTCTAGCGATAATAAAAGTAAAATATGGCTAATAGTGCATGTTATACTGATAATAATAAAAGTAATAAGTATATTTATTATACTACTGTTGATAATAACTGCATTATATGGGTAATAATGCAAGTTACATTGATGATAATAAAAGTACTAAGTATATTTATTACAGTTCTATCGATAATAACTGCATAATATGGGTAATAATGCATGTTATATTGATGATAATGAAAGTAGTAAGTATATTTATTATAGCTCTAGCGATTATAACTTCATAATATGGGTAATAATGCATGTTATATTGATGCTAATGAAAGTAGTAAGTATATTTATTATAGCTCTAGCGATTATAACTGCATAATATGGGTAATAATGCATGTTATGTTGAGAATAATATAAGTAATAAGTATAATTAATACAGTCCTAGCGATAATAACTGCATTATATGGGTAATAATGCATGTTATATTGATAATAATATAAGTAATAAGTATAATTATTACAGTTCTAGCGATAATAACTTCATTATATGGGTAATAATGCATGTTATATTGATAATAATATAAGTAATAAGTATAATTCTTACGGTTCTAGCTATAATAACTGCATTATATGGGTAATAATGCATGTTATATTGATAATATCGGGAGTAGTAAGCATAATTATTATAGTTCTAGCGATAATAATAGTAAAATATGGCTAATAGTGCATGTTATATTGATAATAATAAAAGTAATAAGTATATTTATTATAGTTCTTTCGATAATAACTGCATAATATGGGTAATAATGCATGTTATATTGATGATAATGAAAGTAGTAGGTATATTTATTATAGTTCTGGCGATTATACCTGCATAATATGGGTAGTAATGCATGTTATATTGAGAATAATATAAGTAATAAGTATAATTATTACAGTCCTAGCGATAATAACTGCATTATATGGGTAATAATGCGTGTTATATTGATAATATCGGGAGTAATAAGTATAATTATTATAGTTCTAGCGATAATAATAGTAAAATATGACTAATAGTGCACGTTATATTGATAATAATATAAGTAATAAGTATATTTATTACAGTTCTAGAGATAATAACTGCATTATATGCGTAATAATGCATGTTATATTGATAATATCGGGAGTAATAAGTATAATTATTATAGTCCTAGCGATAATAATAGTAAAATATGCCTAATAGTGCATGTTATATTGATAATAATAAAAGTAATAAGTATATTTATTACAGTTCTATCGATAATAACTGCATAATATGGGTAATAATGCATGTTATATTGATGATAATAAAAGTAATACGTATATTTATTATTGTTCTAGCGATAATAACTGCATAATATGGGTAATAATGCATGTAATATTGATAATAATATAAGTAATAAGTATAATTATTACAGTTCTAGCGATAATAACTGCATTATATGGGTAATAATGTACGTTATATTGCTAATAAAATAAGTAATAAGCATAATTATTACAGTTCTAGCGATAATAACTGCATAATATGCGTAATAATGCTTGTTATATTGATAATATCGGGAGTAATAAGTATAATTATTACGGTTCTAGCGATAATAACTGCATTATATGGGTAATAATGCATGTTATATTGATAATATCGGGAGTAGTATGCATAATTATTATAGTTCTAGCGATAATAATAGTAAAATATGGCTAATAGTGCATGTTATATTGATAATAATAAAAGTAATAAGTATATTTATTACAGTTCTATCGATAATAACTGCATAATATCGGTAATAATGCATGTAATATTCATAATAATATAAGTAATAAGTATAATTATTACAGTTCTAGCGATAATAACTGCATTATATGCGTAATAATGCATGTTATATTGATAATATCGGGAGTAATAAGTATAATTATTATAGTTCTAGCGATAATAATAGTAAAATATGGCTAATAGTGCATGTTATATTGATAATAATAAAAGTAATAAGTATATTTATTATACTTCTGTGGATAATAGCCGCATAATATGGGTAACAATGCATGTTATATTGAGAATAATATAAGTAATAAGCATAATTATTACAGTTCTAGCGATAATAACTGCATTATATGCGTAATAATGCATGTTATATTGATAATATCGGGAGTAATAAGTATAATTATTATAGTTCTAGCGATAATAATAGTAAAATATGGCTAATAGTGCATGTTATATTGATAATAATAAAAGTAATAAGTATATTTGTTACAGTTCTATCGATAGAAACTGCATAATATGGGTAATAATGCATGTTATATTGATGATAATAAAAGTAATACGTATATTTATTATAGTTCTAGCGATAATAACTGCATAAAATGGCTAATAATGTACGTTATATTGCTAATAAAATAAGTAATAAGTAAAATTATTACCGTTCTAGCGATAATAAGTGCATAATATGCGTAATAATTCATGTTATATTGATAATATCGGGAGTAATAAGTATAATTATTACAGTTCTAGCGATAATAACTGCATTATATGGGTAATAATGGATGTTATATTGATAATATTGGGAGTAATAAGTAAAATTATTATCGTTCTAGCGATAATAATAGTAAAATATGGCTAATAGTGCATGTTACATTGATAATAATAAAAGTAGTAAGTATATTTATTATAGATCTAGCGATAATAACTGCATTATATGGGTAATAATGCATGTTATATTGATGATAATAAAAGTAATACGTATATTTATTATAGTTCTAGCGATAATAACTGCATAATATGGGTAATAATGCATGTTATATTGATAATAATATAAGTAATAAGTATATTTATTACAGTTCTATCGATAGTAACTGCATAATATGGGTAATAATGCATGTTATATTGATGATAATAAAAGTAGTAAGTACATTTATTATAGTTCTAGCGATAATAAAAGTAAAATATGGCTAATAGTGCATGTTATACTGATAATAATAAAAGTAATAAGTATATTTATTACAGTTCTATCGATAGTAACTGCATAATATGGGTAATAATGCATGTTATATTGATGATAATAAAAGTAGTAAGTACATTTATTATAGTTCTAGCGATAATAAAAGTAAAATATGGCTAATAGTGCATGTTATATTGATAATAATAAAAGTAATAAGTATAATTAATACAGTCCTAGCGATAATAACTGCGTTATATGGGTAATAATGCATGTTATATTGATAATATCGGGAGTAATAAGTATAATTATTATAGTTCTAGCGATAATAATAGTAAAATATGGCTAATAGTGCATGTTATATTGATAATAATAAAAGTAATAAGTATATTTATTACAGTTCTATCGATAGTAACTGCATAATATGGGTAATAATGCATGTTATATTGATGATAATAAAAGTAGTAAGTACATTTATTATAGTTCTAGCGATAATAAAAGTAAAATATGGCTAATAGTGCATGTTATACTGATAATAATAAAAGTAATAAGTATATTTATTATACTACTGTTGATAAGAACTGCATTATATGGGTAATAATGCAAGTTACATTGATGATAATAAAAGTACTAAGTATATTTATTACAGTTCTATCGATAATAACTGCATAATATGGGTAATAATGCATGTTATATTGATGATAATGAAAGTAGTAAGTATATTTATTATAGCTCTAGCGATTATAACTTCATAATATGGGTAATAATGCATGTTATATTGATGCTAATGAAAGTAGTAAGTATATTTATTATAGCTCTAGCGATTATAACTGCATAATATGGGTAATAATGCATGTTATGTTGAGAATAATATAAGTAATAAGTATAATTAATACAGTCCTAGCGATAATAACTGCATTATATGGGTAATAATGCATGTTATATTGATAATAATATAAGTAATAAGTATAATTATTACAGTTCTAGCGATAATAACTTCATTATATGGGTAATAATGCATGTTATATTGATAATAATATAAGTAATAAGTATAATTCTTACGGTTCTAGCTATAATAACTGCATTATATGGGTAATAATGCATGTTATATTGATAATATCGGGAGTAGTAAGCATAATTATTATAGTTCTAGCGATAATAATAGTAAAATATGGCTAATAGTGCATGTTATATTGATAATAATAAAAGTAATAAGTATATTTATTATAGTTCTTTCGATAATAACTGCATAATATGGGTAATAATGCATGTTATATTGATGATAATGAAAGTAGTAGGTATATTTATTATAGTTCTGGCGATTATACCTGCATAATATGGGTAGTAATGCATGTTATATTGAGAATAATATAAGTAATAAGTATAATTATTACAGTCCTAGCGATAATAACTGCATTATATGGGTAATAATGCGTGTTATATTGATAATATCGGGAGTAATAAGTATAATTATTATAGTTCTAGCGATAATAATAGTAAAATATGACTAATAGTGCACGTTATATTGATAATAATATAAGTAATAAGTATATTTATTACAGTTCTAGAGATAATAACTGCATTATATGCGTAATAATGCATGTTATATTGATAATATCGGGAGTAATAAGTATAATTATTATAGTCCTAGCGATAATAATAGTAAAATATGCCTAATAGTGCATGTTATATTGATAATAATAAAAGTAATAAGTATATTTATTACAGTTCTATCGATAATAACTGCATAATATGGGTAATAATGCATGTTATATTGATGATAATAAAAGTAATACGTATATTTATTATTGTTCTAGCGATAATAACTGCATAATATGGGTAATAATGCATGTAATATTGATAATAATATAAGTAATAAGTATAATTATTACAGTTCTAGCGATAATAACTGCATTATATGGGTAATAATGTACGTTATATTGCTAATAAAATAAGTAATAAGCATAATTATTACAGTTCTAGCGATAATAACTGCATAATATGCGTAATAATGCTTGTTATATTGATAATATCGGGAGTAATAAGTATAATTATTACGGTTCTAGCGATAATAACTGCATTATATGGGTAATAATGCATGTTATATTGATAATATCGGGAGTAGTATGCATAATTATTATAGTTCTAGCGATAATAATAGTAAAATATGGCTAATAGTGCATGTTATATTGATAATAATAAAAGTAATAAGTATATTTATTACAGTTCTATCGATAATAACTGCATAATATCGGTAATAATGCATGTAATATTCATAATAATATAAGTAATAAGTATAATTATTACAGTTCTAGCGATAATAACTGCATTATATGCGTAATAATGCATGTTATATTGATAATATCGGGAGTAATAAGTATAATTATTATAGTTCTAGCGATAATAATAGTAAAATATGGCTAATAGTGCATGTTATATTGATAATAATAAAAGTAATAAGTATATTTATTATACTTCTGTGGATAATAGCCGCATAATATGGGTAACAATGCATGTTATATTGAGAATAATATAAGTAATAAGCATAATTATTACAGTTCTAGCGATAATAACTGCATTATATGCGTAATAATGCATGTTATATTGATAATATCGGGAGTAATAAGTATAATTATTATAGTTCTAGCGATAATAATAGTAAAATATGGCTAATAGTGCATGTTATATTGATAATAATAAAAGTAATAAGTATATTTGTTACAGTTCTATCGATAGAAACTGCATAATATGGGTAATAATGCATGTTATATTGATGATAATAAAAGTAATACGTATATTTATTATAGTTCTAGCGATAATAACTGCATAAAATGGCTAATAATGTACGTTATATTGCTAATAAAATAAGTAATAAGTAAAATTATTACCGTTCTAGCGATAATAAGTGCATAATATGCGTAATAATTCATGTTATATTGATAATATCGGGAGTAATAAGTATAATTATTACAGTTCTAGCGATAATAACTGCATTATATGGGTAATAATGGATGTTATATTGATAATATTGGGAGTAATAAGTAAAATTATTATCGTTCTAGCGATAATAATAGTAAAATATGGCTAATAGTGCATGTTACATTGATAATAATAAAAGTAGTAAGTATATTTATTATAGATCTAGCGATAATAACTGCATTATATGGGTAATAATGCATGTTATATTGATGATAATAAAAGTAATACGTATATTTATTATAGTTCTAGCGATAATAACTGCATAATATGGGTAATAATGCATGTTATATTGATAATAATATAAGTAATAAGTATATTTATTACAGTTCTATCGATAGTAACTGCATAATATGGGTAATAATGCATGTTATATTGATGATAATAAAAGTAGTAAGTACATTTATTATAGTTCTAGCGATAATAAAAGTAAAATATGGCTAATAGTGCATGTTATACTGATAATAATAAAAGTAATAAGTATATTTATTACAGTTCTATCGATAGTAACTGCATAATATGGGTAATAATGCATGTTATATTGATGATAATAAAAGTAGTAAGTACATTTATTATAGTTCTAGCGATAATAAAAGTAAAATATGGCTAATAGTGCATGTTATATTGATAATAATAAAAGTAATAAGTATAATTAATACAGTCCTAGCGATAATAACTGCGTTATATGGGTAATAATGCATGTTATATTGATAATATCGGGAGTAATAAGTATAATTATTATAGTTCTAGCGATAATAATAGTAAAATATGGCTAATAGTGCATGTTATATTGATAATAATAAAAGTAATAAGTATATTTATTACAGTTCTATCGATAGTAACTGCATAATATGGGTAATAATGCATGTTATATTGATGATAATAAAAGTAGTAAGTACATTTATTATAGTTCTAGCGATAATAAAAGTAAAATATGGCTAATAGTGCATGTTATACTGATAATAATAAAAGTAATAAGTATATTTATTATACTACTGTTGATAAGAACTGCATTATATGGGTAATAATGCAAGTTACATTGATGATAATAAAAGTACTAAGTATATTTATTACAGTTCTATCGATAATAACTGCATAATATGGGTAATAATGCATGTTATATTGATGATAATGAAAGTAGTAAGTATATTTATTATAGCTCTAGCGATTATAACTTCATAATATGGGTAATAATGCATGTTATATTGATGCTAATGAAAGTAGTAAGTATATTTATTATAGCTCTAGCGATTATAACTGCATAATATGGGTAATAATGCATGTTATGTTGAGAATAATATAAGTAATAAGTATAATTAATACAGTCCTAGCGATAATAACTGCATTATATGGGTAATAATGCATGTTATATTGATAATAATATAAGTAATAAGTATAATTATTACAGTTCTAGCGATAATAACTTCATTATATGGGTAATAATGCATGTTATATTGATAATAATATAAGTAATAAGTATAATTCTTACGGTTCTAGCTATAATAACTGCATTATATGGGTAATAATGCATGTTATATTGATAATATCGGGAGTAGTAAGCATAATTATTATAGTTCTAGCGATAATAATAGTAAAATATGGCTAATAGTGCATGTTATATTGATAATAATAAAAGTAATAAGTATATTTATTATAGTTCTTTCGATAATAACTGCATAATATGGGTAATAATGCATGTTATATTGATGATAATGAAAGTAGTAGGTATATTTATTATAGTTCTGGCGATTATACCTGCATAATATGGGTAGTAATGCATGTTATATTGAGAATAATATAAGTAATAAGTATAATTATTACAGACCTAGCGATAATAACTGCATTATATGGGTAATAATGCGTGTTATATTGATAATATCGGGAGTAATAAGTATAATTATTATAGTTCTAGCGATAATATTAGTAAAATATGACTAATAGTGCACGTTATATTGATAATAATATAAGTAATAAGTATATTTATTACAGTTCTAGCGATAATAACTGCATTATATGCGTAATAATGCATGTTATATTGATAATATCGGGAGTAATAAGTATAATTATTATAGTCCTAGCGATAATAATAGTAAAATATGCCTAATAGTGCATGTTATATTGATAATAATAAAAGTAATAAGTATATTTATTACAGTTCTATCGATAATAACTGCATAATATGGGTAATAATGCATGTTATATTGATGATAATAAAAGTAATACGTATATTTATTATTGTTCTAGCGATAATAACTGCATAATATGGGTAATAATGCATGTAATATTGATAATAATATAAGTAATAAGTATAATTATTACAGTTCTAGCGATAATAACTGCATTATATGGGTAATAATGTACGTTATATTGCTAATAAAATAAGTAATAAGCATAATTATTACAGTTCTAGCGATAATAACTGCATAATATGCGTAATAATGCTTGTTATATTGATAATATCGGGAGTAATAAGTATAATTATTACGGTTCTAGCGATAATAACTGCATTATATGGGTAATAATGCATGTTATATTGATAATATCGGGAGTAGTATGCATAATTATTATAGTTCTAGCGATAATAATAGTAAAATATGGCTAATAGTGCATGTTATATTGATAATAATAAAAGTAATAAGTATATTTATTACAGTTCTATCGATAATAACTGCATAATATCGGTAATAATGCATGTAATATTGATAATAATATAAGTAATAAGTATAATTATTACAGTTCTAGCGATAGTAACTACATTATATGGGTAATAATGCATGTTATATTGATAATATCGGGAGTAATAAGTATAATTATTATAGTTCTAGCGATAATAATAGTAAAATATGGCTAATACTGCATGTTATATTGATAATAATAAAAGTAATAAGTAAATTTATTACAGTTCTATCCATAATAACTGCATAATATGGGTAATAGTGGACTTTATATTGATAATAATAAAAGTAATAAGTATATTTATTACAGTTCTATCGATAATAACTGCATAATATGGGTAATAATGCATGTTATATTGATGATAATAAAAGTAATACGTATATTTATTATAGTTCTAGCGATAATAACTGCATAATATGGGTAATAATGCATGTTACATTGATAATAATATAAGTAATAAGTATAATTATTACAGTTCTAGCGATAATAACTGCATTATATGGGTAATAATGCACGTTATATTGCTAACAATATAAGTAATAAGTATAATTATTACAGTTCTGGCGATAATAACTGCATTATATGGGTAATAATGCATGTTATATTGATAATAATAAAAGTAATAAGTATATTTATTATCGGTCTTTCGATAATAACTTCTTAATATGGGTAATAATGCATGTTATATTGATGATAATGAAAGTAGTAAGTATATTTATTACAGTTCTGGCGATAATAACTGCATTATATGCGTAATAAGGCATGTTATATTGATAATATCGGGAGTAATAAGTATAATTATTATAGTTCTAGCGATAGTAATAGTAAAATATGGCTAATAGTGCATGATATATTGATAATAGTAAAAGTAATAAGTAAATTTATTACAGTTCTATCGATAATAACTGCATAATATGGGTAATAATGCATGTTATATTGATGATAATGAAAGTAATACGTATATTTATTATAGTTCTAGCGATAATAACTGCATAATATGGGTAATAATGCGTGTTATATTGAGAATAATATAAGTAATAAGTATAATTATTACAGTTCTGGCGATAATAACTGCATTATATGGGTAATAATGCACGTTATATTGCTAATAGTATAAGTAATATGTATAATTATTACAGTTCTAGCGATAATACTAGTAGAATATGGCTAATACTGCATGTTATATTGATAATAATATAAGTAATAAGTATATTTATTACAGTTCTAACGATAATAACTGCATAATATCGGTAATAATGCATGTAATATTGATAATAATATAAGTAATAAGTATAATTATTACAGTTCTAGCGATAATAACTGCATTATATGGGTAATAATGCACGTTATATTGCTAATAATATAAGTAATAAGTATAATTATTACAGTTCTAGCGATAATAACTGCATTATATGGGTAATAATGCATGTTATATTGATAATATCGGGAGTAATAAGTATAATTATTATAGTTCTAGCGATAATAATAGTAAAATATGGCTAATAGTGATTGTTATATTGATAATAATAAAAGTAATAAGTATATTTATTATACTTCTGTCGATAATAACTGCATTATATGGGTAATCATGCATGTTATATTGATAATAATATAAGTAATAAGTATAATTATTACAGTTCTAGCGATAATAACTCTATTATATGGGTAACAATGAATGTTATATTGATAATAATATAAGTAATAAGTATAATTATTACAGTTCTAGCGATAATAACTGCATTATATGGGTAATAATGCACGTTATATTGCTAATAATATAACTAATAAGTATAATTATTACAGTTCTAGCGATAATAACTGCATTATATGGGTAATAATGCATGTTATATTGATAATATTGGGCGTAATAAGTATATTTATTATAGTTCTAGCGATAATAATAGTAAAATATGGCAAATAGTGCATGTTATATTGATGATAATAAAAGTAATACGTATATTTATTATAGTTCTAGCGATAATAACTGCATAATATGGGTAATAATGCATGTTATATTGATAATAATATAAGTAATAAGTATAATTAATACAGTCCTAGCGATAATAACTGCATTATATGGGTAATAATGCATGTTATATTGATAATAATATAAGTAATAAGTATAATTATTACAGTTCTAGCGATAATAACTTCATTATATGGGTAATAATGCATGTTATATTGATGATAATGAAAGTAGTAGGTATATTTATTATAGCTCTGGCGATTATACCTGCATAATATGGGTAGTAATGCATGTTATATTGAGAATAATATAAGTAATAAGTATAATTATTACAGTCCTAGCGATAATAACTGCATTATATGGGTAATAATGCGTGTTATATTGATAATATCGGGAGTAATAAGTATAATTATTATAGTTCTAGCGATAATAATAGTAAAATATGACTAATAGTGCACGTTATATTGATAATAATATAAGTAATAAGTATATTTATTACAGTTCTAGCGATAATAACTGCATTATATGCGTAATAATGCATGTTATATTGATAATATCGGGAGTAATAAGTATAATTATTATAGTCCTAGCGATAATAATAGTAAAATATGGCTAATAGTGCATGTTATATTGATAATAATAAAAGTAATAAGTATATTTATTACAGTTCTATCGATAGTAACTGCATAATATGGGTAATAATGCATGTTATATTGATGATAATAAAAGTAGTAAGTACATTTATTATAGTTCTAGCGATAATAAAAGTAAAATATGGCTAATAGTGCATGTTATACTGATAATAATAAAAGTAATAAGTATATTTATTATACTACTGTTGATAAGAACTGCATTATATGGGTAATAATGCAAGTTACATTGATGATAATAAAAGTACTAAGTATATTTATTACAGTTCTATCGATAATAACTGCATAATATGGGTAATAATGCATGTTATATTGATGATAATGAAAGTAGTAAGTATATTTATTATAGCTCTAGCGATTATAACTTCATAATATGGGTAATAATGCATGCTATATTGATGCTAATGAAAGTAGTAAGTATATTTATTATAGCTCTAGCGATTATAACTGCATAATATGGGTAATAATGCATGTTATGTTGAGAATAATATAAGTAATAAGTATAATTAATACAGTCCTAGCGATAATAACTGCATTATATGGGTAATAATGCATGTTATATTGATAATAATATAAGTAATAAGTATAATTATTACAGTTCTAGCGATAATAACTTCATTATATGGGTAATAATGCATGTTATATTGATAATAATATAAGTAATAAGTATAATTCTTACGGTTCTAGCTATAATAACTGCATTATATGGGTAATAATGCATGTTATATTGATAATATCGGGAGTAGTAAGCATAATTATTATAGTTCTAGCGATAATAATAGTAAAATATGGCTAATAGTGCATGTTATATTGATAATAATAAAAGTAATAAGTATATTTATTATAGTTCTTTCGATAATAACTGCATAATATGGGTAATAATGCATGTTATATTGATGATAATGAAAGTAGTAGGTATATTTATTATAGTTCTGGCGATTATACCTGCATAATATGGGTAGTAATGCATGTTATATTGAGAATAATATAAGTAATAAGTATAATTATTACAGTCCTAGCGATAATAACTGCATTATATGGGTAATAATGCGTGTTATATTGATAATATCGGGAGTAATAAGTATAATTATTATAGTTCTAGCGATAATAATAGTAAAATATGACTAATAGTGCACGTTATATTGATAATAATATAAGTAATAAGTATAATTATTACAGTTCTAGCGATAATAACTGCATTATATGGGTAATAATGCATGTTATATTGATAATATCGGGAGTAATAAGTATAATTATTATAGTTCTAGCGATAATAATAGTAAAATATGGCTAATAGTGATTGTTATATTGATAATAATAAAAGTAATAAGTATATTTATTATACTTCTGTCGATAATAACTGCATTATATGGGTAATCATGCATGTTATATTGATAATAATATAAGTAATAAGTATAATTATTACAGTTCTAGCGATAATAACTCTATTATATGGGTAACAATGAATGTTATATTGATAATAATATAAGTAATAAGTATAATTATTACAGTTCTAGCGATAATAACTGCATTATATGGGTAATAATGCACGTTATATTGCTAATAATATAACTAATAAGTATAATTATTACAGTTCTAGCGATAATAACTGCATTATATGGGTAATAATGCATGTTATATTGATAATATTGGGCGTAATAAGTATATTTATTATAGTTCTAGCGATAATAATAGTAAAATATGGCAAATAGTGCATGTTATATTGATGATAATAAAAGTAATACGTATATTTATTATAGTTCTAGCGATAATAACTGCATAATATGGGTAATAATGCATGTTATATTGATAATAATATAAGTAATAAGTATAATTATTACAGTTCTAGCGATAATAACTGCATTATATGGGTAATAATGCACGTTATATTGCTAACAATATAAGTAATAAGTATAATTATTACAGTTCTGGCGATAATAACTGCATTATATGGGTAATAATGCATGTTATATTGATAATAATAAAAGTAATAAGTATATTTATTATCGTTCTATCGATAATAACTTCTTAATATGGGTAATAATGCATGTTATATTGATGATAATGAAAGTAGTAAGTATATTTATTACAGTTCTAGCGATAATAACTGCATTATATGCGTAATAAGGCATGTTATATTGATAATATCGGGAGTAATAAGTATAATTATTATAGTTCTAGCGATAGTAATAGTAAAATATGGCTAATAGTGCAAGATATATTGATAATAGTAAAAGTAATAAGTAAATTTATTACAGTTCTATCGATAATAACTGCATAATATGGGTAATAATGCATGTTATATTGATGATAATGAAAGTAATACGTATATTTATTATAGTTCTAGCGATAATAACTGCATAATATGGGTAATAATGCGTGTTATATTGAGAATAATATAAGTAATAAGTATAATTATTACAGTTCTGGCGATAATAACTGCATTATATGGGTAATAATGCACGTTATATTGCTAATAGTATAAGTAATATGTATGATTATTACAGTTCTAGCGATAATACCTCCATTATATGGGTAATAATGCATGTTATATTGATAATAATATAAGTAATAAGTATAATTATTACAGTTCTAGCGATAATAACTGCATTATATGGGTAATAATGTACGTTATATTGCTAATAATATAAGTAATAAGTATAATTATTACAGTTCTAGCGATAATAACTGCATAATATGCGTAATAATGCATGTTATATTGATAATATCGGGAGTAATAAGTATATTTATTACAGTTCTATCGATAATAACTGCATAACATCGGTAATAATGCATGTAATATTGATAATAATATAAGTAATAAGTATAATTATTACAGTTCTAGCGATAATAACTGCATTATATGGGTAATAATGCACGTTATATTGCTAATAATATAAGTAATAAGTATAATTATTACAGTTCTAGCGATAATAACTGCATTATATGGGTAATAATGCATGTTATATTGATAATATCGGGAGTAATAAGTATAATTATTATAGTTCTAGCGATAATAATAGTAAAATATGACTAATAGTGCACGTTATATTGATAATAATATAAGTAATAAGTATATTTATTACAGTTCTAACGATAATAACTGCATTATATGCGTAATAATGCATGTTATATTGATAATATCGGGAGTAATAAGTATAATTATTATAGTCCTAGCGATAATAATAGTAAAATATGCCTAATAGTGCATGTTATATTGATAATCATAAAAGTAATACGTATATTTATTATAGTTCTAGCGATAATAACTGCATAATATGGGTAATAATGCATGTTATATTGATAATAATATAAGTAATAAGTATAATTAATACAGTCCTAGCGATAATAACTGCATTATATGGGTAATAATGCATGTTATATTGATAATAATATAAGTAATAAGTATAATTATTACAGTTCTAGCGATAATAACTTCATTATATGGGTAATAATGCATGTTATATTGATGATAATGAAAGTAGTAGGTATATTTATTATAGCTCTGGCGATTATACCTGCATAATATGGGTAGTAATGCATGTTATATTGAGAATAATATAAGTAATAAGTATAATTATTACAGTCCTAGCGATAATAACTGCATTATATGGGTAATAATGCGTGTTATATTGATAATATCGGGAGTAATAAGTATAATTATTATAGTTCTAGCGATAATAAAAGTAAAATATGGCTAATAGTGCATGTTATATTGATAATAATAAAAGTAATAAGTATAATTAATACAGTCCTAGCGATAATAACTGCGTTATATGGGTAATAATGCATGTTATATTGATAATATCGGGAGTAGTAAGCATAATTATTATAGTTCTAGCGATAATAATAGTAAAATATGGCTAATAGTGCATGTTATATTGATAATAATAAAAGTAATAAGTATATTTATTATAGTTCTTTCGATAATAACTGCATAATATGGGTAATAATGCATGTTATATTGATGATAATGAAAGTAGTAGGTATATTTATTATAGTTCTGGCGATTATACCTGCATAATATGGGTAGTAATGCATGTTATATTGATGATAATAAAAGTAATACGTATATTTATTATAGTTCTAGCGATAATAACTGCATAATATGGGTAATAATGCATGTTACATTGATAATAATATAAGTAATAAGTATAATTAATACAGTCCTAGCGATAATAACTGCATTATATGGGTAATAATGCGTGTTATATTGATAATATCGGGAGTAATAAGTATAATTATTACAGACCTAGCGATAATAACTGCATTATATGGGTAATAATGCGTGTTATATTGATAATATCGGGAGTAATAAGTATAATTATTATAGTTCTAGCGATAATAATAGTAAAATATGACTAATAGTGCACGTTATATTGATAATAATATAAGTAATAAGTATATTTATTACAGTTCTAGCGATAATAACTGCATTATATGCGTAATAATGCATGTTATATTGATAATATCGGGAGTAATAAGTATAATTATTATAGTCCTAGCGATAATAATAGTAAAATATGCCTAATAGTGCATGTTATATTGATAATAATAAAAGTAATAAGTATATTTATTACAGTTCTATCGATAATAACTGCATAATATGGGTAATAATGCATGTTATATTGATGATAATAAAAGTAATACGTATATTTATTATTGTTCTAGCGATAATAACTGCATAATATGGGTAATAATGCATGTAATATTGATAATAATATAAGTAATAAGTATAATTATTACAGTTCTAGCGATAATAACTGCATTATATGGGTAATAATGTACGTTATATTGCTAATAAAATAAGTAATAAGCATAATTATTACAGTTCTAGCGATAATAACTGCATAATATGCGTAATAATGCTTGTTATATTGATAATATCGGGAGTAATAAGTATAATTATTACGGTTCTAGCGATAATAACTGCATTATATGGGTAATAATGCATGTTATATTGATAATATCGGGAGTAGTATGCATAATTATTATAGTTCTAGCGATAATAATAGTAAAATATGGCTAATAGTGCATGTTATATTGATAATAATAAAAGTAATAAGTATATTTATTACAGTTCTATCGATAATAACTGCATAATATCGGTAATAATGCATGTAATATTGATAATAATATAAGTAATAAGTATAATTATTACAGTTCTAGCGATAATAACTACATTATATGGGTAATAATGCATGTTATATTGATAATATCGGGAGTAATAAGTATAATTATTATAGTTCTAGCGATAATAATAGTAAAATATGGCTAATACTGCATGTTATATTGATAATAATAAAAGTAATAAGTAAATTTATTACAGTTCTATCCATAATAACTGCATAATATGGGTAATAGTGGACCTTATATTGATAATAATAAAAGTAATAAGTATATTTATTACAGTTCTATCGATAATAACTGCATAATATGGGTAATAATGCATGTTATATTGATGATAATAAAAGTAATACGTATATTTATTATAGTTCTAGCGATAATAACTTCATTATATGGGTAATAATGCATGTTATATTGATAATAATATAAGTAATAAGTATAATTCTTACGGTTCTAGCTATAATAACTGCATTATATGGGTAATAATGCATGTTATATTGATAATATCGGGAGTAGTAAGCATAATTATTATAGTTCTAGCGATAATAATAGTAAAATATGGCTAATAGTGCATGTTATATTGATAATAATAAAAGTAATAAGTATATTTATTATAGTTCTTTCGATAATAACTGCATAATATGGGTAATAATGCATGTTATATTGATGATAATGAAAGTAGTAGGTATATTTATTATAGTTCTGGCGATTATACCTGCATAATATGGGTAGTAATGCATGTTATATTGAGAATAATATAAGTAATAAGTATAATTATTACAGTCCTAGCGATAATAACTGCATTATATGGGTAATAATGCGTGTTATATTGATAATATCGGGAGTAATAAGTATAATTATTATAGTTCTAGCGATAATAATAGTAAAATATGACTAATAGTGCACGTTATATTGATAATAATATAAGTAATAAGTATAATTATTACAGTTCTAGCGATAATAACTGCATTATATGGGTAATAATGCATGTTATATTGATAATATCGGGAGTAATAAGTATAATTATTATAGTTCTAGCGATAATAATAGTAAAATATGGCTAATAGTGATTGTTATATTGATAATAATAAAAGTAATAAGTATATTTATTATACTTCTGTCGATAATAACTGCATTATATGGGTAATCATGCATGTTATATTGATAATAATATAAGTAATAAGTATAATTATTACAGTTCTAGCGATAATAACTCTATTATATGGGTAACAATGAATGTTATATTGATAATAATATAAGTAATAAGTATAATTATTACAGTTCTAGCGATAATAACTGCATTATATGGGTAATAATGCACGTTATATTGCTAATAATATAACTAATAAGTATAATTATTACAGTTCTAGCGATAATAACTGCATTATATGGGTAATAATGCATGTTATATTGATAATATTGGGCGTAATAAGTATATTTATTATAGTTCTAGCGATAATAATAGTAAAATATGGCAAATAGTGCATGTTATATTGATGATAATAAAAGTAATACGTATATTTATTATAGTTCTAGCGATAATAACTGCATAATATGGGTAATAATGCATGTTATATTGATAATAATATAAGTAATAAGTATAATTATTACAGTTCTAGCGATAATAACTGCATTATATGGGTAATAATGCACGTTATATTGCTAACAATATAAGTAATAAGTATAATTATTACAGTTCTGGCGATAATAACTGCATTATATGGGTAATAATGCATGTTATATTGATAATAATAAAAGTAATAAGTATATTTATTATCGTTCTATCGATAATAACTTCTTAATATGGGTAATAATGCATGTTATATTGATGATAATGAAAGTAGTAAGTATATTTATTACAGTTCTAGCGATAATAACTGCATTATATGCGTAATAAGGCATGTTATATTGATAATATCGGGAGTAATAAGTATAATTATTATAGTTCTAGCGATAGTAATAGTAAAATATGGCTAATAGTGCAAGATATATTGATAATAGTAAAAGTAATAAGTAAATTTATTACAGTTCTATCGATAATAACTGCATAATATGGGTAATAATGCATGTTATATTGATGATAATGAAAGTAATACGTATATTTATTATAGTTCTAGCGATAATAACTGCATAATATGGGTAATAATGCGTGTTATATTGAGAATAATATAAGTAATAAGTATAATTATTACAGTTCTGGCGATAATAACTGCATTATATGGGTAATAATGCACGTTATATTGCTAATAGTATAAGTAATATGTATAATTATTACAGTTCTAGCGATAATACCTCCATTATATGGGTAATAATGCATGTTATATTGATAATAATATAAGTAATAAGTATAATTATTACAGTTCTAGCGATAATAACTGCATTATATGGGTAATAATGTACGTTATATTGCTAATAATATAAGTAATAAGTATAATTATTACAGTTCTAGCGATAATAACTGCATAATATGCGTAATAATGCATGTTATATTGATAATATCGGGAGTAATAAGTATATTTATTACAGTTCTATCGATAATAACTGCATAACATCGGTAATAATGCATGTAATATTGATAATAATATAAGTAATAAGTATAATTATTACAGTTCTAGCGATAATAACTGCATTATATGGGTAATAATGCACGTTATATTGCTAATAATATAAGTAATAAGTATAATTATTACAGTTCTAGCGATAATAACTGCATTATATGGGTAATAATGCATGTTATATTGATAATATCGGGAATAATAAGTATAATTATTATAGTTCTAGCGATAATAATAGTAAAATATGACTAATAGTGCACGTTATATTGATAATAATATAAGTAATAAGTATATTTATTACAGTTCTAACGATAATAACTGCATTATATGCGTAATAATGCATGTTATATTAATAATATCGGGAGTAATAAGTATAATTATTATAGTCCTAGCGATAATAATAGTAAAATATGCCTAATAGTGCATGTTATATTGATAATAAGAAAAGTAATACGTATATTTATTATAGTTCTAGCGATAATAACTGCATAATATGGGTAATAATGCATGTTATATTGATAATAATATAAGTAATAAGTATAATTAATACAGTCCTAGCGATAACAACTGCATTATATGGGTAATAATGCATGTTATATTGATAATAATATAAGTAATAAGTATAATTATTACAGTTCTAGCGATAATAACTTCATTATATGGGTAATAATGCATGTTATATTGATGATAATGAAAGTAGTAGGTATATTTATTATAGCTCTGGCGATTATACCTGCATAATATGGGTAGTAATGCATGTTATATTGAGAATAATATAAGTAATAAGTATAATTATTACAGTCCTAGCGATAATAACTGCATTATATGGGTAATAATGCGTGTTATATTGATAATATCGGGAGTAATAAGTATAATTATTATAGTTCTAGCGATAATAAAAGTAAAATATGGCTAATAGTGCATGTTATATTGATAATAATAAAAGTAATAAGTATAATTAATACAGTCCTAGCGATAATAACTGCGTTATATGGGTAATAATGCATGTTATATTGATAATATCGGGAGTAATAAGTATAATTATTATAGTTCTAGCGATAATAATAGTAAAATATGGCTAATAGTGCATGTTATATTGATAATAATAAAAGTAATAAGTATATTTATTACAGTTCTATCGATAGTAACTGCATAATATGGGTAATAATGCATGTTATATTGATGATAATAAAAGTAGTAAGTACATTTATTATAGTTCTAGCGATAATAAAAGTAAAATATGGCTAATAGTGCATGTTATACTGATAATAATAAAAGTAATAAGTATATTTATTATACTACTGTTGATAATAACTGCATTATATGGGTAATAATGCAAGTTACATTGATGATAATAAAAGTACTAAGTATATTTATTACAGTTCTATCGATAATAACTGCATAATATGGGTAATAATGCATGTTATATTGATGATAATGAAAGTAGTAAGTATATTTATTATAGCTCTAGCGATTATAACTTCATAATATGGGTAATAATGCATGTTATATTGATGCTAATGAAAGTAGTAAGTATATTTATTATAGCTCTAGCGATTATAACTGCATAATATGGGTAATAATGCATGTTATGTTGAGAATAATATAAGTAATAAGTATAATTAATACAGTCCTAGCGATAATAACTGCATTATATGGGTAATAATGCATGTTATATTGATAATAATATAAGTAATAAGTATAATTATTACAGTTCTAGCGATAATAACTTCATTATATGGGTAATAATGCATGTTATATTGATGATAATGAAAGTAGTAGGTATATTTATTATAGCTCTGGCGATTATACCTGCATAATATGGGTAGTAATGCATGTTATATTGAGAATAATATAAGTAATAAGTATAATTATTACAGTCCTAGCGATAATAACTGCATTATATGGGTAATAATGCGTGTTATATTGATAATATCGGGAGTAATAAGTATAATTATTATAGTTCTAGCGATAATAATAGTAAAATATGACTAATAGTGCACGTTATATTGATAATAATATAAGTAATAAGTATATTTATTACAGTTCTAGCGATAATAACTGCATTATATGCGTAATAATGCATGTTATATTGATAATATCGGGAGTAATAAGTATAATTATTATAGTCCTAGCGATAATAATAGTAAAATATGGCTAATAGTGCATGTTATATTGATAATAATAAAAGTAATAAGTATATTTATTACAGTTCTATCGATAGTAACTGCATAATATTGGTAATAATGCATGTTATATTGATGATAATAAAAGTAGTAAGTACATTTATTATAGTTCTAGCGATAATAAAAGTAAAATATGGCTAATAGTGCATGTTATACTGATAATAATAAAAGTAATAAGTATATTTATTATACTACTGTTGATAATAACTGCATTATATGGGTAATAATGCAAGTTACATTGATGATAATAAAAGTACTAAGTATATTTATTACAGTTCTATCGATAATAACTGCATAATATGGGTAATAATGCATGTTATATTGATGATAATGAAAGTAGTAAGTATATTTATTATAGCTCTAGCGATTATAACTTCATAATATGGGTAATAATGCATGTTATATTGATGCTAATGAAAGTAGTAAGTATATTTATTATAGCTCTAGCGATTATAACTGCATAATATGGGTAATAATGCATGTTATGTTGAGAATAATATAAGTAATAAGTATAATTAATACAGTCCTAGCGATAATAACTGCATTATATGGGTAATAATGCATGTTATATTGATAATATCGGGAGTAGTAAGCATAATTATTATAGTTCTAGCGATAATAATAGTAAAATATGGCTAATAGTGCATGTTATATTGATAATAATAAAAGTAATAAGTATATTTATTATAGTTCTTTCGATAATAACTGCATAATATGGGTAATAATGCATGTTATATTGATGATAATGAAAGTAGTAGGTATATTTATTATAGTTCTGGCGATTATACCTGCATAATATGGGTAGTAATGCATGTTATATTGAGAATAATATAAGTAATAAGTATAATTATTACAGTCCTAGCGATAATAACTGCATTATATGGGTAATAATGCGTGTTATATTGATAATATCGGGAGTAATAAGTATAATTATTATAGTTCTAGCGATAATAATAGTAAAATATGACTAATAGTGCACGTTATATTGATAATAATATAAGTAATAAGTATATTTATTACAGTTCTAGCGATAATAACTGCATTATATGCGTAATAATGCATGTTATATTGATAATATCGGGAGTAATAAGTATAATTATTATAGTCCTAGCGATAATAATAGTAAAATATGCCTAATAGTGCATGTTATATTGATAATAATAAAAGTAATAAGTATATTTATTACAGTTCTATCGATAATAACTGCATAATATGGGTAATAATGCATGTTATATTGATGATAATAAAAGTAATACGTATATTTATTATTGTTCTAGCGATAATAACTGCATAATATGGGTAATAATGCATGTAATATTGATAATAATATAAGTAATAAGTATAATTATTACAGTTCTAGCGATAATAACTGCATTATATGGGTAATAATGTACGTTATATTGCTAATAAAATAAGTAATAAGCATAATTATTACAGTTCTAGCGATAATAACTGCATAATATGCGTAATAATGCTTGTTATATTGATAATATCGGGAGTAATAAGTATAATTATTACGGTTCTAGCGATAATAACTGCATTATATGGGTAATAATGCATGTTATATTGATAATATCGGGAGTAGTATGCATAATTATTATAGTTCTAGCGATAATAATAGTAAAATATGGCTAATAGTGCATGTTATATTGATAATAATAAAAGTAATAAGTATATTTATTACAGTTCTATCGATAATAACTGCATAATATCGGTAATAATGCATGTAATATTGATAATAATATAAGTAATAAGTATAATTATTACAGTTCTAGCGATAATAACTGCATTATATGCGTAATAATGCATGTTATATTGATAATATCGGGAGTAATAAGTATAATTATTATAGTTCTAGCGATAATAATAGTAAAATATGGCTAATAGTGCATGTTATATTGATAATAATAAAAGTAATAAGTATATTTATTATACTTCTGTGGATAATAACCGCATAATATGGGTAACAATGCATGTTATATTGAGAATAATATAAGTAATAAGCATAATTATTACAGTTCTAGCGATAATAACTGCATTATATGCGTAATAATGCATGTTATATTGATAATATCGGGAGTAATAAGTATAATTATTATAGTTCTAGCGATAATAATAGTAAAATATGGCTAATAG
Source organism: Megachile leachella (assembly GCA_963576845.1). NCBI lineage: Eukaryota > Metazoa > Arthropoda > Insecta > Hymenoptera > Megachilidae > Megachile > Megachile leachella. The sequence continues at coordinate 3,023,305 of CAUYWW010000082.1, forward strand.
TGCATGTTATATTGATAATAATAAAAGTAATAAGTATATTTGTTACAGTTCTATCGATAGAAACTGCATAATATGGGTAATAATGCATGTTATATTGATGATAATAAAAGTAATACGTATATTTATTATAGTTCTAGCGATAATAACTGCATAAAATGGCTAATAATGTACGTTATATTGCTAATAAAATAAGTAATAAGTAAAATTATTACCGTTCTAGCGATAATAAGTGCATAATATGCGTAATAATTCATGTTATATTGATAATATCGGGAGTAATAAGTATAATTATTACAGTTCTAGCGATAATAACTGCATTATATGGGTAATAATGGATGTTATATTGATAATATTGGGAGTAATAAGTAAAATTATTATCGTTCTAGCGATAATAATAGTAAAATATGGCTAATAGTGCATGTTACATTGATAATAATAAAAGTAGTAAGTATATTTATTATAGATCTAGCGATAATAACTGCATTATATGGGTAATAATGCATGTTATATTGATGATAATAAAAGTAATACGTATATTTATTATAGTTCTAGCGATAATAACTGCATAATATGGGTAATAATGCATGTTATATTGATAATAATATAAGTAATAAGTATATTTATTACAGTTCTATCGATAGTAACTGCATAATATGGGTAATAATGCATGTTATATTGATGATAATAAAAGTAGTAAGTACATTTATTATAGTTCTAGCGATAATAAAAGTAAAATATGGCTAATAGTGCATGTTATACTGATAATAATAAAAGTAATAAGTATATTTATTACAGTTCTATCGATAGTAACTGCATAATATGGGTAATAATGCATGTTATATTGATGATAATAAAAGTAGTAAGTACATTTATTATAGTTCTAGCGATAATAAAAGTAAAATATGGCTAATAGTGCATGTTATATTGATAATAATAAAAGTAATAAGTATAATTAATACAGTCCTAGCGATAATAACTGCGTTATATGGGTAATAATGCATGTTATATTGATAATATCGGGAGTAATAAGTATAATTATTATAGTTCTAGCGATAATAATAGTAAAATATGGCTAATAGTGCATGTTATATTGATAATAATAAAAGTAATAAGTATATTTATTACAGTTCTATCGATAGTAACTGCATAATATGGGTAATAATGCATGTTATATTGATGATAATAAAAGTAGTAAGTACATTTATTATAGTTCTAGCGATAATAAAAGTAAAATATGGCTAATAGTGCATGTTATACTGATAATAATAAAAGTAATAAGTATATTTATTATACTACTGTTGATAAGAACTGCATTATATGGGTAATAATGCAAGTTACATTGATGATAATAAAAGTACTAAGTATATTTATTACAGTTCTATCGATAATAACTGCATAATTTGGGTAATAATGCATGTTATATTGATGATAATGAAAGTAGTAAGTATATTTATTATAGCTCTAGCGATTATAACTTCATAATATGGGTAATAATGCATGTTATATTGATGCTAATGAAAGTAGTAAGTATATTTATTATAGCTCTAGCGATTATAACTGCATAATATGGGTAATAATGCATGTTATGTTGAGAATAATATAAGTAATAAGTATAATTAATACAGTCCTAGCGATAATAACTGCATTATATGGGTAATAATGCATGTTATATTGATAATAATATAAGTAATAAGTATAATTATTACAGTTCTAGCGATAATAACTTCATTATATGGGTAATAATGCATGTTATATTGATAATAATATAAGTAATAAGTATAATTCTTACGGTTCTAGCTATAATAACTGCATTATATGGGTAATAATGCATGTTATATTGATAATATCGGGAGTAGTAAGCATAATTATTATAGTTCTAGCGATAATAATAGTAAAATATGGCTAATAGTGCATGTTATATTGATAATAATAAAAGTAATAAGTATATTTATTATAGTTCTTTCGATAATAACTGCATAATATGGGTAATAATGCATGTTATATTGATGATAATGAAAGTAGTAGGTATATTTATTATAGTTCTGGCGATTATACCTGCATAATATGGGTAGTAATGCATGTTATATTGAGAATAATATAAGTAATAAGTATAATTATTACAGTCCTAGCGATAATAACTGCATTATATGGGTAATAATGCGTGTTATATTGATAATATCGGGAGTAATAAGTATAATTATTATAGTTCTAGCGATAATAATAGTAAAATATGACTAATAGTGCACGTTATATTGATAATAATATAAGTAATAAGTATATTTATTACAGTTCTAGCGATAATAACTGCATTATATGCGTAATAATGCATGTTATATTGATAATATCGGGAGTAATAAGTATAATTATTATAGTCCTAGCGATAATAATAGTAAAATATGCCTAATAGTGCATGTTATATTGATAATAATAAAAGTAATAAGTATATTTATTACAGTTCTATCGATAATAACTGCATAATATGGGTAATAATGCATGTTATATTGATGATAATAAAAGTAATACGTATATTTATTATTGTTCTAGCGATAATAACTGCATAATATGGGTAATAATGCATGTAATATTGATAATAATATAAGTAATAAGTATAATTATTACAGTTCTAGCGATAATAACTGCATTATATGGGTAATAATGTACGTTATATTGCTAATAAAATAAGTAATAAGCATAATTATTACAGTTCTAGCGATAATAACTGCATAATATGCGTAATAATGCTTGTTATATTGATAATATCGGGAGTAATAAGTATAATTATTACGGTTCTAGCGATAATAACTGCATTATATGGGTAATAATGCATGTTATATTGATAATATCGGGAGTAGTATGCATAATTATTATAGTTCTAGCGATAATAATAGTAAAATATGGCTAATAGTGCATGTTATATTGATAATAATAAAAGTAATAAGTATATTTATTACAGTTCTATCGATAATAACTGCATAATATCGGTAATAATGCATGTAATATTGATAATAATATAAGTAATAAGTATAATTATTACAGTTCTAGCGATAATAACTACATTATATGGGTAATAATGCATGTTATATTGATAATATCGGGAGTAATAAGTATAATTATTATAGTTCTAGCGATAATAATAGTAAAATATGGCTAATACTGCATGTTATATTGATAATAATAAAAGTAATAAGTAAATTTATTACAGTTCTATCCATAATAACTGCATAATATGGGTAATAGTGGACTTTATATTGATAATAATAAAAGTAATAAGTATATTTATTACAGTTCTATCGATAATAACTGCATAATATGGGTAATAATGCATGTTATATTGATGATAATAAAAGTAATACGTATATTTATTATAGTTCTAGCGATAATAACTGCATAATATGGGTAATAATGCATGTTACATTGATAATAATATAAGTAATAAGTATAATTATTACAGTTCTAGCGATAATAACTGCATTATATGGGTAATAATGCACGTTATATTGCTAACAATATAAGTAATAAGTATAATTATTACAGTTCTGGCGATAATAACTGCATTATATGGGTAATAATGCATGTTATATTGATAATAATAAAAGTAATAAGTATATTTATTATCGGTCTTTCGATAATAACTTCTTAATATGGGTAATAATGCATGTTATATTGATGATAATGAAAGTAGTAAGTATATTTATTACAGTTCTGGCGATAATAACTGCATTATATGCGTAATAAGGCATGTTATATTGATAATATCGGGAGTAATAAGTATAATTATTATAGTTCTAGCGATAGTAATAGTAAAATATGGCTAATAGTGCATGATATATTGATAATAGTAAAAGTAATAAGTAAATTTATTACAGTTCTATCGATAATAACTGCATAATATGGGTAATAATGCATGTTATATTGATGATAATGAAAGTAATACGTATATTTATTATAGTTCTAGCGATAATAACTGCATAATATGGGTAATAATGCGTGTTATATTGAGAATAATATAAGTAATAAGTATAATTATTACAGTTCTGGCGATAATAACTGCATTATATGGGTAATAATGCACGTTATATTGCTAATAGTATAAGTAATATGTATAATTATTACAGTTCTAGCGATAATACTAGTAGAATATGGCTAATACTGCATGTTATATTGATAATAATATAAGTAATAAGTATATTTATTACAGTTCTAACGATAATAACTGCATAATATCGGTAATAATGCATGTAATATTGATAATAATATAAGTAATAAGTATAATTATTACAGTTCTAGCGATAATAACTGCATTATATGGGTAATAATGCACGTTATATTGCTAATAATATAAGTAATAAGTATAATTATTACAGTTCTAGCGATAATAACTGCATTATATGGGTAATAATGCATGTTATATTGATAATATCGGGAGTAATAAGTATAATTATTATAGTTCTAGCGATAATAATAGTAAAATATGGCTAATAGTGATTGTTATATTGATAATAATAAAAGTAATAAGTATATTTATTATACTTCTGTCGATAATAACTGCATTATATGGGTAATCATGCATGTTATATTGATAATAATATCAGTAATAAGTATAATTATTACAGTTCTAGCGATAATAACTCTATTATATGGGTAACAATGAATGTTATATTGATAATAATATAAGTAATAAGTATAATTATTACAGTTCTAGCGATAATAACTGCATTATATGGGTAATAATGCACGTTATATTGCTAATAATATAACTAATAAGTATAATTATTACAGTTCTAGCGATAATAACTGCATTATATGGGTAATAATGCATGTTATATTGATAATATTGGGCGTAATAAGTATATTTATTATAGTTCTAGCGATAATAATAGTAAAATATGGCAAATAGTGCATGTTATATTGATGATAATAAAAGTAATACGTATATTTATTATAGTTCTAGCGATAATAACTGCATAATATGGGTAATAATGCATGTTATATTGATAATAATATAAGTAATAAGTATAATTAATACAGTCCTAGCGATAATAACTGCATTATATGGGTAATAATGCATGTTATATTGATAATAATATAAGTAATAAGTATAATTATTACAGTTCTAGCGATAATAACTTCATTATATGGGTAATAATGCATGTTATATTGATGATAATGAAAGTAGTAGGTATATTTATTATAGCTCTGGCGATTATACCTGCATAATATGGGTAGTAATGCATGTTATATTGAGAATAATATAAGTAATAAGTATAATTATTACAGTCCTAGCGATAATAACTGCATTATATGGGTAATAATGCGTGTTATATTGATAATATCGGGAGTAATAAGTATAATTATTATAGTTCTAGCGATAATAATAGTAAAATATGACTAATAGTGCACGTTATATTGATAATAATATAAGTAATAAGTATATTTATTACAGTTCTAGCGATAATAACTGCATTATATGCGTAATAATGCATGTTATATTGATAATATCGGGAGTAATAAGTATAATTATTATAGTCCTAGCGATAATAATAGTAAAATATGGCTAATAGTGCATGTTATATTGATAATAATAAAAGTAATAAGTATATTTATTACAGTTCTATCGATAGTAACTGCATAATATGGGTAATAATGCATGTTATATTGATGATAATAAAAGTAGTAAGTACATTTATTATAGTTCTAGCGATAATAAAAGTAAAATATGGCTAATAGTGCATGTTATACTGATAATAATAAAAGTAATAAGTATATTTATTATACTACTGTTGATAAGAACTGCATTATATGGGTAATAATGCAAGTTACATTGATGATAATAAAAGTACTAAGTATATTTATTACAGTTCTATCGATAATAACTGCATAATATGGGTAATAATGCATGTTATATTGATGATAATGAAAGTAGTAAGTATATTTATTATAGCTCTAGCGATTATAACTTCATAATATGGGTAATAATGCATGTTATATTGATGCTAATGAAAGTAGTAAGTATATTTATTATAGCTCTAGCGATTATAACTGCATAATATGGGTAATAATGCATGTTATGTTGAGAATAATATAAGTAATAAGTATAATTAATACAGTCCTAGCGATAATAACTGCATTATATGGGTAATAATGCATGTTATATTGATAATAATATAAGTAATAAGTATAATTATTACAGTTCTAGCGATAATAACTTCATTATATGGGTAATAATGCATGTTATATTGATAATAATATAAGTAATAAGTATAATTCTTACGGTTCTAGCTATAATAACTGCATTATATGGGTAATAATGCATGTTATATTGATAATATCGGGAGTAGTAAGCATAATTATTATAGTTCTAGCGATAATAATAGTAAAATATGGCTAATAGTGCATGTTATATTGATAATAATAAAAGTAATAAGTATATTTATTATAGTTCTTTCGATAATAACTGCATAATATGGGTAATAATGCATGTTATATTGATGATAATGAAAGTAGTAGGTATATTTATTATAGTTCTGGCGATTATACCTGCATAATATGGGTAGTAATGCATGTTATATTGAGAATAATATAAGTAATAAGTATAATTATTACAGTCCTAGCGATAATAACTGCATTATATGGGTAATAATGCGTGTTATATTGATAATATCGGGAGTAATAAGTATAATTATTATAGTTCTAGCGATAATAATAGTAAAATATGGCTAATAGTGATTGTTATATTGATAATAATAAAAGTAATAAGTATATTTATTATACTTCTGTCGATAATAACTGCATTATATGGGTAATCATGCATGTTATATTGATAATAATATAAGTAATAAGTATAATTATTACAGTTCTAGCGATAATAACTCTATTATATGGGTAACAATGAATGTTATATTGATAATAATATAAGTAATAAGTATAATTATTACAGTTCTAGCGATAATAACTGCATTATATGGGTAATAATGCACGTTATATTGCTAATAATATAACTAATAAGTATAATTATTACAGTTCTAGCGATAATAACTGCATTATATGGGTAATAATGCATGTTATATTGATAATATTGGGCGTAATAAGTATATTTATTATAGTTCTAGCGATAATAATAGTAAAATATGGCAAATAGTGCATGTTATATTGATGATAATAAAAGTAATACGTATATTTATTATAGTTCTAGCGATAATAACTGCATAATATGGGTAATAATGCATGTTATATTGATAATAATATAAGTAATAAGTATAATTATTACAGTTCTAGCGATAATAACTGCATTATATGGGTAATAATGCACGTTATATTGCTAACAATATAAGTAATAAGTATAATTATTACAGTTCTGGCGATAATAACTACATTATATGGGTAATAATGCATGTTATATTGATAATAATAAAAGTAATAAGTATATTTATTATCGTTCTATCGATAATAACTTCTTAATATGGGTAATAATGCATGTTATATTGATGATAATGAAAGTAGTAAGTATATTTATTACAGTTCTAGCGATAATAACTGCATTATATGCGTAATAAGGCATGTTATATTGATAATATCGGGAGTAATAAGTATAATTATTATAGTTCTAGCGATAGTAATAGTAAAATATGGCTAATAGTGCAAGATATATTGATAATAGTAAAAGTAATAAGTAAATTTATTACAGTTCTATCGATAATAACTGCATAATATGGGTAATAATGCATGTTATATTGATGATAATGAAAGTAATACGTATATTTATTATAGTTCTAGCGATAATAACTGCATAATATGGGTAATAATGCGTGTTATATTGAGAATAATATAAGTAATAAGTATAATTATTACAGTTCTGGCGATAATAACTGCATTATATGGGTAATAATGCACGTTATATTGCTAATAGTATAAGTAATATGTATAATTATTACAGTTCTAGCGATAATACCTCCATTATATGGGTAATAATGCATGTTATATTGATAATAATATAAGTAATAAGTATAATTATTACAGTTCTAGCGATAATAACTGCATTATATGGGTAATAATGTACGTTATATTGCTAATAATATAAGTAATAAGTATAATTATTACAGTTCTAGCGATAATAACTGCATAATATGCGTAATAATGCATGTTATATTGATAATATCGGGAGTAATAAGTATATTTATTACAGTTCTATCGATAATAACTGCATAACATCGGTAATAATGCATGTAATATTGATAATAATATAAGTAATAAGTATAATTATTACAGTTCTAGCGATAATAACTGCATTATATGGGTAATAATGCACGTTATATTGCTAATAATATAAGTAATAAGTATAATTATTACAGTTCTAGCGATAATAACTGCATTATATGGGTAATAATGCATGTTATATTGATAATATCGGGAGTAATAAGTATAATTATTATAGTTCTAGCGATAATAATAGTAAAATATGACTAATAGTGCACGTTATATTGATAATAATATAAGTAATAAGTATATTTATTACAGTTCTAGCGATAATAACTGCATTATATGCGTAATAATGCATGTTATATTGATAATATCGGGAGTAATAAGTATAATTATTATAGTCCTAGCGATAATAATAGTAAAATATGCCTAATAGTGCATGTTATATTGATAATAATAAAAGTAATAAGTATATTTATTACAGTTCTATCGATAATAACTGCATAATATGGGTAATAATGCATGTTATATTGATGATAATAAAAGTAATACGTATATTTATTATAGTTCTAGCGATAATAACTGCATAATATGGGTAATAATGCATGTTATATTGATAATAATATAAGTAATAAGTATAATTATTACAGTTCTAGCGATAATAACTGCATTATATGGGTAATAATGTACGTTATATTGCTAATAAAATAAGTAATAAGCATAATTATTACAGTTCTAGCGATAATAACTGCATAATATGCGTAATAATGCTTGTTATATTGATAATATCGGGAGTAATAAGTATAATTATTACGGTTCTAGCGATAATAACTGCATTATATGGGTAATAATGCATGTTATATTGATAATATCGGGAGTAGTATGCATAATTATTATAGTTCTAGCGATAATAATAGTAAAATATGGCTAATAGTGCATGTTATATTGATAATAATAAAAGTTATAAGTATATTTATTACAGTTCTATCGATAATAACTGCATAATATCGGTAATAATGCATGTAATATTGATAATAATATAAGTAATAAGTATAATTATTACAGTTCTAGCGATAATAACTACATTATATGGGTAATAATGCATGTTATATTGATAATATCGGGAGTAATAAGTATAATTATTATAGTTCTAGCGATAATAATAGTAAAATATGGCTAATACTGCATGTTATATTGATAATAATAAAAGTAATAAGTAAATTTATTACAGTTCTATCCATAATAACTGCATAATATGGGTAATAGTGGACTTTATATTGATAATAATAAAAGTAATAGGTATATTTATTACAGTTCTATCGATAATAACTGCATAATATGGGTAATAATGCATGTTATATTGATGATAATAAAAGTAATACGTATATTTATTATAGTTCTAGCGATAATAACTGCATAATATGGGTAATAATGCATGTTACATTGATAATAATATAAGTAATAAGTATAATTATTACAGTTCTAGCGATAATAACTGCATTATATGGGTAATAATGCACGTTATATTGCTAACAATATAAGTAATAAGTATAATTATTACAGTTCTGGCGATAATAACTGCATTATATGGGTAATAATGCATGTTATATTGATAATAATAAAAGTAATAAGTATATTTATTATCGGTCTTTCGATAATAACTTCTTAATATGGGTAATAATGCATGTTATATTGATGATAATGAAAGTAGTAAGTATATTTATTACAGTTCTAGCGATAATAACTGCATTATATGCGTAATAAGGCATGTTATATTGATAATATCGGGAGTAATAAGTATAATTATTATAGTTCTAGCGATAGTAATAGTAAAATATGGCTAATAATGCATGTTATATTGATGATAATGAAAGTAATACGTATATTTATTATAGTTCTAGCGATAATAACTGCATAATATGGGTAATAATGCGTGTTATATTGAGAATAATATAAGTAATAAGTATAATTATTACAGTTCTGGCGATAATAACTGCATTATATGGGTAATAATGCACGTTGTATTGCTAATAGTATAAGTAATATGTATAATTATTACAGTTCTAGCGATAATACTAGTAGAATATGGCTAATACTGCATGTTATATTGATAATAATATAAGTAATAAGTATATTTATTACAGTTCTAACGATAATAACTGCATAATATCGGTAATAATGCATGTAATATTGATAATAATATAAGTAATAAGTATAATTATTACAGTTCTAGCGATAATAACTGCATTATATGGGTAATAATGCACGTTATATTGCTAATAATATAAGTAATAAGTATAATTATTACAGTTCTAGCGATAATAACTGCATTATATGGGTAATAATGCATGTTATATTGATAATATCGGGAGTAATAAGTATAATTATTATAGTTCTAGCGATAATAATAGTAAAATATGGCTAATAGTGATTGTTATATTGATAATAATAAAAGTAATAAGTATATTTATTATACTTCTGTCGATAATAACTGCATTATATGGGTAATCATGCATGTTATATTGATAATAATATAAGTAATAAGTATAATTATTACAGTTCTAGCGATAATAACTCTATTATATGGGTAACAATGAATGTTATATTGATAATAATATAAGTAATAAGTATAATTATTACAGTTCTAGCGATAATAACTGCATTATATGGGTAATAATGCACGTTATATTGCTAATAATATAACTAATAAGTATAATTATTACAGTTCTAGCGATAATAACTGCATTATATGGGTAATAATGCATGTTATATTGATAATATTGGGCGTAATAAGTATATTTATTATAGTTCTAGCGATAATAATAGTAAAATATGGCAAATAGTGCATGTTATATTGATGATAATAAAAGTAATACGTATATTTATTATAGTTCTAGCGATAATAACTGCATAATATGGGTAATAATGCATGTTATATTGATAATAATATAAGTAATAAGTATAATTATTACAGTTCTAGCGATAATAACTGCATTATATGGGTAATAATGCACGTTATATTGCTAACAATATAAGTAATAAGTATAATTATTACAGTTCTGGCGATAATAACTGCATTATATGGGTAATAATGCATGTTATATTGATAATAATAAAAGTAATAAGTATATTTATTATCGTTCTATCGATAATAACTTCTTAATATGGGTAATAATGCATGTTATATTGATGATAATGAAAGTAGTAAGTATATTTATTACAGTTCTAGCGATAATAACTGCATTATATGCGTAATAAGGCATGTTATATTGATAATATCGGGAGTAATAAGTATAATTATTATAGTTCTAGCGATAGTAATAGTAAAATATGGCTAATAGTGCAAGATATATTGATAATAGTAAAAGTAATAAGTAAATTTATTACAGTTCTATCGATAATAACTGCATAATATGGGTAATAATGCATGTTATATTGATGATAATGAAAGTAATACGTATATTTATTATAGTTCTAGCAATAATAACTGCATAATATGGGTAATAATGCGTGTTATATTGAGAATAATATAAGTAATAAGTATAATTATTACAGTTCTGGCGATAATAACTGCATTATATGGGTAATAATGCACGTTATATTGCTAATAGTATAAGTAATATGTATAATTATTACAGTTCTAGCGATAATACCTCCATTATATGGGTAATAATGCATGTTATATTGATAATAATATAAGTAATAAGTATAATTATTACAGTTCTAGCGATAATAACTGCATTATATGGGTAATAATGTACGTTATATTGCTAATAATATAAGTAATAAGTATAATTATTACAGTTCTAGCGATAATAACTGCATAATATGCGTAATAATGCATGTTATATTGATAATATCGGGAGTAATAAGTATATTTATTACAGTTCTATCGATAATAACTGCATAACATCGGTAATAATGCATGTAATATTGATAATAATATAAGTAATAAGTATAATTATTACAGTTCTAGCGATAATAACTGCATTATATGGGTAATAATGCACGTTATATTGCTAATAATATAAGTAATAAGTATAATTATTACAGTTCTAGCGATAATAACTGCATTATATGGGTAATAATGCATGTTATATTGATAATATCGGGAGTAATAAGTATAATTATTATAGTTCTAGCGATAATAATAGTAAAATATGGCTAATAGTGATTGTTATATTGATAATAATAAAAGTAATAAGTATATTTATTATACTTCTGTCGATAATAACTGCATTATATGGGTAATCATGCATGTTATATTGATAATAATATAAGTAATAAGTATAATTATTACAGTTCTAGCGATAATAACTCTATTATATGGGTAACAATGAATGTTATATTGATAATAATATAAGTAATAAGTATAATTATTACAGTTGTAGCGATAATAACTGCATTATATGGGTAATAATGCACGTTATATTGCTAATAATATAAGTAATAAGTATAAAAATTACAGTTCTAGCGATAATAACTGCATTATATGGGTAATAATGCATGTTATATTGATGATAATAAAAGTACTAAGTATATTTATTATAGTTCTAGCTATTACAACTGCATTATTTGGGTAATAATGCACGTTGGATTGCTGATAATATAAGTAATAAGTATAATTATTACAGTTCTGGCGATAATAACTGCATTATATGCGTAATAATGCATGTTATATTGATAATATCGGGAGTAATAACTATAATTATTATAGTTCTAGCGATAATAATAGTAAAATATGGCTAATTGTGCATGTTATATTGATAATAATAAAAGTAATAAGTATATTTATTATAGTTCTATCGATAATAACTGCATAATATGGGTAATAATGCATGTTATATTGATGATAATAAAAGCAGTAAGTACATTTATTATAGTTCTAGCGATAATAAATGTAAAATATGGCTAATAGTGCATGTTATACTGATAATAATAAAAGTAATAAGTATATTTATTATACTTCTGTCGATAATAACTGCATTATATGGGTAATAATGCATGTTATATTGATAATAATATAAGTAATAAGTATAATTATTACAGTTCTAGCGATAATAACTGCATAATATGCGTAATAATGCATGTCATATTGATAATAATATAAGTAATAAGTATAATTATTACAATTCTAGCGATAATAATTGCATTATATGGGTAATAATGCATGTTATATTGATAATATCGGGAGTAATAACTATGGTTATTATAGTTCTAGCGATAATAATAGTAAAATATGGCTAATTGTGCATGTTATATTGATAATAATAAAAGTAATACGTATATTTATTATTGTTCTAGCGATAATAACTGCATAATATGGATAATAATGCATGTTATATTGATGATAATAAAAGTAGTAAGTAAATTTATTATAGTTCTAGCCATAATAAAAGTAAAATATGGCTAATAGTGCATGTTATACTGATAATAATAAAAGTAATAAGTATATTTATTATACTTCTGTCGATAATAACTGCATTATATGGGTAATAATGCATGTTATATTGATAATAATATAAGCAATAAGTATAATTATTACAGTTCTAGCGATAATAACTGCATAATATGCGTAATAATGCATGTTATATTGATAATATCGGGAGTAATAAGTATAATTATTACAGTTCTAGCGATAATAACTGCATTATATGGGTAATAGTGCATGTTATATTGATAATATCGGGAGTAATAAGTATAATTATTATAGTTCTAGCGATAATAATAGTAACATATGGCTAATAGTGCATGTTATATTGATAATAATATAAGTAATAAGTATAGTTATTACAGTTCTAGCGATAATAACTCCATTATATGGGTAATAATGGATGTTATATTGATAATATTGGGAGTAATAAGTAAAATTATTATCGTTCTAGCGATAATAATAGTAAAATATGGCTAATAGTGCATGTTACATTGATAATAATAAAAGTAGTAAGTATATTTATTATAGATCTAGCGATAATAACTGCATTATATGGGTAATAATGCATGTTATATTGATGATAATAAAAGTAATACGTATATTTATTATAGTTCTAGCGATAATAACTGCATAATATGGGTAATAATGCATGTTATATTGATAATAATATAAGTAATAAGTATAATTATTACAGTTCTAGCGATAATAACTGCATTATATGGGTAATAATGCATGTTATATTGATAATATCGGGAGTAATAAGTATAATTATTATAGTTCTAGCGATAATAATAGTAACATATGGCTAATAGTGCATGTTATATTGATAATAATATAAGTAATAAGTATAGTTATTACAGTTCTAGCGATAATAACTCCATTATATGGGTAATAATGCATGTTATATTGAGAATAATATAAGTAATAAGTATATTTATTATAGTTCTATCGATAATAACTGCATAATATGGGTAATAATGCATGTTATATTCATGATAATATAAGTAATAAGTATAATTATTACAGTTCTAGCGATAATAACTGCATTATATGGGTAATAATGGATGTTATATTGATAATATTGGGAGTAATAAGTAAAATTATTATCGTTCTAGCGATAATAATAGTAAAATATGGCTAATAGTGCATGTTATATTGATAATAATAAAAGTAATAGGTATATTTATTATAGATCTAGCGATAATAACTGCATTATATGGGTAATAATGCATGTTATTTTGATGATAATAAAAGTAATACGTATATTTATTATAGTTCTAGCAATAATAACTGCATAATATGGATAATAATGCATGTTATATTGCTAATAATATAAGTAATAAGTAAAATTATTACCGTTCTAGCGATAATAAGTGCATAATATGCGTAATAATTCATGTTATATTGATAATATCGGGAGTAATAAGTATAATTATTACAGTTCTAGCGATAATAACTGCATTATATGGGTAATAATGGATGTTATATTGATAATATTGGGAGTAATAAGTAAAATTATTATCGTTCTAGCGATAATAATAGTAAAATATGGCTAATAGTGCATGTTACATTGATAATAATAAAAGTAGTAAGTATATTTATTATAGATCTAGCGATAATAACTGCATTATATGGGTAATAATGCATGTTATATTGATGATAATAAAAGTAATACGTATATTTATTATAGTTCTAGCGATAATAACTGCATAATATGGGTAATAATGCATGTTATATTGATAATAATATAAGTAATAAGTATAATTATTACAGTTCTAGCGATAATAACTGCATTATATGGGTAATAATGCATGTTATATTGATAATATCGGGAGTAATAAGTATAATTATTATAGTTCTAGCGATAATAATAGTAACATATGGCTAATAGTGCATGTTATATTGATAATAATATAAGTAATAAGTATAGTTATTACAGTTCTAGCGATAATAACTCCATTATATGGGTAATAATGCATGTTATATTGAGAATAATATAAGTAATAAGTATATTTATTATAGTTCTATCGATAATAACAGCATAATATGGGTAATAATGCATGTTATATTCATGATAATATAAGTAATAAGTATAATTATTACAGTTCTAGCGATAATAACTGCATTATATGGGTAATAATGGATGTTATATTGATAATATTGGGAGTAATAAGTAAAATTATTATAGTTCTAGCGATAATAATAGTAAAATATGGCTAATTGTGCATGTTATATTGATAATAATAAAAGTAATAAGTATATTTATTATAGTTCTATCGATAATAACTGCATAATATGGGTAATAATGCATGTTATATTGATGATAATAAAAGTAGTAAGTACATTTATTATAGTTCTAGCGATAATAAATGTAAAATATGGCTAATAGTGCATGTTATACTGATAATAATAAAAGTAATAAGTATATTTATTATACTTCTGTCGATAATAACTGCATTATATGGGTAATAATGCATGTTATATTGATAATAATATAAGTAATAAGTATAATTATTACAGTTCTAGCGATAATAACTGCATAATATGCGTAATAATGCATGTCATATTGATAATAATATAAGTAATAAGTATAATTATTACAATTCTAGCGATAATAATTGCATTATATGGGTAATAATGCATGTTATATTGATAATATCGGGAGTAATAACTATAGTTATTATAGTTCTAGCGATAATAATAGTAAAATATGGCTAATTGTGCATGTTATATTGATAATAATAAAAGTAATACGTATATTTATTATTGTTCTAGCGATAATAACTGCATAATATGGGTAATAATGCATGTTATATTGATGATAATAAAAGTAGTAAGTAAATTTATTATAGTTCTAGCCATAATAAAAGTAAAATATGGCTAATAGTGCATGTTATACTGATAATAATAAAAGTAATAAGTATATTTATTATACTTCTGTCGATAATAACTGCATTATATGGGTAATAATGCATGTTATATTGATAATAATATAAGCAATAAGTATAATTATTACAGTTCTAGCGATAATAACTGCATAATATGCGTAATAATGCATGTTATATTGATAATATCGGGAGTAATAAGTATAATTATTACAGTTCTAGCGATAATAACTGCATTATATGGGTAATAATGCATGTTATATTGATAATATCGGGAGTAATAAGTATAATTATTATAGTTCTAGCGATAATAATAGTAACATATGGCTAATAGTGCATGTTATATTGATAATAATATAAGTAATAAGTATAGTTATTACAGTTCTAGCGATAATAACTCCATTATATGGGTAATAATGGATGTTATATTGATAATATTGGGAGTAATAAGTAAAATTATTATCGTTCTAGCGATAATAATAGTAAAATATGGCTAATAGTGCATGTTACATTGATAATAATAAAAGTAGTAAGTATATTTATTATAGATCTAGCGATAATAACTGCATTATATGGGTAATAATGCATGTTATATTGATGATAATAAAAGTAATACGTATATTTATTATAGTTCTAGCGATAATAACTGCATAATATGGGTAATAATGCATGTTATATTGATAATAATATAAGTAATAAGTATAATTATTACAGTTCTAGCGATAATAACTGCATTATATGGGTAATAATGCATGTTATATTGATAATATCGGGAGTAATAAGTATAATTATTATAGTTCTAGCGATAATAATAGTAACATATGGCTAATAGTGCATGTTATATTGATAATAATATAAGTAATAAGTATAGTTATTACAGTTCTAGCGATAATAACTCCATTATATGGGTAATAATGCATGTTATATTGAGAATAATATAAGTAATAAGTATATTTATTATAGTTCTATCGATAATAACAGCATAATATGGGTAATAATGCATGTTATATTCATGATAATATAAGTAATAAGTATAATTATTACAGTTCTATCGATAATAACTGCATAATATGGGTAATAATGCATGTTATATTGATGATAATAAAAGTAGTAAGTACATTTATTATAGTTCTAGCGATAATAAATGTAAAATATGGCTAATAGTGCATGTTATACTGATAATAATAAAAGTAATAAGTATATTTATTATACTTCTGTCGATAATAACTGCATTATATGGGTAATAATGCATGTTATATTGATAATAATATAAGTAATAAGTATAATTATTACAGTTCTAGCGATAATAACTGCATAATATGCGTAATAATGCATGTCATATTGATAATAATATAAGTAATAAGTATAATTATTACAATTCTAGCGATAATAATTGCATTATATGGGTAATAATGCATGTTATATTGATAATATCGGGAGTAATAACTATAGTTATTATAGTTCTAGCGATAATAATAGTAAAATATGGCTAATTGTGCATGTTATATTGATAATAATAAAAGTAATACGTATATTTATTATTGTTCTAGCGATAATAACTGCATAATATGGGTAATAATGCATGTTATATTGATGATAATAAAAGTAGTAAGTAAATTTATTATAGTTCTAGCCATAATAAAAGTAAAATATGGCTAATAGTGCATGTTATACTGATAATAATAAAAGTAATAAGTATATTTATTATACTTCTGTCGATAATAACTGCATTATATGGGTAATAATGCATGTTATATTGATGATAATAAAAGTAATACGTATATTTATTATAGTTCTAGCGATAATAACTGCATAATATGGGTAATAATGCATGTTATATTGATAATAATATAAGTAATAAGTATAATTATTACAGTTCTAGCGATAATAACTGCATTATATGGGTAATAATGCATGTTATATTGATAATATCGGGAGTAATAAGTATAATTATTATAGTTCTAGCGATAATAATAGTAACATATGGCTAATAGTGCATGTAATATTGATAATAATATAAGTAATAAGTATAGTTATTACAGTTCTAGCGATAATAACTCCATTATATGGGTAATAATGCATGTTATATTGAGAATAATATAAGTAATAAGTATATTTATTATAGTTCTATCGATAATAACTGCATAATATGGGTAATAATGCATGTTATATTCATGATAATATAAGTAATAAGTATAATTATTACAGTTCTAGCGATAATAACTGCATTATATGGGTAATAATGGATGTTATATTGATAATATTGGGAGTAATAAGTAAAATTATTATCGTTCTAGCGATAATAATAGTAAAATATGGCTAATAGTGCATGTTATATTGATAATAATAAAAGTAATAGGTATATTTATTATAGATCTAGCGATAATAACTGCATTATATGGGTAATAATGCATGTTATTTTGATGATAATAAAAGTAATACGTATATTTATTATAGTTCTAGCAATAATAACTGCATAATATGGATAATAATGCATGTTATATTGCTAATAATATAAGTAATAAGTAAAATTATTACCGTTCTAGCGATAATAAGTGCATAACATGCGTAATAATTCATGTTATATTGATAATATCGGGAGTAATAAGTATAATTATTACAGTTCTAGCGATAATAACTGCATTATATGCGTAATAATGCATGTTATATTGATAATATCGGGAGTAATAAGTATAATTATTATAGTCCTAGCGATAATAATAGTAAAATATGCCTAATAGTGCATGTTATATTGATAATAATAAAAGTAATAAGTATATTTATTACAGTTCTATCGATAATAACTGCATAATATGGGTAATAATGCATGTTATATTGATGATAATAAAAGTAATACGTATATTTATTATTGTTCTAGCGATAATAACTGCATAATATGGGTAATAATGCATGTAATATTGATAATAATATAAGTAATAAGTATAATTATTACAGTTCTAGCGATAATAACTGCATTATATGGGTAATAATGTACGTTATATTGCTAATAAAATAAGTAATAAGCATAATTATTACAGTTCTAGCGATAATAACTGCATAATATGCGTAATAATGCTTGTTATATTGATAATATCGGGAGTAATAAGTATAATTATTACGGTTCTAGCGATAATAACTGCATTATATGGGTAATAATGCATGTTATATTGATAATATCGGGAGTAGTATGCATAATTATTATAGTTCTAGCGATAATAATAGTAAAATATGGCTAATAGTGCATGTTATATTGATAATAATAAAAGTAATAAGTATATTTATTACAGTTCTATCGATAATAACTGCATAATATCGGTAATAATGCATGTAATATTGATAATAATATAAGTAATAAGTATAATTATTACAGTTCTAGCGATAATAACTACATTATATGGGTAATAATGCATGTTATATTGATAATATCGGGAGTAATAAGTATAATTATTATAGTTCTAGCGATAATAATAGTAAAATATGGCTAATACTGCATGTTATATTGATAATAATAAAAGTAATAAGTAAATTTATTACAGTTCTATCCATAATAACTGCATAATATGGGTAATAGTGGACTTTATATTGATAATAATAAAAGTAATAAGTATATTTATTACAGTTCTATCGATAATAACTGCATAATATGGGTAATAATGCATGTTATATTGATGATAATAAAAGTAATACGTATATTTATTATAGTTCTAGCGATAATAACTGCATAATATGGGTAATAATGCATGTTACATTGATAATAATATAAGTAATAAGTATAATTATTACAGTTCTAGCGATAATAACTGCATTATATGGGTAATAATGCACGTTATATTGCTAACAATATAAGTAATAAGTATAATTATTACAGTTCTGGCGATAATAACTGCATTATATGGGTAATAATGCATGTTATATTGATAATAATAAAAGTAATAAGTATATTTATTATCGGTCTTTCGATAATAACTTCTTAATATGGGTAATAATGCATGTTATATTGATGATAATGAAAGTAGTAAGTATATTTATTACAGTTCTGGCGATAATAACTGCATTATATGCGTAATAAGGCATGTTATATTGATAATATCGGGAGTAATAAGTATAATTATTATAGTTCTAGCGATAGTAATAGTAAAATATGGCTAATAGTGCATGATATATTGATAATAGTAAAAGTAATAAGTAAATTTATTACAGTTCTATCGATAATAACTGCATAATATGGGTAATAATGCATGTTATATTGATGATAATGAAAGTAATACGTATATTTATTATAGTTCTAGCGATAATAACTGCATAATATGGGTAATAATGCGTGTTATATTGAGAATAATATAAGTAATAAGTATAATTATTACAGTTCTGGCGATAATAACTGCATTATATGGGTAATAATGCACGTTATATTGCTAATAGTATAAGTAATATGTATAATTATTACAGTTCTAGCGATAATACTAGTAGAATATGGCTAATACTGCATGTTATATTGATAATAATATAAGTAATAAGTATATTTATTACAGTTCTAACGATAATAACTGCATAATATCGGTAATAATGCATGTAATATTGATAATAATATAAGTAATAAGTATAATTATTACAGTTCTAGCGATAATAACTGCATTATATGGGTAATAATGCACGTTATATTGCTAATAATATAAGTAATAAGTATAATTATTACAGTTCTAGCGATAATAACTGCATTATATGGGTAATAATGCATGTTATATTGATAATATCGGGAGTAATAAGTATAATTATTATAGTTCTAGCGATAATAATAGTAAAATATGGCTAATAGTGATTGTTATATTGATAATAATAAAAGTAATAAGTATATTTATTATACTTCTGTCGATAATAACTGCATTATATGGGTAATCATGCATGTTATATTGATAATAATATCAGTAATAAGTATAATTATTACAGTTCTAGCGATAATAACTCTATTATATGGGTAACAATGAATGTTATATTGATAATAATATAAGTAATAAGTATAATTATTACAGTTCTAGCGATAATAACTGCATTATATGGGTAATAATGCACGTTATATTGCTAATAATATAACTAATAAGTATAATTATTACAGTTCTAGCGATAATAACTGCATTATATGGGTAATAATGCATGTTATATTGATAATATTGGGCGTAATAAGTATATTTATTATAGTTCTAGCGATAATAATAGTAAAATATGGCAAATAGTGCATGTTATATTGATGATAATAAAAGTAATACGTATATTTATTATAGTTCTAGCGATAATAACTGCATAATATGGGTAATAATGCATGTTATATTGATAATAATATAAGTAATAAGTATAATTAATACAGTCCTAGCGATAATAACTGCATTATATGGGTAATAATGCATGTTATATTGATAATAATATAAGTAATAAGTATAATTATTACAGTTCTAGCGATAATAACTTCATTATATGGGTAATAATGCATGTTATATTGATGATAATGAAAGTAGTAGGTATATTTATTATAGCTCTGGCGATTATACCTGCATAATATGGGTAGTAATGCATGTTATATTGAGAATAATATAAGTAATAAGTATAATTATTACAGTCCTAGCGATAATAACTGCATTATATGGGTAATAATGCGTGTTATATTGATAATATCGGGAGTAATAAGTATAATTATTATAGTTCTAGCGATAATAATAGTAAAATATGACTAATAGTGCACGTTATATTGATAATAATATAAGTAATAAGTATATTTATTACAGTTCTAGCGATAATAACTGCATTATATGCGTAATAATGCATGTTATATTGATAATATCGGGAGTAATAAGTATAATTATTATAGTCCTAGCGATAATAATAGTAAAATATGGCTAATAGTGCATGTTATATTGATAATAATAAAAGTAATAAGTATATTTATTACAGTTCTATCGATAGTAACTGCATAATATGGGTAATAATGCATGTTATATTGATGATAATAAAAGTAGTAAGTACATTTATTATAGTTCTAGCGATAATAAAAGTAAAATATGGCTAATAGTGCATGTTATACTGATAATAATAAAAGTAATAAGTATATTTATTATACTACTGTTGATAAGAACTGCATTATATGGGTAATAATGCAAGTTACATTGATGATAATAAAAGTACTAAGTATATTTATTACAGTTCTATCGATAATAACTGCATAATATGGGTAATAATGCATGTTATATTGATGATAATGAAAGTAGTAAGTATATTTATTATAGCTCTAGCGATTATAACTTCATAATATGGGTAATAATGCATGTTATATTGATGCTAATGAAAGTAGTAAGTATATTTATTATAGCTCTAGCGATTATAACTGCATAATATGGGTAATAATGCATGTTATGTTGAGAATAATATAAGTAATAAGTATAATTAATACAGTCCTAGCGATAATAACTGCATTATATGGGTAATAATGCATGTTATATTGATAATAATATAAGTAATAAGTATAATTATTACAGTTCTAGCGATAATAACTTCATTATATGGGTAATAATGCATGTTATATTGATAATAATATAAGTAATAAGTATAATTCTTACGGTTCTAGCTATAATAACTGCATTATATGGGTAATAATGCATGTTATATTGATAATATCGGGAGTAGTAAGCATAATTATTATAGTTCTAGCGATAATAATAGTAAAATATGGCTAATAGTGCATGTTATATTGATAATAATAAAAGTAATAAGTATATTTATTATAGTTCTTTCGATAATAACTGCATAATATGGGTAATAATGCATGTTATATTGATGATAATGAAAGTAGTAGGTATATTTATTATAGTTCTGGCGATTATACCTGCATAATATGGGTAGTAATGCATGTTATATTGAGAATAATATAAGTAATAAGTATAATTATTACAGTCCTAGCGATAATAACTGCATTATATGGGTAATAATGCGTGTTATATTGATAATATCGGGAGTAATAAGTATAATTATTATAGTTCTAGCGATAATAATAGTAAAATATGGCTAATAGTGATTGTTATATTGATAATAATAAAAGTAATAAGTATATTTATTATACTTCTGTCGATAATAACTGCATTATATGGGTAATCATGCATGTTATATTGATAATAATATAAGTAATAAGTATAATTATTACAGTTCTAGCGATAATAACTCTATTATATGGGTAACAATGAATGTTATATTGATAATAATATAAGTAATAAGTATAATTATTACAGTTCTAGCGATAATAACTGCATTATATGGGTAATAATGCACGTTATATTGCTAATAATATAACTAATAAGTATAATTATTACAGTTCTAGCGATAATAACTGCATTATATGGGTAATAATGCATGTTATATTGATAATATTGGGCGTAATAAGTATATTTATTATAGTTCTAGCGATAATAATAGTAAAATATGGCAAATAGTGCATGTTATATTGATGATAATAAAAGTAATACGTATATTTATTATAGTTCTAGCGATAATAACTGCATAATATGGGTAATAATGCATGTTATATTGATAATAATATAAGTAATAAGTATAATTATTACAGTTCTAGCGATAATAACTGCATTATATGGGTAATAATGCACGTTATATTGCTAACAATATAAGTAATAAGTATAATTATTACAGTTCTGGCGATAATAACTACATTATATGGGTAATAATGCATGTTATATTGATAATAATAAAAGTAATAAGTATATTTATTATCGTTCTATCGATAATAACTTCTTAATATGGGTAATAATGCATGTTATATTGATGATAATGAAAGTAGTAAGTATATTTATTACAGTTCTAGCGATAATAACTGCATTATATGCGTAATAAGGCATGTTATATTGATAATATCGGGAGTAATAAGTATAATTATTATAGTTCTAGCGATAGTAATAGTAAAATATGGCTAATAGTGCAAGATATATTGATAATAGTAAAAGTAATAAGTAAATTTATTACAGTTCTATCGATAATAACTGCATAATATGGGTAATAATGCATGTTATATTGATGATAATGAAAGTAATACGTATATTTATTATAGTTCTAGCGATAATAACTGCATAATATGGGTAATAATGCGTGTTATATTGAGAATAATATAAGTAATAAGTATAATTATTACAGTTCTGGCGATAATAACTGCATTATATGGGTAATAATGCACGTTATATTGCTAATAGTATAAGTAATATGTATAATTATTACAGTTCTAGCGATAATACCTCCATTATATGGGTAATAATGCATGTTATATTGATAATAATATAAGTAATAAGTATAATTATTACAGTTCTAGCGATAATAACTGCATTATATGGGTAATAATGTACGTTATATTGCTAATAATATAAGTAATAAGTATAATTATTACAGTTCTAGCGATAATAACTGCATAATATGCGTAATAATGCATGTTATATTGATAATATCGGGAGTAATAAGTATATTTATTACAGTTCTATCGATAATAACTGCATAACATCGGTAATAATGCATGTAATATTGATAATAATATAAGTAATAAGTATAATTATTACAGTTCTAGCGATAATAACTGCATTATATGGGTAATAATGCACGTTATATTGCTAATAATATAAGTAATAAGTATAATTATTACAGTTCTAGCGATAATAACTGCATTATATGGGTAATAATGCATGTTATATTGATAATATCGGGAGTAATAAGTATAATTATTATAGTTCTAGCGATAATAATAGTAAAATATGACTAATAGTGCACGTTATATTGATAATAATATAAGTAATAAGTATATTTATTACAGTTCTAGCGATAATAACTGCATTATATGCGTAATAATGCATGTTATATTGATAATATCGGGAGTAATAAGTATAATTATTATAGTCCTAGCGATAATAATAGTAAAATATGCCTAATAGTGCATGTTATATTGATAATAATAAAAGTAATAAGTATATTTATTACAGTTCTATCGATAATAACTGCATAATATGGGTAATAATGCATGTTATATTGATGATAATAAAAGTAATACGTATATTTATTATAGTTCTAGCGATAATAACTGCATAATATGGGTAATAATGCATGTTATATTGATAATAATATAAGTAATAAGTATAATTATTACAGTTCTAGCGATAATAACTGCATTATATGGGTAATAATGCACGTTATATTGCTAACAATATAAGTAATAAGTATAATTATTACAGTTCTGGCGATAATAACTGCATTATATGGGTAATAATGCATGTTATATTGATAATAATAAAAGTAATAAGTATATTTATTATCGGTCTTTCGATAATAACTTCTTAATATGGGTAATAATGCATGTTATATTGATGATAATGAAAGTAGTAAGTATATTTATTACAGTTCTAGCGATAATAACTGCATTATATGCGTAATAAGGCATGTTATATTGATAATATCGGGAGTAATAAGTATAATTATTATAGTTCTAGCGATAGTAATAGTAAAATATGGCTAATAGTGCATGATATATTGATAATAGTAAAAGTAATAAGTAAATTTATTACAGTTCTATCGATAATAACTGCATAATATGGGTAATAATGCATGTTATATTGATGATAATGAAAGTAATACGTATATTTATTATAGTTCTAGCGATAATAACTGCATAATATGGGTAATAATGCGTGTTATATTGAGAATAATATAAGTAATAAGTATAATTATTACAGTTCTGGCGATAATAACTGCATTATATGGGTAATAATGCACGTTGTATTGCTAATAGTATAAGTAATATGTATAATTATTACAGTTCTAGCGATAATACTAGTAGAATATGGCTAATACTGCATGTTATATTGATAATAATATAAGTAATAAGTATATTTATTACAGTTCTAACGATAATAACTGCATAATATCGGTAATAATGCATGTAATATTGATAATAATATAAGTAATAAGTATAATTATTACAGTTCTAGCGATAATAACTGCATTATATGGGTAATAATGCACGTTATATTGCTAATAATATAAGTAATAAGTATAATTATTACAGTTCTAGCGATAATAACTGCATTATATGGGTAATAATGCATGTTATATTGATAATATCGGGAGTAATAAGTATAATTATTATAGTTCTAGCGATAATAATAGTAAAATATGGCTAATAGTGATTGTTATATTGATAATAATAAAAGTAATAAGTATATTTATTATACTTCTGTCGATAATAACTGCATTATATGGGTAATCATGCATGTTATATTGATAATAATATAAGTAATAAGTATAATTATTACAGTTCTAGCGATAATAACTCTATTATATGGGTAACAATGAATGTTATATTGATAATAATATAAGTAATAAGTATAATTATTACAGTTCTAGCGATAATAACTGCATTATATGGGTAATAATGCACGTTATATTGCTAATAATATAACTAATAAGTATAATTATTACAGTTCTAGCGATAATAACTGCATTATATGGGTAATAATGCATGTTATATTGATAATATTGGGCGTAATAAGTATATTTATTATAGTTCTAGCGATAATAATAGTAAAATATGGCAAATAGTGCATGTTATATTGATGATAATAAAAGTAATACGTATATTTATTATAGTTCTAGCGATAATAACTGCATAATATGGGTAATAATGCATGTTATATTGATAATAATATAAGTAATAAGTATAATTATTACAGTTCTAGCGATAATAACTGCATTATATGGGTAATAATGCACGTTATATTGCTAACAATATAAGTAATAAGTATAATTATTACAGTTCTGGCGATAATAACTGCATTATATGGGTAATAATGCATGTTATATTGATAATAATAAAAGTAATAAGTATATTTATTATCGTTCTATCGATAATAACTTCTTAATATGGGTAATAATGCATGTTATATTGATGATAATGAAAGTAGTAAGTATATTTATTACAGTTCTAGCGATAATAACTGCATTATATGCGTAATAAGGCATGTTATATTGATAATATCGGGAGTAATAAGTATAATTATTATAGTTCTAGCGATAGTAATAGTAAAATATGGCTAATAGTGCAAGATATATTGATAATAGTAAAAGTAATAAGTAAATTTATTACAGTTCTATCGATAATAACTGCATAATATGGGTAATAATGCATGTTATATTGATGATAATGAAAGTAATACGTATATTTATTATAGTTCTAGCAATAATAACTGCATAATATGGGTAATAATGCGTGTTATATTGAGAATAATATAAGTAATAAGTATAATTATTACAGTTCTGGCGATAATAACTGCATTATATGGGTAATAATGCACGTTATATTGCTAATAGTATAAGTAATATGTATAATTATTACAGTTCTAGCGATAATACCTCCATTATATGGGTAATAATGCATGTTATATTGATAATAATATAAGTAATAAGTATAATTATTACAGTTCTAGCGATAATAACTGCATTATATGGGTAATAATGTACGTTATATTGCTAATAATATAAGTAATAAGTATAATTATTACAGTTCTAGCGATAATAACTGCATAATATGCGTAATAATGCATGTTATATTGATAATATCGGGAGTAATAAGTATATTTATTACAGTTCTATCGATAATAACTGCATAACATCGGTAATAATGCATGTAATATTGATAATAATATAAGTAATAAGTATAATTATTACAGTTCTAGCGATAATAACTGCATTATATGGGTAATAATGCACGTTATATTGCTAATAATATAAGTAATAAGTATAATTATTACAGTTCTAGCGATAATAACTGCATTATATGGGTAATAATGCATGTTATATTGATAATATCGGGAGTAATAAGTATAATTATTATAGTTCTAGCGATAATAATAGTAAAATATGGCTAATAGTGATTGTTATATTGATAATAATAAAAGTAATAAGTATATTTATTATACTTCTGTCGATAATAACTGCATTATATGGGTAATCATGCATGTTATATTGATAATAATATAAGTAATAAGTATAATTATTACAGTTCTAGCGATAATAACTCTATTATATGGGTAACAATGAATGTTATATTGATAATAATATAAGTAATAAGTATAATTATTACAGTTGTAGCGATAATAACTGCATTATATGGGTAATAATGCACGTTATATTGCTAATAATATAAGTAATAAGTATAAAAATTACAGTTCTAGCGATAATAACTGCATTATATGGGTAATAATGCATGTTATATTGATGATAATAAAAGTACTAAGTATATTTATTATAGTTCTAGCTATTACAACTGCATTATTTGGGTAATAATGCACGTTGGATTGCTGATAATATAAGTAATAAGTATAATTATTACAGTTCTGGCGATAATAACTGCATTATATGCGTAATAATGCATGTTATATTGATAATATCGGGAGTAATAACTATAATTATTATAGTTCTAGCGATAATAATAGTAAAATATGGCTAATTGTGCATGTTATATTGATAATAATAAAAGTAATAAGTATATTTATTATAGTTCTATCGATAATAACTGCATAATATGGGTAATAATGCATGTTATATTGATGATAATAAAAGCAGTAAGTACATTTATTATAGTTCTAGCGATAATAAATGTAAAATATGGCTAATAGTGCATGTTATACTGATAATAATAAAAGTAATAAGTATATTTATTATACTTCTGTCGATAATAACTGCATTATATGGGTAATAATGCATGTTATATTGATAATAATATAAGTAATAAGTATAATTATTACAGTTCTAGCGATAATAACTGCATAATATGCGTAATAATGCATGTCATATTGATAATAATATAAGTAATAAGTATAATTATTACAATTCTAGCGATAATAATTGCATTATATGGGTAATAATGCATGTTATATTGATAATATCGGGAGTAATAACTATGGTTATTATAGTTCTAGCGATAATAAAAGTAAAATATGGCTAATAGTGCATGTTATACTGATAATAATAAAAGTAATAAGTATATTTATTATACTTCTGTCGATAATAACTGCATTATATGGGTAATAATGCATGTTATATTGATAATAATATAAGCAATAAGTATAATTATTACAGTTCTAGCGATAATAACTGCATAATATGCGTAATAATGCATGTTATATTGATAATATCGGGAGTAATAAGTATAATTATTACAGTTCTAGCGATAATAACTGCATTATATGGGTAATAGTGCATGTTATATTGATAATATCGGGAGTAATAAGTATAATTATTATAGTTCTAGCGATAATAATAGTAACATATGGCTAATAGTGCATGTTATATTGATAATAATATAAGTAATAAGTATAGTTATTACAGTTCTAGCGATAATAACTCCATTATATGGGTAATAATGGATGTTATATTGATAATATTGGGAGTAATAAGTAAAATTATTATCGTTCTAGCGATAATAATAGTAAAATATGGCTAATAGTGCATGTTACATTGATAATAATAAAAGTAGTAAGTATATTTATTATAGATCTAGCGATAATAACTGCATTATATGGGTAATAATGCATGTTATATTGATGATAATAAAAGTAATACGTATATTTATTATAGTTCTAGCGATAATAACTGCATAATATGGGTAATAATGCATGTTATATTGATAATAATATAAGTAATAAGTATAATTATTACAGTTCTAGCGATAATAACTGCATTATATGGGTAATAATGCATGTTATATTGATAATATCGGGAGTAATAAGTATAATTATTATAGTTCTAGCGATAATAATAGTAACATATGGCTAATAGTGCATGTTATATTGATAATAATATAAGTAATAAGTATAGTTATTACAGTTCTAGCGATAATAACTCCATTATATGGGTAATAATGCATGTTATATTGAGAATAATATAAGTAATAAGTATATTTATTATAGTTCTATCGATAATAACTGCATAATATGGGTAATAATGCATGTTATATTCATGATAATATAAGTAATAAGTATAATTATTACAGTTCTAGCGATAATAACTGCATTATATGGGTAATAATGGATGTTATATTGATAATATTGGGAGTAATAAGTAAAATTATTATCGTTCTAGCGATAATAATAGTAAAATATGGCTAATAGTGCATGTTATATTGATAATAATAAAAGTAATAGGTATATTTATTATAGATCTAGCGATAATAACTGCATTATATGGGTAATAATGCATGTTATTTTGATGATAATAAAAGTAATACGTATATTTATTATAGTTCTAGCAATAATAACTGCATAATATGGATAATAATGCATGTTATATTGCTAATAATATAAGTAATAAGTAAAATTATTACCGTTCTAGCGATAATAAGTGCATAATATGCGTAATAATTCATGTTATATTGATAATATCGGGAGTAATAAGTATAATTATTACAGTTCTAGCGATAATAACTGCATTATATGGGTAATAATGGATGTTATATTGATAATATTGGGAGTAATAAGTAAAATTATTATCGTTCTAGCGATAATAATAGTAAAATATGGCTAATAGTGCATGTTACATTGATAATAATAAAAGTAGTAAGTATATTTATTATAGATCTAGCGATAATAACTGCATTATATGGGTAATAATGCATGTTATATTGATGATAATAAAAGTAATACGTATATTTATTATAGTTCTAGCGATAATAACTGCATAATATGGGTAATAATGCATGTTATATTGATAATAATATAAGTAATAAGTATAATTATTACAGTTCTAGCGATAATAACTGCATTATATGGGTAATAATGCATGTTATATTGATAATATCGGGAGTAATAAGTATAATTATTATAGTTCTAGCGATAATAATAGTAACATATGGCTAATAGTGCATGTTATATTGATAATAATATAAGTAATAAGTATAGTTATTACAGTTCTAGCGATAATAACTCCATTATATGGGTAATAATGCATGTTATATTGAGAATAATATAAGTAATAAGTATATTTATTATAGTTCTATCGATAATAACAGCATAATATGGGTAATAATGCATGTTATATTCATGATAATATAAGTAATAAGTATAATTATTACAGTTCTAGCGATAATAACTGCATTATATGGGTAATAATGGATGTTATATTGATAATATTGGGAGTAATAAGTAAAATTATTATAGTTCTAGCGATAATAATAGTAAAATATGGCTAATTGT
Organism: Megachile leachella; assembly: GCA_963576845.1. Taxonomy (NCBI): domain Eukaryota; kingdom Metazoa; phylum Arthropoda; class Insecta; order Hymenoptera; family Megachilidae; genus Megachile; species Megachile leachella. The sequence goes on from CAUYWW010000082.1 coordinate 3,055,095, forward strand.
GCATGTTATATTGATAATAATAAAAGTAATAAGTATATTTATTATAGTTCTATCGATAATAACTGCATAATATGGGTAATAATGCATGTTATATTGATGATAATAAAAGTAGTAAGTACATTTATTATAGTTCTAGCGATAATAAATGTAAAATATGGCTAATAGTGCATGTTATACTGATAATAATAAAAGTAATAAGTATATTTATTATACTTCTGTCGATAATAACTGCATTATATGGGTAATAATGCATGTTATATTGATAATAATATAAGTAATAAGTATAATTATTACAGTTCTAGCGATAATAACTGCATAATATGCGTAATAATGCATGTCATATTGATAATAATATAAGTAATAAGTATAATTATTACAATTCTAGCGATAATAATTGCATTATATGGGTAATAATGCATGTTATATTGATAATATCGGGAGTAATAACTACAGTTATTATAGTTCTAGCGATAATAATAGTAAAATATGGCTAATTGTGCATGTTATATTGATAATAATAAAAGTAATACGTATATTTATTATTGTTCTAGCGATAATAACTGCATAATATGGGTAATAATGCATGTTATATTGATGATAATAAAAGTAGTAAGTAAATTTATTATAGTTCTAGCCATAATAAAAGTAAAATATGGCTAATAGTGCATGTTATACTGATAATAATAAAAGTAATAAGTATATTTATTATACTTCTGTCGATAATAACTGCATTATATGGGTAATAATGCATGTTATATTGATAATAATATAAGCAATAAGTATAATTATTACAGTTCTAGCGATAATAACTGCATAATATGCGTAATAATGCATGTTATATTGATAATATCGGGAGTAATAAGTATAATTATTACAGTTCTAGCGATAATAACTGCATTATATGGGTAATAATGCATGTTATATTGATAATATCGGGAGTAATAAGTATAATTATTATAGTTCTAGCGATAATAATAGTAACATATGGCTAATAGTGCATGTTATATTGATAATAATATAAGTAATAAGTATAGTTATTACAGTTCTAGCGATAATAACTCCATTATATGGGTAATAATGGATGTTATATTGATAATATTGGGAGTAATAAGTAAAATTATTATCGTTCTAGCGATAATAATAGTAAAATATGGCTAATAGTGCATGTTACATTGATAATAATAAAAGTAGTAAGTATATTTATTATAGATCTAGCGATAATAACTGCATTATATGGGTAATAATGCATGTTATATTGATGATAATAAAAGTAATACGTATATTTATTATAGTTCTAGCGATAATAACTGCATAATATGGGTAATAATGCATGTTATATTGATAATAATATAAGTAATAAGTATAATTATTACAGTTCTAGCGATAATAACTGCATTATATGGGTAATAATGCATGTTATATTGATAATATCGGGAGTAATAAGTATAATTATTATAGTTCTAGCGATAATAATAGTAACATATGGCTAATAGTGCATGTTATATTGATAATAATATAAGTAATAAGTATAGTTATTACAGTTCTAGCGATAATAACTCCATTATATGGGTAATAATGCATGTTATATTGAGAATAATATAAGTAATAAGTATATTTATTATAGTTCTATCGATAATAACAGCATAATATGGGTAATAATGCATGTTATATTCATGATAATATAAGTAATAAGTATAATTATTACAGTTCTAGCGATAATAACTGCATTATATGGGTAATAATGGATGTTATATTGATAATATTGGGAGTAATAAGTAAAATTATTATAGTTCTAGCGATAATAATAGTAAAATATGGCTAATTGTGCATGTTATATTGATAATAATAAAAGTAATAAGTATATTTATTATAGTTCTATCGATAATAACTGCATAATATGGGTAATAATGCATGTTATATTGATGATAATAAAAGTAGTAAGTACATTTATTATAGTTCTAGCGATAATAAATGTAAAATATGGCTAATAGTGCATGTTATACTGATAATAATAAAAGTAATAAGTATATTTATTATACTTCTGTCGATAATAACTGCATTATATGGGTAATAATGCATGTTATATTGATAATAATATAAGTAATAAGTATAATTATTACAGTTCTAGCGATAATAACTGCATAATATGCGTAATAATGCATGTCATATTGATAATAATATAAGTAATAAGTATAATTATTACAATTCTAGCGATAATAATTGCATTATATGGGTAATAATGCATGTTATATTGATAATATCGGGAGTAATAACTATAGTTATTATAGTTCTAGCGATAATAATAGTAAAATATGGCTAATTGTGCATGTTATATTGATAATAATAAAAGTAATACGTATATTTATTATTGTTCTAGCGATAATAACTGCATAATATGGGTAATAATGCATGTTATATTGATGATAATAAAAGTAGTAAGTAAATTTATTATAGTTCTAGCCATAATAAAAGTAAAATATGGCTAATAGTGCATGTTATACTGATAATAATAAAAGTAATAAGTATATTTATTATACTTCTGTCGATAATAACTGCATTATATGGGTAATAATGCATGTTATATTGATGATAATAAAAGTAATACGTATATTTATTATAGTTCTAGCGATAATAACTGCATAATATGGGTAATAATGCATGTTATATTGATAATAATATAAGTAATAAGTATAATTATTACAGTTCTAGCGATAATAACTGCATTATATGGGTAATAATGCATGTTATATTGATAATATCGGGAGTAATAAGTATAATTATTATAGTTCTAGCGATAATAATAGTAACATATGGCTAATAGTGCATGTAATATTGATAATAATATAAGTAATAAGTATAGTTATTACAGTTCTAGCGATAATAACTCCATTATATGGGTAATAATGCATGTTATATTGAGAATAATATAAGTAATAAGTATATTTATTATAGTTCTATCGATAATAACTGCATAATATGGGTAATAATGCATGTTATATTCATGATAATATAAGTAATAAGTATAATTATTACAGTTCTAGCGATAATAACTGCATTATATGGGTAATAATGGATGTTATATTGATAATATTGGGAGTAATAAGTAAAATTATTATCGTTCTAGCGATAATAATAGTAAAATATGGCTAATAGTGCATGTTATATTGATAATAATAAAAGTAATAGGTATATTTATTATAGATCTAGCGATAATAACTGCATTATATGGGTAATAATGCATGTTATTTTGATGATAATAAAAGTAATACGTATATTTATTATAGTTCTAGCAATAATAACTGCATAATATGGATAATAATGCATGTTATATTGCTAATAATATAAGTAATAAGTAAAATTATTACCGTTCTAGCGATAATAAGTGCATAACATGCGTAATAATTCATGTTATATTGATAATATCGGGAGTAATAAGTATAATTATTACAGTTCTAGCGATAATAACTGCATTATATGGGTAATAATGGATGTTATATTGATAATATTGGGAGTAATAAGTAAAATTATTATCGTTCTAGCGATAATAATAGTAAAATATGGCTAATAGTGCATGTTACATTGATAATAATAAAAGTAGTAAGTATATTTATTATAGATCTAGCGATAATAACTGCATTATATGGGTAATAATGCATGTTATATTGATGATAATAAAAGTAATACGTATATTTATTATAGTTCTAGCGATAATAACTGCATAATATGGGTAATAATGCATGTTATATTGATAATAATATAAGTAATAAGTATAATTATTACAGTTCTAGCGATAATAACTGCATTATATGGGTAATAATGCATGTTATATTGATAATATCGGGAGTAATAAGTATAATTATTATAGTTCTAGCGATAATAATAGTAACATATGGCTAATAGTGCATGTTATATTGATAATAATATAAGTAATAAGTATAGTTATTACAGTTCTAGCGATAATAACTCCATTATATGGGTAATAATGCATGTTATATTGAGAATAATATAAGTAATAAGTATATTTATTATAGTTCTATCGATAATAACAGCATAATATGGGTAATAATGCATGTTATATTCATGATAATATAAGTAATAAGTATAATTATTACAGTTCTAGCGATAATAACTGCATTATATGGGTAATAATGGATGTTATATTGATAATATTGGGAGTAATAAGTAAAATTATTATCGTTCTAGCGATAATAATAGTAAAATATGGCTAATAGTGCATGTTATATTGATAATAATAAAAGTAATAGGTATATTTATTATAGATCTAGCGATAATAACTGCATTATATGGGTAATAATGCATGTTATTTTGATGATAATAAAAGTAATACGTATATTTATTATAGTTCTAGCAATAATAACTGCATAATATGGATAATAATGCATGTTATATTGCTAATAATATAAGTAATAAGTAAAATTATTACCGTTCTAGCGATAATAAGTGCATAATATGCGTAATAATTCATGTTATATTGATAATATCGGGAGTAATAAGTATAATTATTACAGTTCTAGCGATAATAACTGCATTATATGGGTAATAATGGATGTTATATTGATAATATTGGGAGTAATAAGTAAAATTATTATCGTTCTAGCGATAATAATAGTAAAATATGGCTAATAGTGCATGTTACATTGATAATAATAAAAGTAGTAAGTATATTTATTATAGATCTAGCGATAATAACTGCATTATATGGGTAATAATGCATGTTATATTGATGATAATAAAAGTAATACGTATATTTATTATAGTTCTAGCGATAATAACTGCATAATATGGGTAATAATGCATGTTATATTGATAATAATATAAGTAATAAGTATAATTATTACAGTTCTAGCGATAATAACTGCATAATATGGGTAATAATGCATGTTATATTGATGATAATAAAAGTAGTAAGTACATTTATTATAGTTCTAGCCATAATAAAAGTAAAATATGGCTAATAGTGCATGTTGTACTGATAACAATAAAAGTAATAAGTATATTTATTATACTTCTGTCGATAATAACTGCATTATATGGGTAATAATGCATGTTATATTGATAATAATATAAGTAATGAGTATAATTATTACAGTTCTAGCGATAATAACTTCATTATATGGGTAATAATGCATGTTATATTGATAATAATATAAGTAATAAGTATAATTATTACAGTCCTAGCGATAATAACTGCATTATATGGGTAATAATGCGTGTTATATTGATAATATCGGGAGTAATAAGTATAATTATTATAGTTCTAGCGATAATAATAGTAAAATATGACTAATAGTGCACGTTATATTGATAATAATATAAGTAATAAGTATATTTATTACAGTTCTAGCGATAATAACTGCATTATATGCGTAATAATGCATGTTATATTGATAATATCGGGAGTAATAAGTATAATTATTATAGTCCTAGCGATAATAATAGTAAAATATGGCTAATAGTGCATGTTATATTGATAATAATAAAAGTAATAAGTATATTTATTACAGTTCTATCGATAGTAACTGCATAATATGGGTAATAATGCATGTTATATTGATGATAATAAAAGTAGTAAGTACATTTATTATAGTTCTAGCGATAATAAAAGTAAAATATGGCTAATAGTGCATGTTATACTGATAATAATAAAAGTAATAAGTATATTTATTATACTACTGTTGATAATAACTGCATTATATGGGTAATAATGCAAGTTACATTGATGATAATAAAAGTACTAAGTGTATTTATTACAGTTCTATCGATAATAACTGCATAATATGGGTAATAATGCATGTTATATTGATGATAATGAAAGTAGTAAGTATATTTATTATAGCTCTAGCGATTATAACTTCATAATATGGGTAATAATGCATGTTATATTGATGCTAATGAAAGTAGTAAGTATATTTATTATAGCTCTAGCGATTATAACTGCATAATATGGGTAATAATGCATGTTATGTTGAGAATAATATAAGTAATAAGTATAATTAATACAGTCCTAGCGATAATAACTGCATTATATGGGTAATAATGCATGTTATATTGATAATAATATAAGTAATAAGTATAATTATTACAGTTCTAGCGATAATAACTTCATTATATGGGTAATAATGCATGTTATATTGATAATAATATAAGTAATAAGTATAATTCTTACGGTTCTAGCTATAATAACTGCATTATATGGGTAATAATGCATGTTATATTGATAATATCGGGAGTAGTAAGCATAATTATTATAGTTCTAGCGATAATAATAGTAAAATATGGCTAATAGTGCATGTTATATTGATAATAATAAAAGTAATAAGTATATTTATTATAGTTCTTTCGATAATAACTGCATAATATGGGTAATAATGCATGTTATATTGATGATAATGAAAGTAGTAGGTATATTTATTATAGTTCTGGCGATTATACCTGCATAATATGGGTAGTAATGCATGTTATATTGAGAATAATATAAGTAATAAGTATAATTATTACAGTCCTAGCGATAATAACTGCATTATAGGGGTAATAATGCGTGTTATATTGATAATATCGGGAGTAATAAGTATAATTATTATAGTTCTAGCGATAATAATAGTAAAATATGACTAATAGTGCACGTTATATTGATAATAATATAAGTAATAAGTATATTTATTACAGTTCTAGCGATAATAACTGCATTATATGCGTAATAATGCATGTTATATTGATAATATCGGGAGTAATAAGTATAATTATTATAGTCCTAGCGATAATAATAGTAAAATATGCCTAATAGTGCATGTTATATTGATAATAATAAAAGTAATAAGTATATTTATTACAGTTCTATCGATAATAACTGCATAATATGGGTAATAATGCATGTTATATTGATGATAATAAAAGTAATACGTATATTTATTATTGTTCTAGCGATAATAACTGCATAATATGGGTAATAATGCATGTAATATTGATAATAATATAAGTAATAAGTATAATTATTACAGTTCTAGCGATAATAACTGCATTATATGGGTAATAATGTACGTTATATTGCTAATAAAATAAGTAATAAGCATAATTATTACAGTTCTAGCGATAATAACTGCATAATATGCGTAATAATGCTTGTTATATTGATAATATCGGGAGTAATAAGTATAATTATTACGGTTCTAGCGATAATAACTGCATTATATGGGTAATAATGCATGTTATATTGATAATATCGGGAGTAGTATGCATAATTATTATAGTTCTAGCGATAATAATAGTAAAATATGGCTAATAGTGCATGTTATATTGATAATAATAAAAGTAATAAGTATATTTATTACAGTTCTATCGATAATAACTGCATAATATCGGTAATAATGCATGTAATATTGATAATAATATAAGTAATAAGTATAATTATTACAGTTCTAGCGATAATAACTGCATTATATGGGTAATAATGCATGTTATATTGATAATATCGGGAGTAATAAGTATAATTATTATAGTTCTAGCGATAATAATAGTAAAATATGGCTAATACTGCATGTTATATTGATAATAATAAAAGTAATAAGTAAATTTATTACAGTTCTATCCATAATAACTGCATAATATGGGTAATAGTGGACTTTATATTGATAATAATAAAAGTAATAAGTATATTTATTACAGTTCTATCGATAATAACTGCATAATATGGGTAATAATGCATGTTATATTGATGATAATAAAAGTAATACGTATATTTATTATAGTTCTAGCGATAATAACTGCATAATATGGGTAATAATGCATGTTATATTGATAATAATATAAGTAATAAGTATAATTATTACAGTTCTAGCGATAATAACTGCATTATATGGGTAATAATGCACGTTATATTGCTAACAATATAAGTAATAAGTATAATTATTACAGTTCTGGCGATAATAACTGCATTATATGGGTAATAATGCACGTTATATTGCTAACAATATAAGTAATAAGTATAATTATTACAGTTCTGGCGATAATAACTGCATTATATGGGTAATAATGCATGTTATATTGATAATAATAAAAGTAATAAGTATATTTGTTATCGGTCTTTCGATAATAACTTCTTAATATGGGTAATAATGCATGTTATATTGATGATAATGAAAGTAGTAAGTATATTTATTACAGTTCTATCGATAATAACTGCATAATATGGGTAATAATGCATGTTATATTGATGATAATGAAAGTAATACGTATATTTATTATAGTTCTAGCGATAATAACTGCATAATATGGGTAATAATGCGTGTTATATTGAGAATAATATAAGTAATAAGTATAATTATTACAGTTCTGGCGATAATAACTGCATTATATGGGTAATAATGCACGTTATATTGCTAATAGTATAAGTAATATGTATAATTATTACAGTTCTAGCGATAATACCTCCATTATATGGGTAATAATGCATGTTGTATTGATAATAATATAAGTAATAAGTATAATTATTACAGTTCTAGCGATAATAACTGCATTATATGGGTAATAATGCACGTTATATTGCTAACAATATAAGTAATAAGTATAATTATTACAGTTCTGGCGATAATAACTGCATTATATGGGTAATAATGCACGTTATATTGCTAACAATATAAGTAATAAGTATAATTATTACAGTTCTGGCGATAATAACTGCATTATATGGGTAATAATGCATGTTATATTGATAATAATAAAAGTAATAAGTATATTTGTTATCGGTCTTTCGATAATAACTTCTTAATATGGGTAATAATGCATGTTATATTGATGATAATGAAAGTAGTAAGTATATTTATTACAGTTCTATCGATAATAACTGCATAATATGGGTAATAATGCATGTTATATTGATGATAATGAAAGTAATACGTATATTTATTATAGTTCTAGCGATAATAACTGCATAATATGGGTAATAATGCGTGTTATATTGAGAATAATATAAGTAATAAGTATAATTATTACAGTTCTGGCGATAATAACTGCATTATATGGGTAATAATGCACGTTATATTGCTAATAGTATAAGTAATATGTATAATTATTACAGTTCTAGCGATAATACCTCCATTATATGGGTAATAATGCATGTTGTATTGATAATAATATAAGTAATAAGTATAATTATTACAGTTCTATCGATAATAACTGCATTATATGGGTAATAATGTACGTTATATTGCTAATAATATAAGTAATAAGTATAATTATTACAGTTCTAGCGATAATAACTGCATAATATGCGTAATAATGCATGTTATATTGATAATATCGGGAGTAATAAGTATAATTATTACAGTTCTGGCGATAATAACTGCATTATATGGGCAATAATGGATGTTATATTGATAATATCGGAAGTAATAAGTATAATTATTACAGTTCTAGCGATAATACTAGTAGAATATGGCTAATACTGCATGTTATATTGATAATAATATAAGTAATAAGTATATTTATTACAGTTCTAACGATAATAACTGCATAATATCGGTAATAATGCATGTAATATTGATAATAATATAAGTAATAAGTATAATTATTACAGTTCTAGCGATAATAACTGCATTATATGGGTAATAATGCACGTTATATTGCTAATAATATAAGTAATAAGTATAATTATTACAGTTCTAGCGATAATAACTGCATTATATGGGTAATAATGCATGTTATATTGATAATATCGGGAGTAATAAGTATAATTATAATAGTTCTAGCGATAATAATAGTAAAATATGGCTAATAGTGATTGTTATATTGATAATAATAAAAGTAATAAGTATATTTATTATACTTCTGTCGATAATAACTGCATTATATGGGTAATCATGCATGTTATATTGATAATAATATAAGTAATAAGTATAATTATTACAGTTCTAGCGATAATAACTCTATTATATGGGTAACAATGAATGTTATATTGATAATAATATAAGTAATAAGTATAATTATTACAGTTCTAGCGATAATAACTGTATTATATGGGTAATAATGCACGTTATATTGCTAATAATATAACTAATAAGTATAATTATTACAGTTCTAGCGATAATAACTGCATTATATGGGTAATAATGCATGTTATATTGATAATATTGGGCGTAATAAGTATATTTATTATAGTTCTAGCGATAATAATAGTAAAATATGGCAAATAGTGCATGTTATATTGATGATAATAAAAGTAATACGTATATTTATTATACTTCTGTCGATAATAACTGCATTATATGGGTAATCATGCATGTTATATTGATAATAATATAAGTAATAAGTATAATTATTACAGTTCTAGCGATAATAACTCTATTATATGGGTAACAATGAATGTTATATTGATAATAATATAAGTAATAAGTATAATTATTACAGTTGTAGCGATAATAACTGCATTATATGGGTAATAATGCACGTTATATTGCTAATAATATAAGTAATAAGTATAATTATTACAGTTCTAGCGATAATAACTCTATTATATGGGTAACAATGAATGTTATATTGATAATAATATAAGTAATAAGTATAATTATTACAGTTGTAGCGATAATAACTGCATTATATGGGTAATAATGCACGTTATATTGCTAATAATATAAGTAATAAGTATAATTATTACAGTTCTAGCGATAATAACTGCATTATATGGGTAATAATGCATGTTATATTGATAATGATATAAGTAATAAGTATAATTATTACAGTTCTAGCGATAATAACTGCATAATATGGGTAATAATGCACGTTCTATTGCTAATAATATAAGTAATGAGTACAATTATTACAGTTCTAGCGATAATAACTGCATTATATGGGTAAAAATGCATGTTATATTGATAATATTGGGAGTAATAAGTATATTTATTATGGTTCTAGAGATAATAACTGCATAATATGGGTAATAATGCTTGTTATATTGATAATAATATAAGTAATAAGTATAATTATTACAGTTCTAGCGATAATACCTCCATTATATGGGTAATAATGCATGTTATATTGATGATAATGAAAGTAATACGTATATTTATTATAGTTCTATCGATAATAACTGCATAATATGGGTAATAATGCATGTTATATTGATGATAATAAAAGTAATACGTATATTTATTATAGTTCTAGCGATAATAACTGCATAATATGGGTAATAATGCATGTTATATTGATAATAATATAAGTAATAAGTATAATTATTACAGTTCTAGCGATAATAACTGCATTATATGGGTAATAATGCATGTTATATTGATAATATTGGGAGTAATAAGTATATTTATTATAGTTCTGGCGATCATAACTGCATAATAAGGGTAATAATGCATGTTATATTGATAATAATATAAGTAATAAGTATAATTATTACAGTTCTAGCAATAATACCTCCATTATATGGGTAATAATGCATGTTATATTGATGATAATGAAAGTAATACGTATATTTATTATAGTTCTTGCGATAATAACTGCATAATATGGGTAATAATGCATGTTATATTGAGAATAATATAAGTAATAAGTATAATTATTACAGTTCTGGCGATAATAACTGCATTATATGGGTAATAATGCACGTTATATTGCTAACAATATAAGTAATAAGTATAATTATTACAGTTCTAGCGATAATAACTGCATGATATGGGTAAAAATGCATGTTATATTGATAATATTGGGAGTAATAAGTATATTTATTATGGTTCTAGAGATAATAACTGCATAATATGGGTAATAATGCATGTTATATTGATAATAATATAAGTAATAAGTATAATTATTACAGTTCTAGCGATAATACCTCCATTATATGGGTAATAATGCATGTTATATTGATGATAATGAAAGTAATACGTATCTTTATTATAGTTCTAGCGATAATAACTGCATTATATGGGTAATAATGCATGTTATATTGATAATATCGGGAGTAATAAGTATAATTATTATAGTTCTAGCGATAGTAATAGTAAAATATGGCTAATAGTGCATGTTATATTGAGAATAATATAAGTAATAAGTATAATTATTACAGTTCTAGCGATAATACCTCCATTATATGGGTAATAATGCATGTTATATTGATAATGATATAAGTAATAAGTATAATTATTACAGTTCTAGCGATAATAACTGCATAATATGGGTAATAATGCACGTTATATTGCTAATAATATAAGTAATGAGTACAATTATTACAGTTCTAGCGATAATAACTGCATTATATGGGTAATAATGCATGTTATATTGATAATAATATAAGTAATAAGAATAATTATTACAGTTCTAGCGATAATAACTGCACTATATGGGTAATAATGCATGTTATATTGATGATAATAAAAGTAATACGTATATTTATTATAGTTCTAGCGATAATAACTGCATAATATGGGTAATAATGCATGTTATATTGATAATAATATAAGTAATAAGTATAATTATTACAGTTCTAGCGATAATAACTGCATTATATGGGTAATAATGCACGTTATACTGCTAACAATATAAGTAATAAGTATAATTATTACAGTTCTAGCGATAATAACTGCATTATATGGGTAATAATGCATGTTATATTGATAATATCGGGAGTAATAAGTATAATTATTACAGTTCTGGCGATAATAACTGCATTATATGGGTAATAATGGATGTTATATTGATAATATCGGAAGTAATAAGTATAATTATTACAGTTCTAGCGATAATACTAGTAAAATATGGCTAATACTGCATGTTATATTGATAATAATATAAGTAATAAGTATATTTATTACAGTTCTAACGATAATAACTGCATAATATCGGTAATAATGCATGTAATATTGATAATAATATAAGTAATAAGTATAATTATTACAGTTCTAGCGATAATAACTGCATTATATGGGTAATAATGCACGTTATATTGCTAATAATATAAGTAATAAGTATAATTATTACAGTTCTAGCGATAATAACTGCATTATATGGGTAATAATGCATGTTATATTGATAATATCGGGAGTAATAAGTATAATTATTACAGTTCTAGCGATAATAATAGTAAAATATGGCTAATAGTGATTGTTATATTGATAATAATAAAAGTAATAAGTATATTTATCATACTTCTGTCGATACTAACTGCATTATATGGGTAATCATGCATGTTATATTGATAATAATATAAGTAATAAGTATAATTATTACAGTTCTAGCGATAATAACTCTATTATATGGGTAACAATGAATGTTATATTGATAATAATATAAGTAATAAGTATAATTATTACAGTTCTAGCGATAATAACTGCATTATATGGGTAATAATGCACGTTATATTGCTAATAATATAAGTAATATGTATAATTATTACAGTTCTAGCGATAATAACTGCATTATATGCGTAATAAGGCATGTTATATTGATAATATCGGGAGTAATAAGTATAATTATTATAGTTCTAGCGATAGTAATAGTAAAATATGGCTAATAGTGCAAGATATATTGATAATAGTAAAAGTAATAAGTAAATTTATTACAGTTCTATCGATAATAACTGCATAATATGGGTAATAATGCATGTTATATTGATGATAATGAAAGTAATACGTATATTTATTATAGTTCTAGCGATAATAACTGCATAATATGGGTAATAATGCGTGTTATATTGAGAATAATATAAGTAATAAGTATAATTATTACAGTTCTGGCGATAATAACTGCATTATATGGGTAATAATGCACGTTATATTGCTAATAGTATAAGTAATATGTATAATTATTACAGTTCTAGCGATAATACCTCCATTATATGGGTAATAATGCATGTTATATTGATAATGATATAAGTAATAAGTATAATTATTACAGTTCTAGCGATAATAACTGCATAATATGGATAATAATGCACGTTCTATTGCTAATAATATAAGTAATGAGTACAATTATTACAGTTCTAGCGATAATAACTGCATTATATGGGTAATAATGCATGTTATATTGATAATAATATAAGTAATAAGAATAATTATTACAGTTCTAGCGATAATAACTGCACTATATGGGTAATAATGCATGTTATATTGATGATAATAAAAGTAATACGTATATTTATTATAGTTCTAGCGATAATAACTGCATAATATGGGTAATAATGCATGTTATATTGATAATAATATAAGTAATAAGTATAATTATTACAGTTCTAGCGATAATAACTGCATTATATGGGTAAAAATGCATGTTATATTGATAATATTGGGAGTAATAAGTATATTTATTATGATTCTAGAGATAATAACTGCATAATATGGGTAATAATGCTTGTTATATTGATAATAATATAAGTAATAAGTATAATTATTACAGTTCTAGCGATAATACCTCCATTATATGGGTAATAATGCATGTTATATTGATGATAATGAAAGTAATACGTATATTTATTATAGTTCTATCGATAATAACTGCATAATATGGGTAATAATGCATGTTATATTGATGATAATAAAAGTAATACGTATATTTATTATAGTTCTAGCGATAATAACTGCATAATATGGGTAATAATGCATGTTATATTGATAATAATATAAGTAATAAGTATAATTATTACAGTTCTAGCGATAATAACTGCATTATATGGGTAATAATGCATGTTATATTGATAATATTGGGAGTAATAAGTATATTTATTATAGTTCTGGCGATCATAACTGCATAATAAGGGTAATAATGCATGTTATATTGATAATAATATAAGTAATAAGTATAATTATTACAGTTCTAGCGATAATACCTCCATTATATGGGTAATAATGCATGTTATATTGATGATAATGAAAGTAATACGTATCTTTATTATAGTTCTAGCGATAATAACTGCATTATATGGGTAATAATGCACGTTATATTGCTAATAATATAAGTAATGAGTACAATTATTACAGTTCTAGCGATAATAACTGCATTATATGGGTAATAATGCATGTTATATTGATAATAATATAAGTAATAAGAATAATTATTACAGTTCTAGCGATAATAACTGCATTATATGGGTAATAATGCATGTTATATTGATAATAATATAAGTAATAAGTATAATTATTACAGTTCTAGCGATAATAACTGCATAATATGCGTAATAATGCATGTCATATTGATAATAATATAAGTAATAAGTATAATTATTACAATTCTAGCGATAATAATTGCATTATATGGGTAATAATGCATGTTATATTGATAATATCGGGAGTAATAACTATAGTTATTATAGTTCTAGCGATAATAATAGTAAAATATGGCTAATTGTGCATGTTATATTGATAATAATAAAAGTAATACGTATATTTATTATTGTTCTAGCGATAATAACTGCATAATATGGATAATAATGCATGTTATATTGATGATAATAAAAGTAGTAAGTAAATTTATTATAGTTCTAGCCATAATAAAAGTAAAATATGGCTAATAGTGCATGTTATACTGATAATAATAAAAGTAATAAGTATATTTATTATACTTCTGTCGATAATAACTGCATTATATGGGTAATAATGCATGTTATATTGATAATAATATAAGCAATAAGTATAATTATTACAGTTCTAGCGATAATAACTGCATAATATGCGTAATAATGCATGTTATATTGATAATATCGGGAGTAATAAGTATAATTATTACAGTTCTAGCGATAATAACTGCATTATATGGGTAATAATGCATGTTATATTGATAATATCGGGAGTAATAAGTATAATTATTATAGTTCTAGCGATAATAATAGTAACATATGGCTAATAGTGCATGTTATATTGATAATAATATAAGTAATAAGTATAGTTATTACAGTTCTAGCGATAATAACTCCATTATATGGGTAATAATGGATGTTATATTGATAATATTGGGAGTAATAAGTAAAATTATTATCGTTCTAGCGATAATAATAGTAAAATATGGCTAATAGTGCATGTTACATTGATAATAATAAAAGTAGTAAGTATATTTATTATAGATCTAGCGATAATAACTGCATTATATGGGTAATAATGCATGTTATATTGATGATAATAAAAGTAATACGTATATTTATTATAGTTCTAGCGATAATAACTGCATAATATGGGTAATAATGCATGTTATATTGATAATAATATAAGTAATAAGTATAATTATTACAGTTCTAGCGATAATAACTGCATTATATGGGTAATAATGCATGTTATATTGATAATATCGGGAGTAATAAGTATAATTATTATAGTTCTAGCGATAATAATAGTAACATATGGCTAATAGTGCATGTTATATTGATAATAATATAAGTAATAAGTATAGTTATTACAGTTCTAGCGATAATAACTCCATTATATGGGTAATAATGCATGTTATATTGAGAATAATATAAGTAATAAGTATATTTATTATAGTTCTATCGATAATAACTGCATAATATGGGTAATAATGCATGTTATATTCATGATAATATAAGTAATAAGTATAATTATTACAGTTCTAGCGATAATAACTGCATTATATGGGTAATAATGGATGTTATATTGATAATATTGGGAGTAATAAGTAAAATTATTATCGTTCTAGCGATAATAATAGTAAAATATGGCTAATAGTGCATGTTATATTGATAATAATAAAAGTAATAGGTATATTTATTATAGATCTAGCGATAATAACTGCATTATATGGGTAATAATGCATGTTATTTTGATGATAATAAAAGTAATACGTATATTTATTATAGTTCTAGCAATAATAACTGCATAATATGGATAATAATGCATGTTATATTGCTAATAATATAAGTAATAAGTAAAATTATTACCGTTCTAGCGATAATAAGTGCATAATATGCGTAATAATTCATGTTATATTGATAATATCGGGAGTAATAAGTATAATTATTACAGTTCTAGCGATAATAACTGCATTATATGGGTAATAATGGATGTTATATTGATAATATTGGGAGTAATAAGTAAAATTATTATCGTTCTAGTGATAATAATAGTAAAATATGGCTAATAGTGCATGTTACATTGATAATAATAAAAGTAGTAAGTATATTTATTATAGATCTAGCGATAATAACTGCATTATATGGGTAATAATGCATGTTATATTGATGATAATAAAAGTAATACGTATATTTATTATAGTTCTAGCGATAATAACTGCATAATATGGGTAATAATGCATGTTATATTGATAATAATATAAGTAATAAGTATAATTATTACAGTTCTAGCGATAATAACTGCATTATATGGGTAATAATGCATGTTATATTGATAATATCGGGAGTAATAAGTATAATTATTATAGTTCTAGCGATAATAATAGTAACATATGGCTAATAGTGCATGTTATATTGATAATAATATAAGTAATAAGTATAGTTATTACAGTTCTAGCGATAATAACTCCATTATATGGGTAATAATGCATGTTATATTGAGAATAATATAAGTAATAAGTATATTTATTATAGTTCTATCGATAATAACAGCATAATATGGGTAATAATGCATGTTATATTCATGATAATATAAGTAATAAGTATAATTATTACAGTTCTAGCGATAATAACTGCATTATATGGGTAATAATGGATGTTATATTGATAATATTGGGAGTAATAAGTAAAATTATTATAGTTCTAGCGATAATAATAGTAAAATATGGCTAATTGTGCATGTTATATTGATAATAATAAAAGTAATAAGTATATTTATTATAGTTCTATCGATAATAACTGCATAATATGGGTAATAATGCATGTTATATTGATGATAATAAAAGTAGTAAGTACATTTATTATAGTTCTAGCGATAATAAATGTAAAATATGGCTAATAGTGCATGTTATACTGATAATAATAAAAGTAATAAGTATATTTATTATACTTCTGTCGATAATAACTGCATTATATGGGTAATAATGCATGTTATATTGATAATAATATAAGTAATAAGTATAATTATTACAGTTCTAGCGATAATAACTGCATAATATGCGTAATAATGCATGTCATATTGATAATAATATAAGTAATAAGTATAATTATTACAATTCTAGCGATAATAATTGCATTATATGGGTAATAATGCATGTTATATTGATAATATCGGGAGTAATAACTATAGTTATTATAGTTCTAGCGATAATAATAGTAAAATATGGCTAATTGTGCATGTTATATTGATAATAATAAAAGTAATACGTATATTTATTATTGTTCTAGCGATAATAACTGCATAATATGGGTAATAATGCATGTTATATTGATGATAATAAAAGTAGTAAGTAAATTTATTATAGTTCTAGCCATAATAAAAGTAAAATATGGCTAATAGTGCATGTTATACTGATAATAATAAAAGTAATAAGTATATTTATTATACTTCTGTCGATAATAACTGCATTATATGGGTAATAATGCATGTTATATTGATAATAATATAAGCAATAAGTATAATTATTACAGTTCTAGCGATAATAACTGCATAATATGCGTAATAATGCATGTTATATTGATAATATCGGGAGTAATAAGTATAATTATTACAGTTCTAGCGATAATAACTGCATTATATGGGTAATAATGCATGTTATATTGATAATATCGGGAGTAATAAGTATAATTATTATAGTTCTAGCGATAATAATAGTAACATATGGCTAATAGTGCATGTTATATTGATAATAATATAAGTAATAAGTATAGTTATTACAGTTCTAGCGATAATAACTCCATTATATGGGTAATAATGGATGTTATATTGATAATATTGGGAGTAATAAGTAAAATTATTATCGTTCTAGCGATAATAATAGTAAAATATGGCTAATAGTGCATGTTACATTGATAATAATAAAAGTAGTAAGTATATTTATTATAGATCTAGCGATAATAACTGCATTATATGGGTAATAATGCATGTTATATTGATGATAATAAAAGTAATACGTATATTTATTATAGTTCTAGCGATAATAACTGCATAATATGGGTAATAATGCATGTTATATTGATAATAATATAAGTAATAAGTATAATTATTACAGTTCTAGCGATAATAACTGCATTATATGGGTAGTAATGCATGTTATATTGATAATATCGGGAGTAATAAGTATAATTATTATAGTTCTAGCGATAATAATAGTAACATATGGCTAATAGTGCATGTTATATTGATAATAATATAAGTAATATGTATAGTTATTACAGTTCTAGCGATAATAACTCCATTATATGGGTAATAATGCATGTTATATTGAGAATAATATAAGTAATAAGTATATTTATTATAGTTCTATCGATAATAACAGCATAATATGGGTAATAATGCATGTTATATTCATGATAATATAAGTAATAAGTATAATTATTACAGTTCTAGCGATAATAACTGCATTATATGGGTAATAATGGATGTTATATTGATAATATTGGGAGTAATAAGTAAAATTATTATCGTTCTAGCGATAATAATAGTAAAATATGGCTAATAGTGCATGTTATATTGATAATAATAAAAGTAATAGGTATATTTATTATAGATCTAGCGATAATAACTGCATTATATGGGTAATAATGCATGTTATTTTGATGATAATAAAAGTAATACGTATATTTATTATAGTTCTAGCAATAATAACTGCATAATATGGATAATAATGCATGTTATATTGCTAATAATATAAGTAATAAGTAAAATTATTACCGTTCTAGCGATAATAAGTGCATAATATGCGTAATAATTCATGTTATATTGATAATATCGGGAGTAATAAGTATAATTATTACAGTTCTAGCGATAATAACTGCATTATATGGGTAATAATGGATGTTATATTGATAATATTGGGAGTAATAAGTAAAATTATTATCGTTCTAGCGATAATAATAGTAAAATATGGCTAATAGTGCATGTTACATTGATAATAATAAAAGTAGTAAGTATATTTATTATAGATCTAGCGATAATAACTGCATTATATGGGTAATAATGCATGTTATATTGATGATAATAAAAGTAATACGTATATTTATTATAGTTCTAGCGATAATAACTGCATAATATGGGTAATAATGCATGTTATATTGATAATAATATAAGTAATAAGTATAATTATTACAGTTCTAGCGATAATAACTGCATAATATGGGTAATAATGCATGTTATATTGATGATAATAAAAGTAGTAAGTACATTTATTATAGTTCTAGCCATAATAAAAGTAAAATATGGCTAATAGTGCATGTTGTACTGATAACAATAAAAGTAATAAGTATATTTATTATACTTCTGTCGATAATAACTGCATTATATGGGTAATAATGCATGTTATATTGATAATAATATAAGTAATGAGTATAATTATTACAGTTCTAGCGATAATAACTTCATTATATGGGTAATAATGCATGTTATATTGATAATAATATAAGTAATAAGTATAATTATTACAGTCCTAGCGATAATAACTGCATTATATGGGTAATAATGCGTGTTATATTGATAATATCGGGAGTAATAAGTATAATTATTATAGTTCTAGCGATAATAATAGTAAAATATGACTAATAGTGCACGTTATATTGATAATAATATAAGTAATAAGTATATTTATTACAGTTCTAGCGATAATAACTGCATTATATGCGTAATAATGCATGTTATATTGATAATATCGGGAGTAATAAGTATAATTATTATAGTCCTAGCGATAATAATAGTAAAATATGGCTAATAGTGCATGTTATATTGATAATAATAAAAGTAATAAGTATATTTATTACAGTTCTATCGATAGTAACTGCATAATATGGGTAATAATGCATGTTATATTGATGATAATAAAAGTAGTAAGTACATTTATTATAGTTCTAGCGATAATAAAAGTAAAATATGGCTAATAGTGCATGTTATACTGATAATAATAAAAGTAATAAGTATATTTATTATACTACTGTTGATAATAACTGCATTATATGGGTAATAATGCAAGTTACATTGATGATAATAAAAGTACTAAGTGTATTTATTACAGTTCTATCGATAATAACTGCATAATATGGGTAATAATGCATGTTATATTGATGATAATGAAAGTAGTAAGTATATTTATTATAGCTCTAGCGATTATAACTTCATAATATGGGTAATAATGCATGTTATATTGATGCTAATGAAAGTAGTAAGTATATTTATTATAGCTCTAGCGATTATAACTGCATAATATGGGTAATAATGCATGTTATGTTGAGAATAATATAAGTAATAAGTATAATTAATACAGTCCTAGCGATAATAACTGCATTATATGGGTAATAATGCATGTTATATTGATAATAATATAAGTAATAAGTATAATTATTACAGTTCTAGCGATAATAACTTCATTATATGGGTAATAATGCATGTTATATTGATAATAATATAAGTAATAAGTATAATTCTTACGGTTCTAGCTATAATAACTGCATTATATGGGTAATAATGCATGTTATATTGATAATATCGGGAGTAGTAAGCATAATTATTATAGTTCTAGCGATAATAATAGTAAAATATGGCTAATAGTGCATGTTATATTGATAATAATAAAAGTAATAAGTATATTTATTATAGTTCTTTCGATAATAACTGCATAATATGGGTAATAATGCATGTTATATTGATGATAATGAAAGTAGTAGGTATATTTATTATAGTTCTGGCGATTATACCTGCATAATATGGGTAGTAATGCATGTTATATTGAGAATAATATAAGTAATAAGTATAATTATTACAGTCCTAGCGATAATAACTGCATTATAGGGGTAATAATGCGTGTTATATTGATAATATCGGGAGTAATAAGTATAATTATTATAGTTCTAGCGATAATAATAGTAAAATATGACTAATAGTGCACGTTATATTGATAATAATATAAGTAATAAGTATATTTATTACAGTTCTAGCGATAATAACTGCATTATATGCGTAATAATGCATGTTATATTGATAATATCGGGAGTAATAAGTATAATTATTATAGTCCTAGCGATAATAATAGTAAAATATGCCTAATAGTGCATGTTATATTGATAATAATAAAAGTAATAAGTATATTTATTACAGTTCTATCGATAATAACTGCATAATATGGGTAATAATGCATGTTATATTGATGATAATAAAAGTAATACGTATATTTATTATTGTTCTAGCGATAATAACTGCATAATATGGGTAATAATGCATGTAATATTGATAATAATATAAGTAATAAGTATAATTATTACAGTTCTAGCGATAATAACTGCATTATATGGGTAATAATGTACGTTATATTGCTAATAAAATAAGTAATAAGCATAATTATTACAGTTCTAGCGATAATAACTGCATAATATGCGTAATAATGCTTGTTATATTGATAATATCGGGAGTAATAAGTATAATTATTACGGTTCTAGCGATAATAACTGCATTATATGGGTAATAATGCATGTTATATTGATAATATCGGGAGTAGTATGCATAATTATTATAGTTCTAGCGATAATAATAGTAAAATATGGCTAATAGTGCATGTTATATTGATAATAATAAAAGTAATAAGTATATTTATTACAGTTCTATCGATAATAACTGCATAATATCGGTAATAATGCATGTAATATTGATAATAATATAAGTAATAAGTATAATTATTACAGTTCTAGCGATAATAACTGCATTATATGGGTAATAATGCATGTTATATTGATAATATCGGGAGTAATAAGTATAATTATTATAGTTCTAGCGATAATAATAGTAAAATATGGCTAATACTGCATGTTATATTGATAATAATAAAAGTAATAAGTAAATTTATTACAGTTCTATCCATAATAACTGCATAATATGGGTAATAGTGGACTTTATATTGATAATAATAAAAGTAATAAGTATATTTATTACAGTTCTATCGATAATAACTGCATAATATGGGTAATAATGCATGTTATATTGATGATAATAAAAGTAATACGTATATTTATTATAGTTCTAGCGATAATAACTGCATAATATGGGTAATAATGCATGTTATATTGATAATAATATAAGTAATAAGTATAATTATTACAGTTCTAGCGATAATAACTGCATTATATGGGTAATAATGCACGTTATATTGCTAACAATATAAGTAATAAGTATAATTATTACAGTTCTGGCGATAATAACTGCATTATATGGGTAATAATGCATGTTATATTGATAATAATATAAGTAATAAGTATAATTATTACAGTTCTAGCGATAATAACTGCATTATATGGGTAAAAATGCATGTTATATTGATAATATTGGGAGTAATAAGTATATTTATTATGGTTCTAGAGATAATAACTGCATAATATGGGTAATAATGCTTGTTATATTGATAATAATATAAGTAATAAGTATAATTATTACAGTTCTAGCGATAATACCTCCATTATATGGGTAATAATGCATGTTATATTGATGATAATGAAAGTAATACGTATATTTATTATAGTTCTATCGATAATAACTGCATAATATGGGTAATAATGCATGTTATATTGATGATAATAAAAGTAATACGTATATTTATTATAGTTCTAGCGATAATAACTGCATAATATGGGTAATAATGCATGTTATATTGATAATAATATAAGTAATAAGTATAATTATTACAGTTCTAGCGATAATAACTGCATTATATGGGTAATAATGCATGTTATATTGATAATATTGGGAGTAATAAGTATATTTATTATAGTTCTGGCGATCATAACTGCATAATAAGGGTAATAATGCATGTTATATTGATAATAATATAAGTAATAAGTATAATTATTACAGTTCTAGCAATAATACCTCCATTATATGGGTAATAATGCATGTTATATTGATGATAATGAAAGTAATACGTATATTTATTATAGTTCTTGCGATAATAACTGCATAATATGGGTAATAATGCATGTTATATTGAGAATAATATAAGTAATAAGTATAATTATTACAGTTCTGGCGATAATAACTGCATTATATGGGTAATAATGCACGTTATATTGCTAATAATATAAGTAATGAGTACAATTATTACAGTTCTAGCGATAATAACTGCATTATATGGGTAATAATGCATGTTATATTGATAATATCGGGAGTAATAAGTATAATTATTATAGTTCTAGCGATAATAATAGTAAAATGTGGCAAATAGTGCATGTTATATTGATAATAATAAAAGTAATAAATATATTTATTACAGTTCTATCAATAATAACTGCATAATATGGGTAATAATGCATGTTATATTGATGATAATAAAAGTAATACGTATATTTATTATAGTTCTAGCGATAATAACTGCATAATATGGGTAATAATGCATGTTATATTGATAATAATATACGTAATAAGTATAATTATTACAGTTCTAGCGATAATAACTGCATTATATGGGTAATAATGCACGTTATATTGCTAATAATATAAGTAATGAGTACAATTATTACAGTTCTAGCGATAATAACTGCATTATATGGGTAATAATGCACGTTATATTGCTAATAATATAAGTAATAAGTATAATTATTACAGTTCTAGCGATAATAACTGCATTATATGGGTAATAATGCATGTTATATTGATAATATCGGGAGTAATAAGTATAATTATTATAGTTCTAGCGATAATAACTGCATAATATGGGTAATAATGCATGTTATATTGATGATAATAAAAGTAATACGTATATTTATTATAGTTCTAGCGATAATAACTGCATAATATGGGTAATAATGCATGTTATATTGATAATAATCTAAGTAATAAGTATAATTATTACAGTTCTAGCGATAATAACTGCATTATATGGGTAATAATACACGTTATATTGCTAACAATATAAGTAATAAGTATAATTATTACAGTTCTAGCGATAATAACTGCATTATATGGGTAATAATGCATGTTATATTGATGATAATAAAAGTAATACGTATATTTGTTATAGTTCTAGCGATAATAACTGCATAATATGGGTAATAATGCATGTTATATTGAGAATAATATAAGTAATAAGTATAATTATTACAGTTCTGGCGATAATAACTGCATTATATGGGTAATAATGCACGTTATATTGCTAATAGTATAAGTAATAAGTATAATTATTACAGTTCTAGCGATAATACCTCCATTATATGGGTAATAATGCATGTTATATTGATAATGATATAAGCAATAAGTATAATTATTACAGTTCTAGCGATAATAACTGCATTATATGGGTAATATTGCACGTTATATTGCTAATAATATAAGTAATGAGTACAATTATTACAGTTCTAGCGATAATAACTGCATTATATGGGTAATAATGCACGTTATATTGCTAATAATATAAGTAATAAGTATAATTATTACAGTTCTAGCGATAATAACTGCATTATATGGGTAATAATGCATGTTATATTGATAATATCGGGAGTAATAAGTATAATTTTTATAGTTCTAGCGATAATAATAGTAAAATGTGGCAAATAGTGCATGTTATATTGATAATAATAAAAGTAATAAATATATTTATTACAGTTCTATCAATAATAACTGCATAATATGGGTAATAATGCATGTTATATTGATGATAATAAAAGTAATACGTATATTTATTATAGTTCTAGCGATAATAACTGCATAATATGGGTAATAAAGCATGTTATATTGATAATATTTTTGAGTAATAAGTATATTTATTATGGTTCTAGAGATAATAACTGCATAATATGGGTAATAATGCATGTTATGTTGATGATAATGCAAGTAATACGTATATTTATTATAGTTCTAGCGATAATAACTGCATTATATGGGTAATAATGCACGTTATATTGCTAATAATATAAGTAATGTGTAAAATTATTACAGTTCTAGCGATAATAACTGCATTATATGGGTAATAATGCATGTTATATTGATAATATCGGGAGTAATAAGTATAATTATTATAGTTCTAGCGATAATAATAGTAAAATATGGCAAATAGTGCATGTTATATTGATAATAATAAAAGTAATAAGTATATTTATTACAGTTCTATCGATAATAACTGCATAATATGGGTAATAATGCATGTTATATTGATGATAATAAAAGTAATACGTATATTTATTATAGTTCTAGCGATAATAACTGCATAATATGGGTAATAATGCATGTTATATTGATAATAATATAAGTAATAAGTATAATTATTACAGTTCTAGCGATAATAACTGCATTATATGGGTAACAATGAATGTTATATTGATAATAATATAAGTAATAAGTATAATTATTACAGTTGTAGCGATAATAACTGCATTATATGGGTAATAATGCACGTTATATTGCTAATAATATACGTAATAAGTATAATTATTACAGTTCTAGCGATAATAACTGCATTATATGGGTAATAATGCATGTTATATTGATAATATTGGGCGTAATAAGTATATTTATTATAGTTCTAGCGATAATAATAGTAAAATATGGCAAATAGTGCATGTTATATTGATAATAATAAAAGTAATAAGTATATTTATTACAGTTCTATCGATAATAACTGCATAATATGGGTAATAATGCATGTTATATTGATGATAATAAAAGTAATACGTATATTTATTATAGTTCTAGCGATAATAACTGCATAATATGGGTAATAATGCATGTTATATTGATAATAATATAAGTAATAAGTATAATTATTACAGTTCTAGCGATAATAACTGCATTATATGGGTAATAATGCATGTTATATTGATAATATCGGGAGTAATAAGTATAATTATTATAGTTTTAGCGATAATAACTGCATAATATGGGTAATAATGCATGTTATATTGATGATAATAAAAGTAATACGTATATTTATTATAGTTCTAGCGATAATAACTGCATAATATGGGTAATAATGCATGTTATATTGATAATAATCTAAGTAATAAGTATAATTATTACAGTTCTAGCGATAATAACTGCATTATATGGGTAATAATACACGTTATATTGCTAACAATATAAGTAATTAGTATAATTATTACAGTTCTAGCGATAATAACTGCATTATATGGGTAATAATGCATGTTATATTGATGATAATGAAAGTAATACGTATATTTGTTATAGTTCTAGCGATAATAACTGCATAATATGGGTAATAATGCATGTTATATTGAGAATAATATAAGTAATAAGTATAATTATTACAGTTCTGGCGATAATAACTGCATTATATGGGTAATAATGCACGTTATATTGCTAGTAGTATAAGTAATAAGTATAATTATTACAGTTCTAGCGATAATACCTCCATTATATGGGTAATAATGCATGTTATATTGATAATGATATAAGTAATAAGTATAATTATTACAGTTCTAGCGATAATAACTGCATTATATGGGTAATAATGCACGTTATATTGCTAATACTATAAGTAATGAGTACAATTATTACAGTTCTAGCGATAATAACTGCATTATATGGGTAATAATGCACGTTATATTGCTAATAATATAAGTAATAAGTATAATTATTACAGTTCTAGCGATAATAACTGCATTATATGGGTAATAATGCATGTTATATTGATAATATCGGGAGTAATAAGTATAATTTTTATAGTTCTAGCGATAATAATAGTAAAATGTGGCAAATAGTGCATGTTATATTGATAATAATAAAAGTAATAAATATATTTATTACAGTTCTATCAATAATAACTGCATAATATGGGTAATAATGCATGTTATATTGATGATAATAAAAGTAATACGTATATTTATTATAGTTCTAGCGATAATAACTGCATAATATGGGTAATAATGCATGTTATATTGATAATAATCTAAGTAATAAGTATAATTATTACAGTTCTAGCGATAATAACTGCATTATATGGGTAATAATGCACGTTATATTGCTAACAATATAAGTAATAAGTATAATTATTACAGTTCTAGTGATAATAACTGCATTATATGGGTAATAAAGCACGTTATATTGCTAACAATATAAGTAATAAGTATAATTATTACAGTTCTAGCGATAATAACTGCATTATATGGGTAGAAATGCATGTTATATTGATAATATTTTTGAGTAATAAGTATATTTATTATGGTTCTAGAGATAATAACTGCATAATATGGGTAACAATGCATGTTATATTGATGATAATGCAAGTAATACGTATATTTATTATAGCTCTAGCGATAATAACTGCATTATATGGGTAATAATGCACGTTATATTGCTAATAATATAAGTAATGAGTAAAATTATTACAGTTCTAGCGATAATAACTGCATTATATGGGTAATAATGCATGTTATATTGATAATATCGGGAGTAATAAGTATAATTATTATAGTTCTAGCGATAATAATAGTAAAATATGGCAAATAGTGCATGTTATATTGATAATAATAAAAGTAATAAGTATATTTATTACAGTTCTATCGATAATAACTGCATAATATGGCTAATAATGCATGTTATATTGATGATAATAAAAGTAATACGTATATTTATTATAGTTCTAGCGATAATAACTGCATAATATGGGTAATAATGCATGTTATATTGATAATAATATAAGTAATAAGTATAATTATTACAGTTCTAGCGATAATAACTGCATTATATGGGTAACAATGAATGTTATATTGATAATAATATAAGTAATAAGTATAATTATTACAGTTGTAGCGATAATAACTGCATTATATGGGTAATAATGCACGTTATATTGCTAATAATATAAGTAATAAGTATAATTATTACAGTTCTAGCGATAATAACTGCATTATATGGGTAATAATGCATGTTATATTGATAATATTGGGCGTAATAAGTATATTTATTATAGTTCTAGCGATAATAATAGTAAAATATGGCAAATAGTGCATGTTATATTGATAATAATAAAAGTAATAAGTATATTTATTACAGTTCTATCGATAATAACTGCATAATATGGGTAATAATGCATGTTATATTGATGATAATAAAAGTAATACGTATATTTATTATAGTTCTAGCGATAATAACTGCATAATATGGGTAATAATGCATGTTATATTGATAATAATATAAGTAATAAGTATAATTATTACAGTTCTAGCGATAATAACTGCATTATATGGGTAATAATGCACGTTATATGGCCAGCAATATAAGTAATAAGTATAATTATTACAGTTCTAGCGATAATAACTGCATTATATGGGTAATAATGCATGTTATATTGATAATAATAAAAGTAATAAGTATATTTATTATCGTTCTATCGATAATAACTTCTTAATATGGGTAATAATGCATGTTATATTGATGATAATATAAGTAATAAGAATAATTATTACAGTTCTAGCGATAATAACTGCATTATATGGGTAATAATGTATGTTATATTGATGATAATGAAAGTAGTAAGTATATTTATTACAGTTCTAGCGATAATAACTGCATAATATCGGTAATAATGCATGTTATATTGATGATAATGAAAGTAATACGTATATTTATTATAGTTCTAGCGATAATAACTGTATAATATGGGTAATAATGCACGTTATATTGATAATAATATAAGTAATAAGTATAATTATTACAGTTCTTGCGATAATAACTGCAATATATAGGTAATAATGCATGTTATATTGATAATATCGGGAGTAATAAGTATAATTATTATAGTTCTAGCGATAATAATAGTAAAATATGGCAAATAGTGCATGTTATATTGATAATAATAAAAGTAATAAGTATATTTATTGTTGTTCTATCGATAATAACTTCTTAATATGGGTAATAATGCATGTTATACTGATGATAATGAAAGTAATACGTATATTTATTATAGTTCTAGCGATAATAACTGCATAATATGGCTAATAATGCATGTTATATTGATAATAATATAAGTATTAAGTATAATTATTACAGTTCTGGCGATAATAACTGCATTATATGGGTAATAATGCACGTTATATTGCTAATAGTATAAGTAATAAGTATAATTATTACAGTTCTGGCGATAATACCTCCACTATATGGGTAATAATGCATGTTATATTGATAATGATATAAGTAATAAGTATAATTATTACAGTTCTAGCGATAATAACTGCATAATATGGCTAATAATGCATGTTATATTGATAATAATATAAGTATTAAGTATAATTATTACAGTTCTGGCGATAATAACTGCATTATATGGGTAATAATGCACGTTATATTGCTAACAATATAAGTAATAAGTATAATTATTACAGTTCTAGCGATAATAACTGCATGATATGGGTAAAAATGCATGTTATATTGATAATATTGGGAGTAATAAGTATATTTATTATGGTTCTAGAGATAATAACTGCATAATATGGGTAATAATGCATGTTATATTGATAATAATATAAGTAATAAGTATAATTATTACAGTTCTAGCGATAATACCTCCATTATATGGGTAATAATGCATGTTATATTGATGATAATGAAAGTAATACGTATCTTTATTATAGTTCTAGCGATAATAACTGCATTATATGGGTAATAATGCATGTTATATTGATAATATCGGGAGTAATAAGTATAATTATTATAGTTCTAGCGATAGTAATAGTAAAATATGGCTAATAGTGCATGTTATATTGAGAATAATATAAGTAATAAGTATAATTATTACAGTTCTAGCGATAATACCTCCATTATATGGGTAATAATGCATGTTATATTGATAATGATATAAGTAATAAGTATAATTATTACAGTTCTAGCGATAATAACTGCATAATATGGGTAATAATGCACGTTATATTGCTAATAATATAAGTAATGAGTACAATTATTACAGTTCTAGCGATAATAACTGCATTATATGGGTAATAATGCATGTTATATTGATAATAATATAAGTAATAAGAATAATTATTACAGTTCTAGCGATAATAACTGCACTATATGGGTAATAATGCATGTTATATTGATGATAATAAAAGTAATACGTATATTTATTATAGTTCTAGCGATAATAACTGCATAATATGGGTAATAATGCATGTTATATTGATAATAATATAAGTAATAAGTATAATTATTACAGTTCTAGCGATAATAACTGCATTATATGGGTAATAATGCACGCTATACTGCTAACAATATAAGTAATAAGTATAATTATTACAGTTCTAGCGATAATAACTGCATTATATGGGTAATAATGCATGTTATATTGATAATATCGGGAGTAATAAGTATAATTATTACAGTTCTGGCGATAATAACTGCATTATATGGGTAATAATGGATGTTATATTGATAATATCGGAAGTAATAAGTATAATTATTACAGTTCTAGCGATAATACTAGTAAAATATGGCTAATACTGCATGTTATATTGATAATAATATAAGTAATAAGTATATTTATTACAGTTCTAACGATAATAACTGCATAATATCGGTAATAATGCATGTAATATTGATAATAATATAAGTAATAAGTATAATTATTACAGTTCTAGCGATAATAACTGCATTATATGGGTAATAATGCACGTTATATTGCTAACAATATAAGTAATAAGTATAATTATTACAGTTCTAGCGATAATAACTGCATTATATGGGTAATAATGCATGTTATATTGATAATATCGGGAGTAATAAGTATAATTATTACAGTTCTAGCGATAATAATAGTAAAATATGGCTAATAGTGATTGTTATATTGATAATAATAAAAGTAATAAGTATATTTATCATACTTCTGTCGATACTAACTGCATTATATGGGTAATCATGCATGTTATATTGATAATAATATAAGTAATAAGTATAATTATTACAGTTCTAGCGATAATAACTCTATTATATGGGTAACAATGAATGTTATATTGATAATAATATAAGTAATAAGTATAATTATTACAGTTCTAGCGATAATAACTGCATTATATGGGTAATAATGCACGTTATATTGCTAATAATATAAGTAATATGTATAATTATTACAGTTCTAGCGATAATAACTGCATTATATGCGTAATAAGGCATGTTATATTGATAATATCGGGAGTAATAAGTATAATTATTATAGTTCTAGCGATAGTAATAGTAAAATATGGCTAATAGTGCAAGATATATTGATAATAGTAAAAGTAATAAGTAAATTTATTACAGTTCTATCGATAATAACTGCATAATATGGGTAATAATGCATGTTATATTGATGATAATGAAAGTAATACGTATATTTATTATAGTTCTAGCGATAATAACTGCATAATATGGGTAATAATGCGTGTTATATTGAGAATAATATAAGTAATAAGTATAATTATTACAGTTCTGGCGATAATAACTGCATTATATGGGTAATAATGCACGTTATATTGCTAATAGTATAAGTAATATGTATAATTATTACAGTTCTAGCGATAATACCTCCATTATATGGGTAATAATGCATGTTATATTGATAATGATATAAGTAATAAGTATAATTATTACAGTTCTAGCGATAATAACTGCATAATATGGGTAATAATGCACGTTCTATTGCTAATAATATAAGTAATGAGTACAATTATTACAGTTCTAGCGATAATAACTGCATTATATGGGTAATAATGCATGTTATATTGATAATAATATAAGTAATAAGAATAATTATTACAGTTCTAGCGATAATAACTGCACTATATGGGTAATAATGCATGTTATATTGATGATAATAAAAGTAATACGTATATTTATTATAGTTCTAGCGATAATAACTGCATAATATGGGTAATAATGCATGTTATATTGATAATAATATAAGTAATAAGTATAATTATTACAGTTCTAGCGATAATAACTGCATTATATGGGTAATAATGCACGTTATATGGCCAGCAATATAAGTAATAAGTATAATTATTACAGTTCTAGCGATAATAACTGCATTATATGGGTAATAATGCATGTTATATTGATAATAATAAAAGTAATAAGTATATTTATTATCGTTCTATCGATAATAACTTCTTAATATGGGTAATAATGCATGTTATATTGATGATAATATAAGTAATAAGAATAATTATTACAGTTCTAGCGATAATAACTGCATTATATGGGTAATAATGTATGTTATATTGATGATAATGAAAGTAGTAAGTATATTTATTACAGTTCTAGCGATAATAACTGCATAATATCGGTAATAATGCATGTTATATTGATGATAATGAAAGTAATACGTATATTTATTATAGTTCTAGCGATAATAACTGTATAATATGGGTAATAATGCACGTTATATTGATAATAATATAAGTAATAAGTATAATTATTACAGTTCTTGCGATAATAACTGCAATATATAGGTAATAATGCATGTTATATTGATAATATCGGGAGTAATAAGTATAATTATTATAGTTCTAGCGATAATAATAGTAAAATATGGCAAATAGTGCATGTTATATTGATAATAATAAAAGTAATAAGTATATTTATTGTTGTTCTATCGATAATAACTTCTTAATATGGGTAATAATGCATGTTATACTGATGATAATGAAAGTAATACGTATATTTATTATAGTTCTAGCGATAATAACTGCATAATATGGCTAATAATGCATGTTATATTGATAATAATATAAGTATTAAGTATAATTATTACAGTTCTGGCGATAATAACTGCATTATATGGGTAATAATGCACGTTATATTGCTAATAGTATAAGTAATAAGTATAATTATTACAGTTCTGGCGATAATACCTCCACTATATGGGTAATAATGCATGTTATATTGATAATGATATAAGTAATAAGTATAATTATTACAGTTCTAGCGATAATAACTGCATAATATGGCTAATAATGCATGTTATATTGATAATAATATAAGTATTAAGTATAATTATTACAGTTCTGGCGATAATAACTGCATTATATGGGTAATAATGCACGTTATATTGCTAACAATATAAGTAATAAGTATAATTATTACAGTTCTAGCGATAATAACTGCATGATATGGGTAAAAATGCATGTTATATTGATAATATTGGGAGTAATAAGTATATTTATTATGGTTCTAGAGATAATAACTGCATAATATGGGTAATAATGCATGTTATATTGATAATAATATAAGTAATAAGTATAATTATTACAGTTCTAGCGATAATACCTCCATTATATGGGTAATAATGCATGTTATATTGATGATAATGAAAGTAATACGTATCTTTATTATAGTTCTAGCGATAATAACTGCATTATATGGGTAATAATGCATGTTATATTGATAATATCGGGAGTAATAAGTATAATTATTATAGTTCTAGCGATAGTAATAGTAAAATATGGCTAATAGTGCATGTTATATTGAGAATAATATAAGTAATAAGTATAATTATTACAGTTCTAGCGATAATACCTCCATTATATGGGTAATAATGCATGTTATATTGATAATGATATAAGTAATAAGTATAATTATTACAGTTCTAGCGATAATAACTGCATAATATGGGTAATAATGCACGTTATATTGCTAATAATATAAGTAATGAGTACAATTATTACAGTTCTAGCGATAATAACTGCATTATATGGGTAATAATGCATGTTATATTGATAATAATATAAGTAATAAGAATAATTATTACAGTTCTAGCGATAATAACTGCACTATATGGGTAATAATGCATGTTATATTGATGATAATAAAAGTAATACGTATATTTATTATAGTTCTAGCGATAATAACTGCATAATATGGGTAATAATGCATGTTATATTGATAATAATATAAGTAATAAGTATAATTATTACAGTTCTAGCGATAATAACTGCATTATATGGGTAATAATGCACGCTATACTGCTAACAATATAAGTAATAAGTATAATTATTACAGTTCTAGCGATAATAACTGCATTATATGGGTAATAATGCATGTTATATTGATAATATCGGGAGTAATAAGTATAATTATTACAGTTCTGGCGATAATAACTGCATTATATGGGTAATAATGGATGTTATATTGATAATATCGGAAGTAATAAGTATAATTATTACAGTTCTAGCGATAATACTAGTAAAATATGGCTAATACTGCATGTTATATTGATAATAATATAAGTAATAAGTATATTTATTACAGTTCTAACGATAATAACTGCATAATATCGGTAATAATGCATGTAATATTGATAATAATATAAGTAATAAGTATAATTATTACAGTTCTAGCGATAATAACTGCATTATATGGGTAATAATGCACGTTATATTGCTAACAATATAAGTAATAAGTATAATTATTACAGTTCTAGCGATAATAACTGCATTATATGGGTAATAATGCATGTTATATTGATAATATCGGGAGTAATAAGTATAATTATTACAGTTCTAGCGATAATAATAGTAAAATATGGCTAATAGTGATTGTTATATTGATAATAATAAAAGTAATAAGTATATTTATCATACTTCTGTCGATACTAACTGCATTATATGGGTAATCATGCATGTTATATTGATAATAATATAAGTAATAAGTATAATTATTACAGTTCTAGCGATAATAACTCTATTATATGGGTAACAATGAATGTTATATTGATAATAATATAAGTAATAAGTATAATTATTACAGTTCTAGCGATAATAACTGCATTATATGGGTAATAATGCACGTTATATTGCTAATAATATAAGTAATATGTATAATTATTACAGTTCTAGCGATAATAACTGCATTATATGCGTAATAAGGCATGTTATATTGATAATATCGGGAGTAATAAGTATAATTATTATAGTTCTAGCGATAGTAATAGTAAAATATGGCTAATAGTGCAAGATATATTGATAATAGTAAAAGTAATAAGTAAATTTATTACAGTTCTATCGATAATAACTGCATAATATGGGTAATAATGCATGTTATATTGATGATAATGAAAGTAATACGTATATTTATTATAGTTCTAGCGATAATAACTGCATAATATGGGTAATAATGCGTGTTATATTGAGAATAATATAAGTAATAAGTATAATTATTACAGTTCTGGCGATAATAACTGCATTATATGGGTAATAATGCACGTTATATTGCTAATAGTATAAGTAATATGTATAATTATTACAGTTCTAGCGATAATACCTCCATTATATGGGTAATAATGCATGTTATATTGATAATGATATAAGTAATAAGTATAATTATTACAGTTCTAGCGATAATAACTGCATAATATGGGTAATAATGCACGTTCTATTGCTAATAATATAAGTAATGAGTACAATTATTACAGTTCTAGCGATAATAACTGCATTATATGGGTAATAATGCATGTTATATTGATAATAATATAAGTAATAAGAATAATTATTACAGTTCTAGCGATAATAACTGCACTATATGGGTAATAATGCATGTTATATTGATGATAATAAAAGTAATACGTATATTTATTATAGTTCTAGCGATAATAACTGCATAATATGGGTAATAATGCATGTTATATTGATAATAATATAAGTAATAAGTATAATTATTACAGTTCTAGCGATAATAACTGCATTATATGGGTAAAAATGCATGTTATATTGATAATATTGGGAGTAATAAGTATATGTATTATGGTTCTAGAGATAATAACTGCATAATATGGGTAATAATGCTTGTTATATTGATAATAATATAAGTAATAAGTATAATTATTACAGTTCTAGCGATAATACCTCCATTATATGGGTAATAATGCATGTTATATTGATGATAATGAAAGTAATACGTATATTTATTATAGTTCTATCGATAATAACTGCATAATATGGGTAATAATGCATGTTATATTGATGATAATAAAAGTAATACGTATATTTATTATAGTTCTAGCGATAATAACTGCATAATATGGGTAATAATGCATGTTATATTGATAATAATATAAGTAATAAGTATAATTATTACAGTTCTAGCGATAATAACTGCATTATATGGGTAATAATGCATGTTATATTGATAATATTGGGAGTAATAAGTATATTTATTATAGTTCTGGCGATCATAACTGCATAATAAGGGTAATAATGCATGTTATATTGATAATAATATAAGTAATAAGTATAATTATTACAGTTCTAGCGATAATACCTCCATTATATGGGTAATAATGCATGTTATATTGATGATAATGAAAGTAATACGTATCTTTATTATAGTTCTAGCGATAATAACTGCATTATATGGGTAATAATGCATGTTATATTGATAATATCGGGAGTAATAAGTATAATTATTATAGTTCTAGCGATAGTAATAGTAAAATATGGCTAATAGTGCATGTTATATTGAGAATAATATAAGTAATAAGTATAATTATTACAGTTCTAGCGATAATACCTCCATTATATGGGTAATAATGCATGTTATATTGATAATGATATAAGTAATAAGTATAATTATTACAGTTCTAGCGATAATAACTGCATAATATGGGTAATAATGCACGTTATATTGCTAATAATATAAGTAATGAGTACAATTATTACAGTTCTAGCGATAATAACTGCATTATATGGGTAATAATGCATGTTATATTGATAATAATATAAGTAATAAGAATAATTATTACAGTTCTAGCGATAAT
Source organism: Megachile leachella (assembly GCA_963576845.1). Lineage (NCBI taxonomy): Eukaryota > Metazoa > Arthropoda > Insecta > Hymenoptera > Megachilidae > Megachile > Megachile leachella. The sequence continues at coordinate 3,092,922 of CAUYWW010000082.1, forward strand.
AACTGCACTATATGGGTAATAATGCATGTTATATTGATGATAATAAAAGTAATACGTATATTTATTATAGTTCTAGCGATAATAACTGCATAATATGGGTAATAATGCATGTTATATTGATAATAATATAAGTAATAAGTATAATTATTACAGTTCTAGCGATAATAACTGCATTATATGGGTAATAATGCACGTTATACTGCTAACAATATAAGTAATAAGTATAATTATTACAGTTCTAGCGATAATAACTGCATTATATGGGTAATAATGCATGTTATATTGATAATATCGGGAGTAATAAGTATAATTATTACAGTTCTGGCGATAATAACTGCATTATATGGGTAATAATGGATGTTATATTGATAATATCGGAAGTAATAAGTATAATTATTACAGTTCTAGCGATAATACTAGTAAAATATGGCTAATACTGCATGTTATATTGATAATAATATAAGTAATAAGTATATTTATTACAGTTCTAACGATAATAACTGCATAATATCGGTAATAATGCATGTAATATTGATAATAATATAAGTAATAAGTATAATTATTACAGTTCTATGCGATAATAACTGCATTATATGGGTAATAATGCACGTTATATTGCTAATAATATAAGTAATAAGTATAATTATTACAGTTCTAGCGATAATAACTGCATTATATGGGTAATAATGCATGTTATATTGATAATATCGGGAGTAATAAGTATAATTATTACAGTTCTAGCGATAATAATAGTAAAATATGGCTAATAGTGATTGTTATATTGATAATAATAAAAGTAATAAGTATATTTATCATACTTCTGTCGATACTAACTGCATTATATGGGTAATCATGCATGTTATATTGATAATAATATAAGTAATAAGTATAATTATTACAGTTCTAGCGATAATAACTCTATTATATGGGTAACAATGAATGTTATATTGATAATAATATAAGTAATAAGTATAATTATTACAGTTCTAGCGATAATAACTGCATTATATGGGTAATAATGCACGTTATATTGCTAATAATATAAGTAATATGTATAATTATTACAGTTCTAGCGATAATAACTGCATTATATGCGTAATAAGGCATGTTATATTGATAATATCGGGAGTAATAAGTATAATTATTATAGTTCTAGCGATAGTAATAGTAAAATATGGCTAATAGTGCAAGATATATTGATAATAGTAAAAGTAATAAGTAAATTTATTACAGTTCTATCGATAATAACTGCATAATATGGGTAATAATGCATGTTATATTGATGATAATGAAAGTAATACGTATATTTATTATAGTTCTAGCGATAATAACTGCATAATATGGGTAATAATGCGTGTTATATTGAGAATAATATAAGTAATAAGTATAATTATTACAGTTCTGGCGATAATAACTGCATTATATGGGTAATAATGCACGTTATATTGCTAATAGTATAAGTAATATGTATAATTATTACAGTTCTAGCGATAATACCTCCATTATATGGGTAATAATGCATGTTATATTGATAATAATATAAGTAATAAGTATAATTATTACAGTTCTAGCGATAATAACTGCATTATATGGGTAATAATGTACGTTATATTGCTAATGATATAAGTAATAAGTATAATTATTACAGTTCTAGCGATAATAACTGCATAATATGCGTAACAATGCATGTTATATTGATAATATCGGGAGTAATAAGTATAATTATTACAGTTCTCGCGATAATAACTGCATTATATGGGTAATAATGGATGTTATATTGATAATATCGGGAGTAATAAGTATAATTATTACAGTTCTAGCGATAATACTAGTAAAATATGGCTAATACTGCATGTTATATTGATAATAATATAAGTAATAAGTATATTTATTACAGTTCTATCGATAATAACTGCATAACATCGGTAATAATGCATGTAATATTGATAATAATATAAGTAATAAGTATAATTATTACAGTTCTAGCGATAATAACTGCATTATATGGGTAATAATGCATGTTATATTGATAATATCGGGAGTAATAAGTATAATTATTATAGTTCTAGCGATAATAATAGTAAAATATGGCTAATAGTGATTGTTATATTGATAATAATAAAAGTAATAAGTATATTTATTATACTTCTGTCGATAATAACTGCATTATATGGGTAATCATGCATGTTATATTGATAATAATATAAGTAATAAGTATAATTATTACAGTTCTAGCGATAATAACTCTATTATATGGGTAACAATGAATGTTATATTGATAATAATATAAGTAATAAGTATAATTATTACAGTTGTAGCGATAATAACTGCATTATATGGGTAATAATGCACGTTATATTGCTAATAATATAAGTAATAAGTATAATTATTACAGTTCTAGCGATAATAACTGCATTATATGGGTAATAATGCATGTTATATTGATAATATTGGGCGTAATAAGTATATTTATTATAGTTCTAGCGATAATAATAGTAAAATATGGCAAATAGTGCATGTTATATTGATAATAATAAAAGTAATAAGTATATTTATTACAGTTCTAGCGATAATAACTGCATAATATGGGTAATAATGCATGTTATATTGATAATAATATAAGTAATAAGTATAATTATTACAGTTCTAGCGATAATAACTGCATTATATGGGTAATAATGCACGTTATATTGCTAATAATATAAGTAATGAGTACAATTATTACAGTTCTAGCGATAATAACTGCATTATATGGGTAATAATGCATGTTATATTGATAATATCGGGAGTAATAAGTATAATTATTATAGTTCTAGCGATAATAATAGTAAAATGTGGCAAATAGTGCATGTTATATTGATAATAATAAAAGTAATAAATATATTTATTACAGTTCTATCAATAATAACTGCATAATATGGGTAATAATGCATGTTATATTGATGATAATAAAAGTAATACGTATATTTATTATAGTTCTAGCGATAATAACTGCATAATATGGGTAATAATGCATGTTATATTGATAATAATATACGTAATAAGTATAATTATTACAGTTCTAGCGATAATAACTGCATTATATGGGTAATAATGCACGTTATATTGCTAATAATATAAGTAATGAGTACAATTATTACAGTTCTAGCGATAATAACTGCATTATATGGGTAATAATGCACGTTATATTGCTAATAATATAAGTAATAAGTATAATTATTACAGTTCTAGCGATAATAACTGCATTATATGGGTAATAATGCATGTTATATTGATAATATCGGGAGTAATAAGTATAATTATTATAGTTCTAGCGATAATAACTGCATAATATGGGTAATAATGCATGTTATATTGATGATAATAAAAGTAATACGTATATTTATTATAGTTCTAGCGATAATAACTGCATAATATGGGTAATAATGCATGTTATATTGATAATAATCTAAGTAATAAGTATAATTATTACAGTTCTAGCGATAATAACTGCATTATATGGGTAATAATACACGTTATATTGCTAACAATATAAGTAATAAGTATAATTATTACAGTTCTAGCGATAATAACTGCATTATATGGGTAATAATGCATGTTATATTGATGATAATAAAAGTAATACGTATATTTGTTATAGTTCTAGCGATAATAACTGCATAATATGGGTAATAATGCATGTTATATTGAGAATAATATAAGTAATAAGTATAATTATTACAGTTCTGGCGATAATAACTGCATTATATGGGTAATAATGCACGTTATATTGCTAATAGTATAAGTAATAAGTATAATTATTACAGTTCTAGCGATAATACCTCCATTATATGGGTAATAATGCATGTTATATTGATAATGATATAAGCAATAAGTATAATTATTACAGTTCTAGCGATAATAACTGCATTATATGGGTAATATTGCACGTTATATTGCTAATAATATAAGTAATGAGTACAATTATTACAGTTCTAGCGATAATAACTGCATTATATGGGTAATAATGCACGTTATATTGCTAATAATATAAGTAATAAGTATAATTATTACAGTTCTAGCGATAATAACTGCATTATATGGGTAATAATGCATGTTATATTGATAATATCGGGAGTAATAAGTATAATTTTTATAGTTCTAGCGATAATAATAGTAAAATGTGGCAAATAGTGCATGTTATATTGATAATAATAAAAGTAATAAATATATTTATTACAGTTCTATCAATAATAACTGCATAATATGGGTAATAATGCATGTTATATTGATGATAATAAAAGTAATACGTATATTTATTATAGTTCTAGCGATAATAACTGCATAATATGGGTAATAAAGCATGTTATATTGATAATATTTTTGAGTAATAAGTATATTTATTATGGTTCTAGAGATAATAACTGCATAATATGGGTAATAATGCATGTTATATTGATGATAATGCAAGTAATACGTATATTTATTATAGTTCTAGCGATAATAACTGCATTATATGGGTAATAATGCACGTTATATTGCTAATAATATAAGTAATGTGTAAAATTATTACAGTTCTAGCGATAATAACTGCATTATATGGGTAATAATGCATGTTATATTGATAATATCGGGAGTAATAAGTATAATTATTATAGTTCTAGCGATAATAATAGTAAAATATGGCAAATAGTGCATGTTATATTGATAATAATAAAAGTAATAAGTATATTTATTACAGTTCTATCGATAATAACTGCATAATATGGGTAATAATGCATGTTATATTGATGATAATAAAAGTAATACGTATATTTATTATAGTTCTAGCGATAATAACTGCATAATATGGGTAATAATGCATGTTATATTGATAATAATATAAGTAATAAGTATAATTATTACAGTTCTAGCGATAATAACTGCATTATATGGGTAACAATGAATGTTATATTGATAATAATATAAGTAATAAGTATAATTATTACAGTTGTAGCGATAATAACTGCATTATATGGGTAATAATGCACGTTATATTGCTAATAATATACGTAATAAGTATAATTATTACAGTTCTAGCGATAATAACTGCATTATATGGGTAATAATGCATGTTATATTGATAATATTGGGCGTAATAAGTATATTTATTATAGTTCTAGCGATAATAATAGTAAAATATGGCAAATAGTGCATGTTATATTGATAATAATAAAAGTAATAAGTATATTTATTACAGTTCTATCGATAATAACTGCATAATATGGGTAATAATGCATGTTATATTGATGATAATAAAAGTAATACGTATATTTATTATAGTTCTAGCGATAATAACTGCATAATATGGGTAATAATGCATGTTATATTGATAATAATATAAGTAATAAGTATAATTATTACAGTTCTAGCGATAATAACTGCATTATATGGGTAATAATGCATGTTATATTGATAATATCGGGAGTAATAAGTATAATTATTATAGTTTTAGCGATAATAACTGCATAATATGGGTAATAATGCATGTTATATTGATGATAATAAAAGTAATACGTATATTTATTATAGTTCTAGCGATAATAACTGCATAATATGGGTAATAATGCATGTTATATTGATAATAATCTAAGTAATAAGTATAATTATTACAGTTCTAGCGATAATAACTGCATTATATGGGTAATAATACACGTTATATTGCTAACAATATAAGTAATTAGTATAATTATTACAGTTCTAGCGATAATAACTGCATTATATGGGTAATAATGCATGTTATATTGATGATAATGAAAGTAATACGTATATTTGCTATAGTTCTAGCGATAATAACTGCATAATATGGGTAATAATGCATGTTATATTGAGAATAATATAAGTAATAAGTATAATTATTACAGTTCTGGCGATAATAACTGCATTATATGGGTAATAATGCACGTTATATTGCTAGTAGTATAAGTAATAAGTATAATTATTACAGTTCTAGCGATAATACCTCCATTATATGGGTAATAATGCATGTTATATTGATAATGATATAAGTAATAAGTATAATTATTACAGTTCTAGCGATAATAACTGCATTATATGGGTAATAATGCACGTTATATTGCTAATAATATAAGTAATGAGTACAATTATTACAGTTCTAGCGATAATAACTGCATTATATGGGTAATAATGCACGTTATATTGCTAATAATATAAGTAATAAGTATAATTATTACAGTTCTAGCGATAATAACTGCATTATATGGGTAATAATGCATGTTATATTGATAATATCGGGAGTAATAAGTATAATTTTTATAGTTCTAGCGATAATAATAGTAAAATGTGGCAAATAGTGCATGTTATATTGATAATAATAAAAGTAATAAATATATTTATTACAGTTCTATCAATAATAACTGCATAATATGGGTAATAATGCATGTTATATTGATGATAATAAAAGTAATACGTATATTTATTATAGTTCTAGCGATAATAACTGCATAATATGGGTAATAATGCATGTTATATTGATAATAATCTAAGTAATAAGTATAATTATTACAGTTCTAGCGATAATAACTGCATTATATGGGTAATAATGCACGTTATATTGCTAACAATATAAGTAATAAGTATAATTATTACAGTTCTAGTGATAATAACTGCATTATATGGGTAATAAAGCACGTTATATTGCTAACAATATAAGTAATAAGTATAATTATTACAGTTCTAGCGATAATAACTGCATTATATGGGTAGAAATGCATGTTATATTGATAATATTTTTGAGTAATAAGTATATTTATTATGGTTCTAGAGATAATAACTGCATAATATGGGTAACAATGCATGTTATATTGATGATAATGCAAGTAATACGTATATTTATTATAGCTCTAGCGATAATAACTGCATTATATGGGTAATAATGCACGTTATATTGCTAATAATATAAGTAATGAGTAAAATTATTACAGTTCTAGCGATAATAACTGCATTATATGGGTAATAATGCATGTTATATTGATAATATCGGGAGTAATAAGTATAATTATTATAGTTCTAGCGATAATAATAGTAAAATATGGCAAATAGTGCATGTTATATTGATAATAATAAAAGTAATAAGTATATTTATTACAGTTCTATCGATAATAACTGCATAATATGGCTAATAATGCATGTTATATTGATGATAATAAAAGTAATACGTATATTTATTATAGTTCTAGCGATAATAACTGCATAATATGGGTAATAATGCATGTTATATTGATAATAATATAAGTAATAAGTATAATTATTACAGTTCTAGCGATAATAACTGCATTATATGGGTAACAATGAATGTTATATTGATAATAATATAAGTAATAAGTATAATTATTACAGTTGTAGCGATAATAACTGCATTATATGGGTAATAATGCACGTTATATTGCTAATAATATAAGTAATATGTATAATTATTACAGTTCTAGCGATAATAACTGCATTATATGCGTAATAAGGCATGTTATATTGATAATATCGGGAGTAATAAGTATAATTATTATAGTTCTAGCGATAGTAATAGTAAAATATGGCTAATAGTGCAAGATATATTGATAATAGTAAAAGTAATAAGTAAATTTATTACAGTTCTATCGATAATAACTGCATAATATGGGTAATAATGCATGTTATATTGATGATAATGAAAGTAATACGTATATTTATTATAGTTCTAGCGATAATAACTGCATAATATGGGTAATAATGCGTGTTATATTGAGAATAATATAAGTAATAAGTATAATTATTACAGTTCTGGCGATAATAACTGCATTATATGGGTAATAATGCACGTTATATTGCTAATAGTATAAGTAATATGTATAATTATTACAGTTCTAGCGATAATACCTCCATTATATGGGTAATAATGCATGTTATATTGATAATAATATAAGTAATAAGTATAATTATTACAGTTCTAGCGATAATAACTGCATTATATGGGTAATAATGTACGTTATATTGCTAATGATATAAGTAATAAGTATAATTATTACAGTTCTAGCGATAATAACTGCATAATATGCGTAACAATGCATGTTATATTGATAATATCGGGAGTAATAAGTATAATTATTACAGTTCTCGCGATAATAACTGCATTATATGGGTAATAATGGATGTTATATTGATAATATCGGGAGTAATAAGTATAATTATTACAGTTCTAGCGATAATACTAGTAAAATATGGCTAATACTGCATGTTATATTGATAATAATATAAGTAATAAGTATATTTATTACAGTTCTATCGATAATAACTGCATAACATCGGTAATAATGCATGTAATATTGATAATAATATAAGTAATAAGTATAATTATTACAGTTCTAGCGATAATAACTGCATTATATGGGTAATAATGCATGTTATATTGATAATATCGGGAGTAATAAGTATAATTATTATAGTTCTAGCGATAATAATAGTAAAATATGGCTAATAGTGATTGTTATATTGATAATAATAAAAGTAATAAGTATATTTATTATACTTCTGTCGATAATAACTGCATTATATGGGTAATCATGCATGTTATATTGATAATAATATAAGTAATAAGTATAATTATTACAGTTCTAGCGATAATAACTCTATTATATGGGTAACAATGAATGTTATATTGATAATAATATAAGTAATAAGTATATTTATTACAGTTCCAGCGATAATAACTGCATAATATGGGTAATAATGCATGTTATATTGATAATAATATAAGTAATAAGTATAATTATTACAGTTCTAGCGATAATAACTGCATTATATGGGTAATAATGCACGTTATATTGCTAATAATATAAGTAATGAGTACAATTATTACAGTTCTAGCGATAATAACTGCATTATATGGGTAATAATGCATGTTATATTGATAATATCGGGAGTAATAAGTATAATTATTATAGTTCTAGCGATAATAATAGTAAAATGTGGCAAATAGTGCATGTTATATTGATAATAATAAAAGTAATAAATATATTTATTACAGTTCTATCAATAATAACTGCATAATATGGGTAATAATGCATGTTATATTGATGATAATAAAAGTAATACGTATATTTATTATAGTTCTAGCGATAATAACTGCATAATATGGGTAATAATGCATGTTATATTGATAATAATATACGTAATAAGTATAATTATTACAGTTCTAGCGATAATAACTGCATTATATGGGTAATAATGCACGTTATATTGCTAATAATATAAGTAATGAGTACAATTATTACAGTTCTAGCGATAATAACTGCATTATATGGGTAATAATGCACGTTATATTGCTAATAATATAAGTAATAAGTATAATTATTACAGTTCTAGCGATAATAACTGCATTATATGGGTAATAATGCATGTTATATTGATAATATCGGGAGTAATAAGTATAATTATTATAGTTCTAGCGATAATAACTGCATAATATGGGTAATAATGCATGTTATATTGATGATAATAAAAGTAATACGTATATTTATTATAGTTCTAGCGATAATAACTGCATAATATGGGTAATAATGCATGTTATATTGATAATAATCTAAGTAATAAGTATAATTATTACAGTTCTAGCGATAATAACTGCATTATATGGGTAATAATACACGTTATATTGCTAACAATATAAGTAATAAGTATAATTATTACAGTTCTAGCGATAATAACTGCATTATATGGGTAATAATGCATGTTATATTGATGATAATAAAAGTAATACGTATATTTGTTATAGTTCTAGCGATAATAACTGCATAATATGGGTAATAATGCATGTTATATTGAGAATAATATAAGTAATAAGTATAATTATTACAGTTCTGGCGATAATAACTGCATTATATGGGTAATAATGCACGTTATATTGCTAATAGTATAAGTAATAAGTATAATTATTACAGTTCTAGCGATAATACCTCCATTATATGGGTAATAATGCATGTTATATTGATAATGATATAAGCAATAAGTATAATTATTACAGTTCTAGCGATAATAACTGCATTATATGGGTAATATTGCACGTTATATTGCTAATAATATAAGTAATGAGTACAATTATTACAGTTCTAGCGATAATAACTGCATTATATGGGTAATAATGCACGTTATATTGCTAATAATATAAGTAATAAGTATAATTATTACAGTTCTAGCGATAATAACTGCATTATATGGGTAATAATGCATGTTATATTGATAATATCGGGAGTAATAAGTATAATTTTTATAGTTCTAGCGATAATAATAGTAAAATGTGGCAAATAGTGCATGTTATATTGATAATAATAAAAGTAATAAATATATTTATTACAGTTCTATCAATAATAACTGCATAATATGGGTAATAATGCATGTTATATTGATGATAATAAAAGTAATACGTATATTTATTATAGTTCTAGCGATAATAACTGCATAATATGGGTAATAAAGCATGTTATATTGATAATATTTTTGAGTAATAAGTATATTTATTATGGTTCTAGAGATAATAACTGCATAATATGGGTAATAATGCATGTTATATTGATGATAATGCAAGTAATACGTATATTTATTATAGTTCTAGCGATAATAACTGCATTATATGGGTAATAATGCACGTTATATTGCTAATAATATAAGTAATGTGTAAAATTATTACAGTTCTAGCGATAATAACTGCATTATATGGGTAATAATGCATGTTATATTGATAATATCGGGAGTAATAAGTATAATTATTATAGTTCTAGCGATAATAATAGTAAAATATGGCAAATAGTGCATGTTATATTGATAATAATAAAAGTAATAAGTATATTTATTACAGTTCTATCGATAATAACTGCATAATATGGGTAATAATGCATGTTATATTGATGATAATAAAAGTAATACGTATATTTATTATAGTTCTAGCGATAATAACTGCATAATATGGGTAATAATGCATGTTATATTGATAATAATATAAGTAATAAGTATAATTATTACAGTTCTAGCGATAATAACTGCATTATATGGGTAATAATGCATGTTATATTGATAATATCGGGAGTAATAAGTATAATTATTATAGTTTTAGCGATAATAACTGCATAATATGGGTAATAATGCATGTTATATTGATGATAATAAAAGTAATACGTATATTTATTATAGTTCTAGCGATAATAACTGCATAATATGGGTAATAATGCATGTTATATTGATAATAATCTAAGTAATAAGTATAATTATTACAGTTCTAGCGATAATAACTGCATTATATGGGTAATAATACACGTTATATTGCTAACAATATAAGTAATTAGTATAATTATTACAGTTCTAGCGATAATAACTGCATTATATGGGTAATAATGCATGTTATATTGATGATAATGAAAGTAATACGTATATTTGTTATAGTTCTAGCGATAATAACTGCATAATATGGGTAATAATGCATGTTATATTGAGAATAATATAAGTAATAAGTATAATTATTACAGTTCTGGCGATAATAACTGCATTATATGGGTAATAATGCACGTTATATTGCTAGTAGTATAAGTAATAAGTATAATTATTACAGTTCTAGCGATAATACCTCCATTATATGGGTAATAATGCATGTTATATTGATAATGATATAAGTAATAAGTATAATTATTACAGTTCTAGCGATAATAACTGCATTATATGGGTAATAATGCACGTTATATTGCTAATAATATAAGTAATGAGTACAATTATTACAGTTCTAGCGATAATAACTGCATTATATGGGTAATAATGCACGTTATATTGCTAATAATATAAGTAATAAGTATAATTATTACAGTTCTAGCGATAATAACTGCATTATATGGGTAATAATGCATGTTATATTGATAATATCGGGAGTAATAAGTATAATTTTTATAGTTCTAGCGATAATAATAGTAAAATGTGGCAAATAGTGCATGTTATATTGATAATAATAAAAGTAATAAATATATTTATTACAGTTCTATCAATAATAACTGCATAATATGGGTAATAATGCATGTTATATTGATGATAATAAAAGTAATACGTATATTTATTATAGTTCTAGCGATAATAACTGCATAATATGGGTAATAATGCATGTTATATTGATAATAATCTAAGTAATAAGTATAATTATTACAGTTCTAGCGATAATAACTGCATTATATGGGTAATAATGCACGTTATATTGCTAACAATATAAGTAATAAGTATAATTATTACAGTTCTAGTGATAATAACTGCATTATATGGGTAATAAAGCACGTTATATTGCTAACAATATAAGTAATAAGTATAATTATTACAGTTCTAGCGATAATAACTGCATTATATGGGTAGAAATGCATGTTATATTGATAATATTTTTGAGTAATAAGTATATTTATTATGGTTCTAGAGATAATAACTGCATAATATGGGCAACAATGCATGTTATATTGATGATAATGCAAGTAATACGTATATTTATTATAGCTCTAGCGATAATAACTGCATTATATGGGTAATAATGCACGTTATATTGCTAATAATATAAGTAATGAGTAAAATTATTACAGTTCTAGCGATAATAACTGCATTATATGGGTAATAATGCATGTTATATTGATAATATCGGGAGTAATAAGTATAATTATTATAGTTCTAGCGATAATAATAGTAAAATATGGCAAATAGTGCATGTTATATTGATAATAATAAAAGTAATAAGTATATTTATTACAGTTCTATCGATAATAACTGCATAATATGGCTAATAATGCATGTTATATTGATGATAATAAAAGTAATACGTATATTTATTATAGTTCTAGCGATAATAACTGCATAATATGGGTAATAATGCATGTTATATTGATAATAATATAAGTAATAAGTATAATTATTACAGTTCTAGCGATAATAACTGCATTATATGGGTAACAATGAATGTTATATTGATAATAATATAAGTAATAAGTATAATTATTACAGTTGTAGCGATAATAACTGCATTATATGGGTAATAATGCACGTTATATTGCTAATAATATAAGTAATAAGTATAATTATTACAGTTCTAGCGATAATAACTGCATTATATGGGTAATAATGCATGTTATATTGATAATATTGGGCGTAATAAGTATATTTATTATAGTTCTAGCGATAATAATAGTAAAATATGGCAAATAGTGCATGTTATATTGATAATAATAAAAGTAATAAGTATATTTATTACAGTTCTATCGATAATAACTGCATAATATGGGTAATAATGCATGTTATATTGATGATAATAAAAGTAATACGTATATTTATTATAGTTCTAGCGATAATAACTGCATAATATGGGTAATAATGCATGTTATATTGATAATAATATAAGTAATAAGTATAATTATTACAGTTCTAGCGATAATAACTGCATTATATGGGTAATAATGCACGTTATATGGCCAGCAATATAAGTAATAAGTATAATTATTACAGTTCTAGCGATAATAACTGCATTATATGGGTAATAATGCATGTTATATTGATAATAATAAAAGTAATAAGTATATTTATTATCGTTCTATCGATAATAACTTCTTAATATGGGTAATAATGCATGTTATATTGATGATAATATAAGTAATAAGAATAATTATTACAGTTCTAGCGATAATAACTGCATTATATGGGTAATAATGTATGTTATATTGATGATAATGAAAGTAGTAAGTATATTTATTACAGTTCTAGCGATAATAACTGCATAATATCGGTAATAATGCATGTTATATTGATGATAATGATAGTAATACGTATATTTATTATAGTTCTAGCGATAATAACTGTATAATATGGGTAATAATGCACGTTATATTGATAATAATATAAGTAATAAGTATAATTATTACAGTTCTTGCGATAATAACTGCAATATATAGGTAATAATGCATGTTATATTGATAATATCGGGAGTAATAAGTATAATTATTATAGTTCTAGCGATAATAATAGTAAAATATGGCAAATAGTGCATGTTATATTGATAATAATAAAAGTAATAAGTATATTTATTGTTGTTCTATCGATAATAACTTCTTAATATGGGTAATAATGCATGTTATACTGATGATAATGAAAGTAATACGTATATTTATTATAGTTCTAGCGATAATAACTGCATAATATGGCTAATAATGCATGTTATATTGATAATAATATAAGTATTAAGTATAATTATTACAGTTCTGGCGATAATAACTGCATTATATGGGTAATAATGCACGTTATATTGCTAATAGTATAAGTAATAAGTATAATTATTACAGTTCTGGCGATAATACCTCCACTATATGGGTAATAATGCATGTTATATTGATAATGATATAAGTAATAAGTATAATTATTACAGTTCTAGCGACAATAACTGCATAATATGGGTAATAATGCACGTTATATTGCTAATAATATAAGTAATGAGTACAATTATTACAGTTCTAGCGATAATAACTGCGTTATATGGGTAATAATGCATGTTATATTGATAATAATATAAGTAATAAGTATAATTATTACAGTTCTAGCGATAATAACTGCATTATATGGGTAATAATGCACGTTATATTGCTAATAATATAAGTAAGAAGTATAATTATTACAGTTCGAGCGATAATAACTGCATTATATGGGTAATAATGCATGTTATATTGATAATAATATAAGTAATAAGTATATTTATTACAGTTCTATCGATAACAACTTCTTAATATGGGTAATAATGCATGTTATATTGATGATAATGAAAGTAGTAAGTATATTTATTATAGTTCTACCGATAATAACTGCATTATATGCGTAATAAGGCATGTTATATTGATAATATCGGGAGTAATAAGTATAATTATTATAGGTCTAGCGATAATAATAGTAAAATATGGCTAATAGTGCATGATATATTGATAATAGTAAAAGTAATAAGTATATTTATTACAGTTCTATCGATAAGAACTGCATAATATGGGTAATAATGCATGTTATATTGATGATAATAAAAGTAATACGTATATTTATTATAGTTCTAGCGATAATAACTGCATAATATGGGTAATAATGCATGTTATATTGATAATAATATAAGTAATAAGTTTAATTATTACAGTTCTAGCGATAATAACTGCATTATATGGGTAATAATGCACGTTATATTGCTAATAATATAAGTAATGAGTACAATTATTACAGTTCTAGCGATAATAACTGCATTATATGGGTAATAATGCACGCTACATTGCTAATAATATAAGTAATAATTATAATTATTAGAGTTCTAGCGATAATAACTGCATTATATGGGTAATAATGCATGTTATATTGATAATATCGGGAGTAATAAGTATAATTATTATAGTTCTAGCGATAATAATAGTAAAATGTGGCAAATAGTGCATGTTATATTGATAATAATAAAAGTAATAAATATATTTATTACAGTTCTATCAATAATAACTGCATAATATGGGTAATAATGCATGTTATATTGATGATAATAAAAGTAATACGTATATTTATTATAGTTCTAGCGATAATAACTGCATAATATGGGTAATAATGCATGTTATATTGATAATAATCTAAGTAATAAGTATAATTATTACAGTTCTAGCGATAATAACTGCATTATATGGGTAATAATGCACGTTATATTGCTAACAATATAAGTAATAAGTATAATTATTACAGTTCTAGCGATAATAACTGCATTATATGGGTAATAATGCATGTTATATTGATGATAATGAAAGTAATACGTATATTTGTTATAGTTCTAGCGATAATAACTGCATAATATGGGTAATAATGCATGTTATATTGAGAATAATATAAGTAATAAGTATAATTATTACAGTTCTGGCGATAATAACTGCATTATATGGGTAATAATGCACGTTATATTGCTAATAGTATAAGTAATAAGTATAATTATTACAGTTCTAGCGATAATACCTCCATTATATGGGTAATAATGCATGTTATATTGATAATGATATAAGTAATAAGTATAATTATTACAGTTCTAGTTATAATAACTGCATAATATGGGTAATAATGCACGTTATATTGCTAATAATATAAGTAATGAGTCCAATTATTACAGTTCTAGCGATAATAACTGCATTATATGGGTAATAATGCATGTTATATTGATAATAATCTAAGTAATAAGTATAATTATTACAGTTCTAGCGATAATAACTGCATTATATGGGTAATAATGCACGTTATATTGCTAACAATATAAGTAATAAGTATAATTATTACAGTTCTAGCGATAATAACTGCATTATATGGGTAATAATGCATGTTATATTGATGATAGTGAAAGTAATACGTATATTTGTTATAGTTCTAGCGATAATAAGTGCATAATATGGGTAATAATGCATGTTATATTGAGAATAATATAAGTAATAAGTATAATTGTTACAGTTCTGGCGATAATAACTGCATTATATGGGTAATAATGCACGTTGTATTGCTAATAGTATAAGTAATAAGTATAATTATTACAGTTCTAGCGATAATACCTCCATTATATGGGTAATAATGCATGTTATATTGATAATGATATAAGTAATAAGTATAATTATTACAGTTCTAGCGATAATAACTGCATAATATGGGTAATAATGCACGTTATATTGCTAATAATATAAGTAATGAGTCCAATTATTACAGTTCTAGCGATAATAACTGCATTATATGGGTAATAATGCATGTTATATTGATAATAATATACGTAATAAGAATAATTATTACAGTTCTAGCGATAATAACTGCATTATATGGGTAATAATGCATGTTATATTGATGATAATAAAAGTAATACGTATATTTATTATAGTTCTAGCGATAATAACGGCATAATATGGGTAATAATGCATGTTATATTGATAATAATATAAGTAATAAGTATAATTATTACAGTTCTCTCAATAATAACTGCATAATATGGGTAATAATGCATGTTATATTGATGATAATGAAAGTAATACGTATATTTGTTACAGTTCTAGCGATAATAACTGCATAATATGGGTAATAATGCATGTTATATTGAGAATAATATAAGTAATAAGTATAATTATTACAGTTCTGGCGATAATAACTGCATTATATGGGTAATAATGCACGTTATATTGCTAATAGTATAAGTAATAAGTATAATTATTACAGTTCTAGCGATAATACCTCCATTATATGGGTAATAATGCATGTTATATTGATAATGATATAAGTAATAAGTATAATTATTACAGTTCTAGCGATAATAACTACATTATATGGGTAATAATGCACGTTATATTGCTAATAATATAAGTAATAAGTATAATTATTACAGTTCTAGCGATAATAACTGCATTATATGGGTAATAATGCATGTTATATTGATAATAATATAAGTAATAAGAATAATTATTACAGTTCTAGCGATAATAACTGCATTATATGGGTAATAATGCATGTTATATTGATAATATCGGGAGTAATAAGTATAATTATTATAGTTCTAGCGATAATAATAGTAAAATATGGCAAATAGTGCATGTTATATTGATAATAATAAAAGTAATAAGTATATTTATTACAGTTCTATCGATAATAACTGCATAATATGGGTAATAATGCATGTTATATTGATGATAATAAAAGTAATACGTATATTTATTATAGTTCTAGCGATAATAACTGCATAATATGGGTAATAGTGCATGTTATATTGAGAATAATATAAGTAATAAGTATAATTATTACAATTCTAGCGATAATAACTGCATTATATGGGTAATAATGCACGTTATATTGCTAGTAGTATAAGTAATAAGTATAATTATTACAGTTCTAGCGATATTAACTGCATTATATGGGTAATAATGCATGTTATATTGATAATATTGGGAGTAATAAGTATATTTATTATGGTTCTAGAGATAATAATAGTAAAATATGGCAAATAGTGCATGTTATATTGATAATAATAAAAGTAATAAGTATATTTATTACAGTTCTATCGATAATAACTGCATAATATGGGTAATAATGCATGTTATATTGAGAATAATATAAGTAATAAGAATAATTATTACAGTTCTAGCGATAATAACTGCATTATATGGGTAATAATGCATGTTATATTGATAACATCGGGAGTAATAAGTATAATTATTATAGTTCTAGCGATAATAATAGTAAAATATGGCAAATAGTGCATGTTATATTGATAATAATATAAGTAATAAGTATAATTATTACAGTTCTAGCGATAATAACTGCATTATATGGGTAATAATGCATGTTATATTGATAATAATCTAAGTAATAAGTATAATTATTACAGTTCTAGCGATAGTAACTGCATTATATGGGTAATAATGCACGTTATATTGCTAACAATATAAGTAATAAGTATAATTATTACAGTTCTAGCGGTAATAACTGCATTATATGGGTAAAAATGCATGTTATATTGATAATATTGGGAGTAATAAGTATATTTATTATGGTTCTAGAGATAATAATAGTAAAATATGGCAAACAGTGCATGTTATATTGATAATAATAAAAGTAATATGTATATTTATTACAGTTCTATCGATAATAACTGCATAATATGGCTAATAATGCATGTTATATTGATGATAATAAAAGTAATACGTATATTTATTATAGTTCTAGCGATAATAACTGCATAATATGGGTAATAATGCATGTTATATTGATAATAATATAAGTAATAAGTATAATTATTACAGTTCTAGCGATAATAATAGTAAAATATGGCAAATAGTGCATGTTATATTGATAATAATAAAAGTAATAAGTATATTTATTACAGTTCTATCGATAATAACTGCATAATATGGGTAATAATGCATGTTATATTGATGATAATAAAAGTAATACGTATATTTATTATAGTTCTAGCGATAATAACTGCATAATATGGGTAATAGTGCATGTTATATTGAGAATAATATAAGTAATAAGTATAATTATTACAATTCTAGCGATAATAACTGCATTATATGGGTAATAATGCACGTTATATTGCTAGTAGTATAAGTAATAAGTATAATTATTACAGTTCTAGCGATATTAACTGCATTATATGGGTAATAATGCATGTTATATTGATAATATTGGGAGTAATAAGTATATTTATTATGGTTCTAGAGATAATAATAGTAAAATATGGCAAATAGTGCATGTTATATTGATAATAATAAAAGTAATAAGTATATTTATTACAGTTCTATCGATAATAACTGCATAATATGGGTAATAATGCATGTTATATTGAGAATAATATAAGTAATAAGAATAATTATTACAGTTCTAGCGATAATAACTGCATTATATGGGTAATAATGCATGTTATATTGATAACATCGGGAGTAATAAGTATAATTATTATAGTTCTAGCGATAATAATAGTAAAATATGGCAAATAGTGCATGTTATATTGATAATAATATAAGTAATAAGTATAATTATTACAGTTCTAGCGATAATAACTGCATTATATGGGTAATAATGCATGTTATATTGATAATAATCTAAGTAATAAGTATAATTATTACAGTTCTAGCGATAGTAACTGCATTATATGGGTAATAATGCACGTTATATTGCTAACAATATAAGTAATAAGTATAATTATTACAGTTCTAGCGGTAATAACTGCATTATATGGGTAAAAATGCATGTTATATTGATAATATTGGGAGTAATAAGTATATTTATTATGGTTCTAGAGATAATAATAGTAAAATATGGCAAACAGTGCATGTTATATTGATAATAATAAAAGTAATATGTATATTTATTACAGTTCTATCGATAATAACTGCATAATATGGCTAATAATGCATGTTATATTGATGATAATAAAAGTAATACGTATATTTATTATAGTTCTAGCGATAATAACTGCATAATATGGGTAATAATGCATGTTATATTGATAATAATATAAGTAATAAGTATAATTATTACAGTTCTAGCGATAATAACTGCATTATATGGGTAATAATGCATGTTATATTGATAATAATATAAGTATTAAGTATAATTATTACAGTTCTGGCGATAATAACTGCATTATATGGGTAATAATGCACGTTATATTGCTAATAGTATAAGTAATAAGTATAATTATTACAGTTCTGGCGATAATACCTCCACTATATGGGTAATAATGCATGTTATATTGATAATGATATAAGTAATAAGTATAATTATTACAGTTCTAGCGATAATAACTGCATAATATGGGTAATAATGCACGTTATATTGCTAATAATATAAGTAATGAGTACAATTATTACAGTTCTAGCGATAATAACTGCGTTATATGGGTAATAATGCATGTTATATTGATAATAATATAAGTAATAAGTATAATTATTACAGTTCTAGCGATAATAACTGCATTATATGGGTAATAATGCACGTTATATTGCTAATAATATAAGTAAGAAGTATAATTATTACAGTTCGAGCGATAATAACTGCATTATATGGGTAATAATGCATGTTATATTGATAATAATATAAGTAATAAGTATATTTATTACAGTTCTATCGATAACAACTTCTTAATATGGGTAATAATGCATGTTATATTGATGATAATGAAAGTAGTAAGTATATTTATTATAGTTCTACCGATAATAACTGCATTATATGCGTAATAAGGCATGTTATATTGATAATATCGGGAGTAATAAGTATAATTATTATAGGTCTAGCGATAATAATAGTAAAATATGGCTAATAGTGCATGATATATTGATAATAGTAAAAGTAATAAGTATATTTATTACAGTTCTATCGATAAGAACTGCATAATATGGGTAATAATGCATGTTATATTGATGATAATGAAAGTAATACGTATATTTATTATAGTTCTAGGGATAATAACTGCATAATATGGCTAATAATGCATGTTATATTGAGAATAATATAAGTAATAAGTATAATTATTACAGTTCTGGCGATAATAACTGCATTATATGGGTAATAATGCACGTTATATTGCTAGTAGTATAAGTAATAAGTATAATTATTACAGTTCTTGCGATAATACCTCCATTATATGGGTAATAATGCATGTTATATTGATAATAATATAAGTAATAAGTATAATTATTACAGTTCTAGCGATAATAACTGCATAATATGGGTAATAATGCACGTTATATTGCTAATAATATAAGTAATGAGTACAATTATTACAGTTCTAGCGATAATAACTGCATTATATGGGTAATAATGCATGTTATATTGATAATATTGGGAGTAATAAGTATATTTATTATGGTTCTAGAGATAATAATAGTAAAATATGGCAAATAGTGCATGTTATATTGATAATAATAAAAGTAATAAATATATTTATTACAGTTCTATCGATAATAACTGCATAATATGGGTAATAATGCATGTTATATTGATGATAATAAAAGTAATACGTATATTTATTATAGTTCTAGCGATAATAACTGCACAATATGGGTAATAATGCATGCTATATTGATAATAATCTAAGTAATAAGTATAATTATTACAGTTCTAGCCATAATAACTGCATTATATGGGTAATAATGCACGTTATATTGCTAACAATATAAGTAATAAGTATAATTGTTACAGTTCTAGCGATAATAACTGCATTATATGGGTAATAATGCATGTTATATTGATGATAATGAAAGTAATACGTATATTTATTATAGTTCTAGCGATAATAACTGCATAATATGGGTAATAATGCATGTTATATTGAGAATAATATAAGTAATAAGTATAATTATTACAGTTCTAGCGATAATAACTGCATAATATGGGTAATAATGCACGTTATATTGCTAATAATATAAGTAATGAGTATAATTATTACAGTTCTAGTGATAATAACTGCATCATATGGGTAATAAAGCACGTTATATTGCTAACAATATAAGTAATAAGTATAATTATTACAGTTCTAGCGATAATAACTGCATTATATGGGTAGAAATGCATGTTATATTGATAATATTTTTGAGTAATAAGTATATTTATTATGGTTCTAGAGATAATAACTGCATAATATGGGTAATAATGCATGTTATATTGATGATAATGCAAGTAATACGTATATTTATTATAGTTCTAGCGATAATAACTGCATTATATGGGTAATAATGCACGTTATATTGCTAATAATATAAGTAATGAGTATAATTATTACAGTTCTAGCGATAATAACTGCATTATATGGGTAATAATGCATGTTATATTGATAATATCGGGAGTAATAAGTATAATTATTATAGTTCTAGCGATAATAATAGTAAAATGTGGCAAATAGTGCATGTTATATTGATAATAATAAAAGTAATAAATATATTTATTACAGTTCTATCAATAATAACTGCATAATATGGGTAATAATGCATGTTATATTGATGATAATAAAAGTAATACGTATATTTATTATAGTTCTAGCGATAATAACTGCATAATATGGGTAATAATGCATGTTATATTGATAATAATCTAAGTAATAAGTATAATTATTACAGTTCTAGCGATAATAACTGCATTATATGGGTAATAATGCACGTTATATTGCTAACAATATAAGTAATAAGTATAATTATTACAGTTCTAGCGATAATAACTGCATTATATGGGTAATAATGCATGTTATATTGATGATAATGAAAGTAATACGTATATTTGTTATAGTTCTAGCGATAATAACTGCATAATATGGGTAATAATGCATGTTATATTGAGAATAATATAAGTAATAAGTATAATTATTACAGTTCTGGCGATAATAACTGCATTATATGGGTAATAATGCACGTTATATTGCTAATAGTATAAGTAATAAGTATAATTATTACAGTTCTAGCGATAATACCTCCATTATATGGGTAATAATGCATGTTATATTGATAATGATATAAGTAATAAGTATAATTATTACAGTTCTAGTTATAATAACTGCATAATATGGGTAATAATGCACGTTATATTGCTAATAATATAAGTAATGAGTCCAATTATTACAGTTCTAGCGATAATAACTGCATTATATGGGTAATAATGCATGTTATATTGATAATAATCTAAGTAATAAGTATAATTATTACAGTTCTAGCGATAATAACTGCATTATATGGGTAATAATGCACGTTATATTGCTAACAATATAAGTAATAAGTATAATTATTACAGTTCTAGCGATAATAACTGCATTATATGGGTAATAATGCATGTTATATTGATGATAGTGAAAGTAATACGTATATTTGTTATAGTTCTAGCGATAATAAGTGCATAATATGGGTAATAATGCATGTTATATTGAGAATAATATAAGTAATAAGTATAATTGTTACAGTTCTGGCGATAATAACTGCATTATATGGGTAATAATGCACGTTGTATTGCTAATAGTATAAGTAATAAGTATAATTATTACAGTTCTAGCGATAATACCTCCATTATATGGGTAATAATGCATGTTATATTGATAATGATATAAGTAATAAGTATAATTATTACAGTTCTAGCGATAATAACTGCATAATATGGGTAATAATGCACGTTATATTGCTAATAATATAAGTAATGAGTCCAATTATTACAGTTCTAGCGATAATAACTGCATTATATGTGTAATAATGCATGTTATATTGATAATAATATACGTAATAAGAATAATTATTACAGTTCTAGCGATAATAACTGCATTATATGGGTAATAATGCATGTTATATTGATGATAATAAAAGTAATACGTATATTTATTATAGTTCTAGCGATAATAACGGCATAATATGGGTAATAATGCATGTTATATTGATAATAATATAAGTAATAAGTATAATTATTACAGTTCTCTCAATAATAACTGCATAATATGGGTAATAATGCATGTTATATTGATGATAATGAAAGTAATACGTATATTTGTTACAGTTCTAGCGATAATAACTGCATAATATGGGTAATAATGCATGTTATATTGAGAATAATATAAGTAATAAGTATAATTATTACAGTTCTGGCGATAATAACTGCATTATATGGGTAATAATGCACGTTATATTGCTAATAGTATAAGTAATAAGTATAATTATTACAGTTCTAGCGATAATACCTCCATTATATGGGTAATAATGCATGTTATATTGATAATGATATAAGTAATAAGTATAATTATTACAGTTCTAGCGATAATAACTACATTATATGGGTAATAATGCACGTTATATTGCTAATAATATAAGTAATAAGTATAATTATTACAGTTCTAGCGATAATAACTGCATTATATGGGTAATAATGCATGTTATATTGATAATAATATAAGTAATAAGAATAATTATTACAGTTCTAGCGATAATAACTGCATTATATGGGTAATAATGCATGTTATATTGATAATATCGGGAGTAATAAGTATAATTATTATAGTTCTAGCGATAATAATAGTAAAATATGGCAAATAGTGCATGTTATATTGATAATAATAAAAGTAATAAGTATATTTATTACAGTTCTATCGATAATAACTGCATAATATGGGTAATAATGCATGTTATATTGATGATAATAAAAGTAATACGTATATTTATTATAGTTCTAGCGATAATAACTGCATAATATGGGTAATAGTGCATGTTATATTGAGAATAATATAAGTAATAAGTATAATTATTACAATTCTAGCGATAATAACTGCATTATATGGGTAATAATGCACGTTATATTGCTAGTAGTATAAGTAATAAGTATAATTATTACAGTTCTAGCGATAATAACTGCATTATATGGGTAATAATGCATGTTATATTGATAATATTGGGAGTAATAAGTATATTTATTATGGTTCTAGAGATAATAATAGTAAAATATGGCAAATAGTGCATGTTATATTGATAATAATAAAAGTAATAAGTATATTTATTACAGTTCTATCGATAATAACTGCATAATATGGGTAATAATGCATGTTATATTGAGAATAATATA
Source organism: Megachile leachella (assembly GCA_963576845.1). Lineage (NCBI taxonomy): Eukaryota > Metazoa > Arthropoda > Insecta > Hymenoptera > Megachilidae > Megachile > Megachile leachella. The sequence continues at coordinate 3,118,041 of CAUYWW010000082.1, forward strand.
AGTAATAAGAATAATTATTACAGTTCTAGCGATAATAACTGCATTATATGGGTAATAATGCATGTTATATTGATAACATCGGGAGTAATAAGTATAATTATTATAGTTCTAGCGATAATAATAGTAAAATATGGCAAATAGTGCATGTTATATTGATAATAATATAAGTAATAAGTATAATTATTACAGTTCTAGCGATAATAACTGCATTATATGGGTAATAATGCATGTTATATTGATAATAATCTAAGTAATAAGTATAATTATTACAGTTCTAGCGATAGTAACTGCATTATATGGGTAATAATGCACGTTATATTGCTAACAATATAAGTAATAAGTATAATTATTACAGTTCTAGCGGTAATAACTGCATTATATGGGTAAAAATGCATGTTATATTGATAATATTGGGAGTAATAAGTATATTTATTATGGTTCTAGAGATAATAATAGTAAAATATGGCAAACAGTGCATGTTATATTGATAATAATAAAAGTAATATGTATATTTATTACAGTTCTATCGATAATAACTGCATAATATGGCTAATAATGCATGTTATATTGATGATAATAAGTGTAATACGTATATTTATTATAGTTCTAGCGATAATAACTGCATAATATGGGTAATAATGCATGTTATATTGATAATAATATAAGTAATAAGTATAATTATTACAGTTCTAGCGATAATAACTGCATTATATGGGTAATAATGCATGTTATATTGATAATAATATAAGTATTAAGTATAATTATTACAGTTCTGGCGATAATAACTGCATTATATGGGTAATAATGCACGTTATATTGCTAATAGTATAAGTAATAAGTATAATTATTACAGTTCTGGCGATAATACCTCCACTATATGGGTAATAATGCATGTTATATTGATAATGATATAAGTAATAAGTATAATTATTACAGTTCTAGCGATAATAACTGCATAATATGGGTAATAATGCACGTTATATTGCTAATAATATAAGTAATGAGTACAATTATTACAGTTCTAGCGATAATAACTGCATTATATGGGTAATAATGCACGTTATATTGCTAGTAGTATAAGTAATAAGTATAATTATTACAGTTCTAGCGATAATAACTGCATTATATGGGTAATAATGCATGTTATATTGATAATATTGGGAGTAATAAGTATATTTATTATGGTTCTAGAGATAATAATAGTAAAATATGGCAAATAGTGCATGTTATATTGATAATAATAAAAGTAATAAGTATATTTATTACAGTTCTATCGATAATAACTGCATAATATGGGTAATAATGCATGTTATATTGAGAATAATATAAGTAATAAGAATAATTATTACAGTTCTAGCGATAATAACTGCATTATATGGGTAATAATGCATGTTATATTGATAACATCGGGAGTAATAAGTATAATTATTATAGTTCTAGCGATAATAATAGTAAAATATGGCAAATAGTGCATGTTATATTGATAATAATATAAGTAATAAGTATAATTATTACAGTTCTAGCGATAATAACTGCATTATATGGGTAATAATGCATGTTATATTGATAATAATCTAAGTAATAAGTATAATTATTACAGTTCTAGCGATAGTAACTGCATTATATGGGTAATAATGCACGTTATATTGCTAACAATATAAGTAATAAGTATAATTATTACAGTTCTAGCGGTAATAACTGCATTATATGGGTAAAAATGCATGTTATATTGATAATATTGGGAGTAATAAGTATATTTATTATGGTTCTAGAGATAATAATAGTAAAATATGGCAAACAGTGCATGTTATATTGATAATAATAAAAGTATTATGTATATTTATTACAGTTCTATCGATAATAACTGCATAATATGGCTAATAATGCATGTTATATTGATGATAATAAAAGTAATACGTATATTTATTATAGTTCTAGCGATAATAACTGCATAATATGGGTAATAATGCATGTTATATTGATAATAATATAAGTAATAAGTATAATTATTACAGTTCTAGCGATAATAACTGCATTATATGGGTAATAATGCATGTTATATTGATAATAATATAAGTATTAAGTATAATTATTACAGTTCTGGCGATAATAACTGCATTATATGGGTAATAATGCACGTTATATTGCTAATAGTATAAGTAATAAGTATAATTATTACAGTTCTGGCGATAATACCTCCACTATATGGGTAATAATGCATGTTATATTGATGATAATAAGTGTAATACGTATATTTATTATAGTTCTAGCGATAATAACTGCATAATATGGGTAATAATGCATGTTATATTGATAATAATATAAGTAATAAGTATAATTATTACAGTTCTAGCGATAATAACTGCATTATATGGGTAATAATGCATGTTATATTGATAATAATATAAGTATTAAGTATAATTATTACAGTTCTGGCGATAATAACTGCATTATATGGGTAATAATGCACGTTATATTGCTAATAGTATAAGTAATAAGTATAATTATTACAGTTCTGGCGATAATACCTCCACTATATGGGTAATAATGCATGTTATATTGATAATGATATAAGTAATAAGTATAATTATTACAGTTCTAGCGATAATAACTGCATAATATGGGTAATAATGCACGTTATATTGCTAATAATATAAGTAATGAGTACAATTATTACAGTTCTAGCGATAATAACTGCATTATATGGGTAATAATGCACGTTATATTGCTAGTAGTATAAGTAATAAGTATAATTATTACAGTTCTAGCGATAATAACTGCATTATATGGGTAATAATGCATGTTATATTGATAATATTGGGAGTAATAAGTATATTTATTATGGTTCTAGAGATAATAATAGTAAAATATGGCAAATAGTGCATGTTATATTGATAATAATAAAAGTAATAAGTATATTTATTACAGTTCTATCGATAATAACTGCATAATATGGGTAATAATGCATGTTATATTGAGAATAATATAAGTAATAAGAATAATTATTACAGTTCTAGCGATAATAACTGCATTATATGGGTAATAATGCATGTTATATTGATAACATCGGGAGTAATAAGTATAATTATTATAGTTCTAGCGATAATAATAGTAAAATATGGCAAATAGTGCATGTTATATTGATAATAATATAAGTAATAAGTATAATTATTACAGTTCTAGCGATAATAACTGCATTATATGGGTAATAATGCATGTTATATTGATAATAATCTAAGTAATAAGTATAATTATTACAGTTCTAGCGATAGTAACTGCATTATATGGGTAATAATGCACGTTATATTGCTAACAATATAAGTAATAAGTATAATTATTACAGTTCTAGCGGTAATAACTGCATTATATGGGTAAAAATGCATGTTATATTGATAATATTGGGAGTAATAAGTATATTTATTATGGTTCTAGAGATAATAATAGTAAAATATGGCAAACAGTGCATGTTATATTGATAATAATAAAAGTATTATGTATATTTATTACAGTTCTATCGATAATAACTGCATAATATGGCTAATAATGCATGTTATATTGATGATAATAAAAGTAATACGTATATTTATTATAGTTCTAGCGATAATAACTGCATAATATGGGTAATAATGCATGTTATATTGATAATAATATAAGTAATAAGTATAATTATTACAGTTCTAGCGATAATAACTGCATTATATGGGTAATAATGCATGTTATATTGATAATAATATAAGTATTAAGTATAATTATTACAGTTCTGGCGATAATAACTGCATTATATGGGTAATAATGCACGTTATATTGCTAATAGTATAAGTAATAAGTATAATTATTACAGTTCTGGCGATAATACCTCCACTATATGGGTAATAATGCATGTTATATTGATAATGATATAAGTAATAAGTATAATTATTACAGTTCTAGCGATAATAACTGCATAATATGGGTAATAATGCACGTTATATTGCTAATAATATAAGTAATGAGTACAATTATTACAGTTCTAGCGATAATAACTGCGTTATATGGGTAATAATGCATGTTATATTGATAATAATATAAGTAATAAGTATAATTATTACAGTTCTAGCGATAATAACTGCATTATATGGGTAATAATGCACGTTATATTGCTAATAATATAAGTAAGAAGTATAATTATTACAGTTCGAGCGATAATAACTGCATTATATGGGTAATAATGCATGTTATATTGATAATAATATAAGTAATAAGTATATTTATTACAGTTCTATCGATAACAACTTCTTAATATGGGTAATAATGCATGTTATATTGATGATAATGAAAGTAGTAAGTATATTTATTATAGTTCTACCGATAATAACTGCATTATATGCGTAATAAGGCATGTTATATTGATAATATCGGGAGTAATAAGTATAATTATTATAGGTCTAGCGATAATAATAGTAAAATATGGCTAATAGTGCATGATATATTGATAATAGTAAAAGTAATAAGTATATTTATTACAGTTCTATCGATAAGAACTGCATAATATGGGTAATAATGCATGTTATATTGATGATAATGAAAGTAATACGTATATTTATTATAGTTCTAGGGATAATAACTGCATAATATGGCTAATAATGCATGTTATATTGAGAATAATATAAGTAATAAGTATAATTATTACAGTTCTGGCGATAATAACTGCATTATATGGGTAATAATGCACGTTATATTGCTAGTAGTATAAGTAATAAGTATAATTATTACAGTTCTTGCGATAATACCTCCATTATATGGGTAATAATGCATGTTATATTGATAATAATATAAGTAATAAGTATAATTATTACAGTTCTAGCGATAATAACTGCATAATATGCGTAATAATGCACGTTATATTGCTAATAATATAAGTAATGAGTACAATTATTACAGTTCTAGCGATAATAACTGCATTATATGGGTAATAATGCATGTTATATTGATAATATTGGGAGTAATAAGTATATTTATTATGGTTCTAGAGATAATAATAGTAAAATATGGCAAATAGTGCATGTTATATTGATAATAATAAAAGTAATAAATATATTTATTACAGTTCTATCGATAATAACTGCATAATATGGGTAATAATGCATGTTATATTGATGATAATAAAAGTAATACGTATATTTATTATAGTTCTAGCGATAATAACTGCACAATATGGGTAATAATGCATGCTATATTGATAATAATCTAAGTAATAAGTATAATTATTACAGTTCTAGCCATAATAACTGCATTATATGGGTAATAATGCACGTTATATTGCTAACAATATAAGTAATAAGTATAATTGTTACGGTTCTAGCGATAATAACTGCATTATATGGGTAATAATGCATGTTATATTGATGATAATGAAAGTAATACGTATATTTATTATAGTTCTAGCGATAATAACTGCATAATATGGGTAATAATGCATGTTATATTGAGAATAATATAAGTAATAAGTATAATTATTACAGTTCTAGCGATAATAACTGCATAATATGGGTAATAATGCACGTTATATTGCTAATAATATAAGTAATGAGTATAATTATTACAGTTCTAGTGATAATAACTGCATCATATGGGTAATAAAGCACGTTATATTGCTAACAATATAAGTAATAAGTATAATTATTACAGTTCTAGCGATAATAACTGCATTATATGGGTAGAAATGCATGTTATATTGATAATATTTTTGAGTAATAAGTATATTTATTATGGTTCTAGAGATAATAACTGCATAATATGGGTAATAATGCATGTTATATTGATGATAATGCAAGTAATACGTATATTTATTATAGTTCTAGCGATAATAACTGCATTATATGGGTAATAATGCACGTTATATTGCTAATAATATAAGTAATGAGTATAATTATTACAGTTCTAGCGATAATAACTGCATTATATGGGTAATAATGCATGTTATATTGATAATATCGGGAGTAATAAGTATAATTATTATAGTTCTAGCGATAATAATAGTAAAATATGGCAAATAGTGCATGTTATATTGATAATAATAAAAGTAATAAGTATATTTATTACAGTTCTATCGATAATAACTGCATAATATGGGTAATAATGCATGTTATATTGATGATAATAAAAGTAATACGTATATTTATTATAGTTCTAGCGATAATAACTGCATAATATGGGTAATAATGCATGTTATATTGATAATAATATAAGTAATAAGTTTAATTATTACAGTTCTAGCGATAATAACTGCATTATATGGGTAATAATGCACGTTATATTGCTAATAATATAAGTAATGCGTACAATTATTACAGTTCTAGCGATAATAACTGCATTATATGGGTAATAATGCACGCTATATTGCTAATAATATAAGTAATAATTATAATTATTAGAGTTCTAGCGATAATAACTGCATTATATGGGTAATAATGCATGTTATATTGATAATATCGGGAGTAATAAGTATAATTATTATAGTTCTAGCGATAATAATAGTAAAATGTGGCAAATAGTGCATGTTATATTGATAATAATAAAAGTAATAAATATATTTATTACAGTTCTATCAATAATAACTGCATAATATGGGTAATAATGCATGTTATATTGATGATAATAAAAGTAATACGTATATTTATTATAGTTCTAGCGATAATAACTGCATAATATGGGTAATAATGCATGTTATATTGATAATAATCTAAGTAATAAGTATAATTATTACAGTTCTAGCGATAATAACTGCATTATATGGGTAATAATGCACGTTATATTGCTAACAATATAAGTAATAAGTATAATTATTACAGTTCTAGCGATAATAACTGCATTATATGGGTAATAATGCATGTTATATTGATGATAATGAAAGTAATACGTATATTTGTTATAGTTCTAGCGATAATAACTGCATAATATGGGTAATAATGCATGTTATATTGAGAATAATATAAGTAATAAGTATAATTATTACAGTTCTGGCGATAATAACTGCATTATATGGGTAATAATGCACGTTATATTGCTAACAGTATAAGTAATAAGTATAATTATTACAGTTCTAGCGATAATACCTCCATTATATGGGTAATAATGCATGTTATATTGATAATGATATAAGTAATAAGTATAATTATTACAGTTCTAGTTATAATAACTGCATAATATGGGTAATAATACACGTTATATTGCTAATAATATAAGTAATGAGTCCAATTATTACAGTTCTAGCGATAATAACTGCATTATATGGGTAATAATGCATGTTATATTGATAATAATCTAAGTAATAAGTATAATTATTACAGTTCTAGCGATAATAACTGCATTATATGGGTAATAATGCACGTTATATTGCTAACAATATAAGTAATAAGTATAATTATTACAGTTCTAGCGATAATAACTGCATTATATGGGTAATAATGCATGTTATATTGATGATAGTGAAAGTAATACGTATATTTGTTATAGTTCTAGCGATAATAAGTGCATAATATGGGTAATAATGCATGTTATATTGAGAATAATATAAGTAATAAGTATAATTATTACAGTTCTGGCGATAATAACTGCATTATATGGGTAATAATGCACGTTGTATTGCTAATAGTATAAGTAATAAGTATAATTATTACAGTTCTAGCGATAATACCTCCATTATATGGGTAATAATGCATGTTATATTGATAATGATATAAGTAATAAGTATAATTATTACAGTTCTAGCGATAATAACTGCATAATATGGGTAATAATGCACGTTATATTGCTAATAATATAAGTAATGAGTCCAATTATTACAGTTCTAGCGATAATAACTGCATTATATGGGTAATAATGCATGTTATATTGATAATAATATACGTAATAAGAATAATTATTACAGTTCTAGCGATAATAACTGCATTATATGGGTAATAATGCATGTTATATTGATGATAATAAAAGTAATACGTATATTTATTATAGTTCTAGCGATAATAACTGCATAATATGGGTAATAATGCATGTTATATTGATAATAATATAAGTAATAAGTATAATTATTACAGTTCTCTCAATAATAACTGCATAATATGGGTAATAATGCATGTTATATTGATGATAATGAAAGTAATACGTATATTTGTTACAGTTCTAGCGATAATAACTGCATAATATGGGTAATAATGCATGTTATATTGAGAATAATATAAGTAATAAGTATAATTATTACAGTTCTGGCGATAATAACTGCATTATATGGGTAATAATGCACGTTATATTGCTAATAGTATAAGTAATAAGTATAATTATTACAGTTCTAGCGATAATACCTCCATTATATGGGTAATAATGCATGTTATATTGATAATGATATAAGTAATAAGTATAATTATTACAGTTCTAGCGATAATAACTACATTATATGGGTAATAATGCACGTTATATTGCTAATAATATAAGTAATAAGTATAATTATTACAGTTCTAGCGATAATAACTGCATTATATGGGTAATAATGCATGTTATATTGATAATAATATAAGTAATAAGAATAATTATTACAGTTCTAGCGATAATAACTGCATTATATGGGTAATAATGCATGTTATATTGATAATATCGGGAGTAATAAGTATAATTATTATAGTTCTAGCGATAATAATAGTAAAATATGGCAAATAGTGCATGTTATATTGATAATAATAAAAGTAATAAGTATATTTATTACAGTTCTATCGATAATAACTGCATAATATGGGTAATAATGCATGTTATATTGATGATAATAAAAGTAATACGTATATTTATTATAGTTCTAGCGATAATAACTGCATAATATGGGTAATAATGCATGTTATATTGAGAATAATATAAGTAATAAGTATAATTATTACAGTTCTAGCGATAATAACTGCATTATATGGGTAATAATGCACGTTATATTGCTAGTAGTATAAGTAATAAGTATAATTATTACAGTTCTAGCGATAATAACTGCATTATATGGGTAATAATGCATGTTATATTGATAATATTGGGAGTAATAAGTATATTTATTATGGTTCTAGAGATAATAATAGTAAAATATGGCAAATAGTGCATGTTATATTGATAATAATAAAAGTAATAAGTATATTTATTACAGTTCTATCGATAATAACTGCATAATATGGGTAATAATGCATGTTATATTGAGAATAATATAAGTAATAAGAATAATTATTACAGTTCTAGCGATAATAACTGCATTATATGGGTAATAATGCATGTTATATTGATAATATCGGGAGTAATAAGTATAATTATTATAGTTCTAGCGATAATAATAGTAAAATATGGCAAATAGTGCATGTTATATTGATAATAATAAAAGTAATAAGTATATTTATTACAGTTCTATCGATAATAACTGCATAATATGGGTAATAATGCATGTTATATTGATGATAATAAAAGTAATACTTATATTTATTATAGTTCTAGCGATAATAACTGCATAATATGGGTAATAATGCATGTTATATTGATAATAATATAAGTAATAAGTATAATTATTACAGTTCTAGCGATAATAACTGCATTATATGGGTAATAATGCACGTTATATTGCTAACAATATAAGTAATGAGTATAATTATTACAGTTCTAGCGATAATAACTGCATTATATGGGTAATAATGCATGTTATATTGATAATATCGGGAGTAATAAGTATAATTATTATAGTTCTAGCGATAATAATAGTAAAATGTGGCAAATAGTGCATGTTATATTGATAATAATAAAAGTAATAAATATATTTATTACAGTTCTATCGATAATAACTGCATAATATGGGTAATAATGCATGTTATATTGATGATAATGCAAGTAATACGTATATTTATTATAGTTCTAGCGATAATAACTGCATTATATGGGTAATAATGCACGTTATATTGCTAATAATATAAGTAATGAGTATAATTATTACAGTTCTAGCGATAATAACTGCATTATATGGGTAATAATGCATGTTATATTGATAATATCGGGAGTAATAAGTATAATTATTATAGTTCTAGCGATAATAATAGTAAAATATGGCAAATAGTGCATGTTATATTGATAATAATAAAAGTAATAAGTATATTTATTACAGTTCTATCGATAATAACTGCATAATATGGGTAATAATGCATGTTATATTGATGATAATAAAAGTAATACGTATATTTATTATAGTTCTAGCGATAATAACTGCATAATATGGGTAATAATGCATGTTATATTGATAATAATATAAGTAATAAGTATAATTATTACAGTTCTAGCGATAATAACTGCATTATATGGGTAATAATGCACGTTATATTGCTAACAATATAAGTAATAAGTATAATTATTACAGTTCTAGCGATAATAACTGCATTATATGGGTAATAATGCATGTTATATTGATGATAATGAAAGTAATACGTATATTTGTTATAGTTCTAGCGATAATAACTGCATAATATGGGTAATAATGCATGTTATATTGAGAATAATATAAGTAATAAGTATAATTATTACAGTTCTGGCGATAATAACTGCATTATATGGGTAATAATGCACGTTATATTGCTAATAGTATAAGTAATAAGTATAATTATTACAGTTCTAGCGATAATACCTCCATTATATGGGTAATAATGCATGTTATATTGATAATGATATAAGTAATAAGTATAATTATTACAGTTCTAGTTATAATAACTGCATAATATGGGTAATAATGCACGTTATATTGCTAATAATATAAGTAATGAGTCCAATTATTACAGTTCTAGCGATAATAACTGCATTATATGGGTAATAATGCATGTTATATTGATAATAATCTAAGTAATAAGTATAATTATTACAGTTCTAGCGATAATAACTGCATTATATGGGTAATAATGCACGTTATATTGCTAACAATATAAGTAATAAGTATAATTATTACAGTTCTAGCGATAATAACTGCATTATATGGGTAATAATGCATGTTATATTGATGATAGTGAAAGTAATACGTATATTTGTTATAGTTCTAGCGATAATAAGTGCATAATATGGGTAATAATGCATGTTATATTGAGAATAATATAAGTAATAAGTATAATTATTACAGTTCTGGCGATAATAACTGCATTATATGGGTAATAATGCACGTTGTATTGCTAATAGTATAAGTAATAAGTATAATTATTACAGTTCTAGCGATAATACCTCCATTATATGGGTAATAATGCATGTTATATTGATAATGATATAAGTAATAAGTATAATTATTACAGTTCTAGCGATAATAACTGCATAATATGGGTAATAATGCACGTTATATTGCTAATAATATAAGTAATGAGTCCAATTATTACAGTTCTAGCGATAATAACTGCATTATATGGGTAATAATGCATGTTATATTGATAATAATATACGTAATAAGAATAATTATTACAGTTCTAGCGATAATAACTGCATTATATGGGTAATAATGCATGTTATATTGATGATAATAAAAGTAATACGTATATTTATTATAGTTCTTGCGATAATAACTGCATAATATGGGTAATAATGCATGTTATATTGATAATAATATAAGTAATAAGTATAATTATTACAGTTCTCTCAATAATAACTGCATAATATGGGTAATAATGCATGTTATATTGATGATAATGAAAGTAATACGTATATTTGTTACAGTTCTAGCGATAATAACTGCATAATATGGGTAATAATGCATGTTATATTGAGAATAATATAAGTAATAAGTATAATTATTACAGTTCTGGCGATAATAACTGCATTATATGGGTAATAATGCACGTTATATTGCTAATAGTATAAGTAATAAGTATAATTATTACAGTTCTAGCGATAATACCTCCATTATATGGGTAATAATGCATGTTATATTGATAATGATATAAGTAATAAGTATAATTATTACAGTTCTAGTTATAATAACTGCATAATATGGGTAATAATGCACGTTATATTGCTAATAATATAAGTAATGAGTCCAATTATTACAGTTCTAGCGATAATAACTGCATTATATGGGTAATAATGCATGTTATATTGATAATAATCTAAGTAATAAGTATAATTATTACAGTTCTAGCGATAATAACTGCATTATATGGGTAATAATGCACGTTATATTGCTAACAATATAAGTAATAAGTATAATTATTACAGTTCTAGCGATAATAACTGCATTATATGGGTAATAATGCATGTTATATTGATGATAGTGAAAGTAATACGTATATTTGTTATAGTTCTAGCGATAATAAGTGCATAATATGGGTAATAATGCATGTTATATTGAGAATAATATAAGTAATAAGTATAATTATTACAGTTCTGGCGATAATAACTGCATTATATGGGTAATAATGCACGTTGTATTGCTAATAGTATAAGTAATAAGTATAATTATTACAGTTCTAGCGATAATACCTCCATTATATGGGTAATAATGCATGTTATATTGATAATGATATAAGTAATAAGTATAATTATTACAGTTCTAGCGATAATAACTGCATAATATGGGTAATAATGCACGTTATATTGCTAATAATATAAGTAATGAGTCCAATTATTACAGTTCTAGCGATAATAACTGCATTATATGGGTAATAATGCATGTTATATTGATAATAATATACGTAATAAGAATAATTATTACAGTTCTAGCGATAATAACTGCATTATATGGGTAATAATGCATGTTATATTGATGATAATAAAAGTAATACGTATATTTATTATAGTTCTAGCGATAATAACTGCATAATATGGGTAATAATGCATGTTATATTGATAATAATATAAGTAATAAGTATAATTATTACAGTTCTCTCAATAATAACTGCATAATATGGGTAATAATGCATGTTATATTGATGATAATGAAAGTAATACGTATATTTGTTACAGTTCTAGCGATAATAACTGCATAATATGGGTAATAATGCATGTTATATTGAGAATAATATAAGTAATAAGTATAATTATTACAGTTCTGGCGATAATAACTGCATTATATGGGTAATAATGCACGTTATATTGCTAATAGTATAAGTAATAAGTATAATTATTACAGTTCTAGCGATAATACCTCCATTATATGGGTAATAATGCATGTTATATTGATAATGATATAAGTAATAAGTATAATTATTACAGTTCTAGCGATAATAACTACATTATATGGGTAATAATGCACGTTATATTGCTAATAATATAAGTAATAAGTATAATTATTACAGTTCTAGCGATAATAACTGCATTATATGGGTAATAATGCATGTTATATTGATAATAATATAAGTAATAAGAATAATTATTACAGTTCTAGCGATAATAACTGCATTATATGGGTAATAATGCATGTTATATTGATAATATCGGGAGTAATAAGTATAATTATTATAGTTCTAGCGATAATAATAGTAAAATATGGCAAATAGTGCATGTTATATTGATAATAATAAAAGTAATAAGTATATTTATTACAGTTCTATCGATAATAACTGCATAATATGGGTAATAATGCATGTTATATTGATGATAATAAAAGTAATACGTATATTTATTATAGTTCTAGCGATAATAACTGCATAATATGGGTAATAATGCATGTTATATTGAGAATAATATAAGTAATAAGTATAATTATTACAGTTCTAGCGATAATAACTGCATTATATGGGTAATAATGCACGTTATATTGCTAGTAGTATAAGTAATAAGTATAATTATTACAGTTCTAGCGATAATAACTGCATTATATGGGTAATAATGCATGTTATATTGATAATATTGGGAGTAATAAGTATATTTATTATGGTTCTAGAGATAATAATAGTAAAATATGGCAAATAGTGCATGTTATATTGATAATAATAAAAGTAATAAGTATATTTATTACAGTTCTATCGATAATAACTGCATAATATGGGTAATAATGCATGTTATATTGAGAATAATATAAGTAATAAGAATAATTATTACAGTTCTAGCGATAATAACTGCATTATATGGGTAATAATGCATGTTATATTGATAATATCGGGAGTAATAAGTATAATTATTATAGTTCTAGCGATAATAATAGTAAAATATGGCAAATAGTGCATGTTATATTGATAATAATAAAAGTAATAAGTATATTTATTACAGTTCTATCGATAATAACTGCATAATATGGGTAATAATGCATGTTATATTGAGAATAATATAAGTAATGAGTATAATTATTACAGTTCTTGCGATAATACCTCCATTATATGGGTAATAATGCATGTTATATTGATAATAATATAAGTAATAAGTATAATTATTACAGTTCTAGCGATAATAACTACATTATATGGGTAATAATGCACGTTATATTGCTAATAATATAAGTAATAAGTATAATTATTACAGTTCTAGCGATAATAACTGCATTATATGGGTAATAATGCATGTTATATTGATAATATCGGGAGTAATAAGTATAATTATTATAGTTCTAGCGATAATAATAGTAAAATATGGCAAATAGTGCATGTTATATTGATAATAATAAAAGTAATAAGTATATTTATTACAGTTCTATCGATAATAACTGCATAATATGGGTAATAATGCATGTTATATTGATGATAATAAAAGTAATACTTATATTTATTATAGTTCTAGCGATAATAACTGCATAATATGGGTAATAATGCATGTTATATTGATAATAATATAAGTAATAAGTATAATTATTACAGTTCTAGCGATGATAACTGCATTATATGGGTAATAATGCACGTTATATTGCTAATAATATAAGTAATGAGTACAATTATTACAGTTCTAGCGATAATAACTGCATTATATGGGTAATAATGCACGTTATATTGCTAATAATATAAGTAATAAGTATAATTATTACAGTTCTAGCGATAATAACTGCATTATATGGGTAATAATGCATGTTATATTGATAATATCGGGAGTAATAAGTATAATTATTATAGTTCTAGCGATAATAATAGTGAAATGTGGCAAATAGTGCATGTTATATTGATAATAATAAAAGTAATAAATATATTTATTACAGTTCTATCAATAATAACTGCATAATATGGGTAATAATGCATGTTATATTGATGATAATAAAAGTAATACGTATATTTATTATAGTTCTAGCGATAATAACTGCATAATATGGGTAATAATGCATGTTATATTGATAATAATCTAAGTAATAAGTACAATTATTACAGTTCTAGCGATAATAACTGCATTATATGGGTAATAATGCACGTTATATTGCTAATAATATGAGTAATAAGTATAATTATTACAGTTCTAGCGATAATAACTGCATTATATGGGTAATAATGCATGTTATATTGATAATATCGGGAGTAATAAGTATAATTATTATAGTTCTAGCGATAATAATAGTAAAATGTGGCAAATAGTGCATGTTATATTGATAATAATAAAAGTAATAAATATATTTATTACAGTTCTATCGATAATAACTGCATAATATGGGTAATAATGCATGTTATATTGATGATAATAAAAGTAATACGTATATTTATTATAGTTCTAGCGATAATAACTGCATAATATGGGTAATAATGCATGTTATATTGATAATAATCTAAGTAATAAGTATAATTATTACAGTTCTAGCGATAATAACTGCATTATATGGGTAATAATGCATGTTATATTGATGATAATGAAAGTAATACGTATATTTGTTATAGTTCAAGCGATAATAACTGCATAATATGGGTAATAATGCATGTTATATTGAGAATAATATAAGTAATAAGTATAATTATTACAGTTCTGGCGATAATAAATGCATTATATGGGTAATAATGCACGTTATATTGCTAACAATATAAGTAATAAGTATAATTATTACAGTTCTAGCGATAATAACTGCATTATATGGGTAATAATGCATGTTATATTGATAATAATATAAGTAATAAGAATAATTATTACAGTTCTAGCGATAATAACTGCATTATATGGGTAATAATGCATGTTATATTGATAATATCGGGAGTAATAAGTATAATTATTACAGTTGTAGCGATAATAACTGCATTATATGGGTAATAATGCACGTTATATTGCTAGTAGTATAAGTAATAAGTATAATTATTACAGTTCTAGCGATAATAACTGCATTATATGGGTAATAATGCATGTTATATTGATAATGGTGGGAGTAATAAGTATATTTATTATGGTTCTAGAGATAATAATAGTAAAATATGGAAAATAGTGCATGTTATATTGATAATAATAAAAGTAATAAGTATATTTATTACAGTTCTATCGATAATAACTGCATAATATGGGTAATAATGCATGTTATATTGAGAATAATATAAGTAATGAGTATAATTATTACAGTTCTTGCGATAATACCTCCATTATATGGGTAATAATGCATGTTATATTGATAATAATATAAGTAATAAGTATAATTATTACAGTTCTGGCGATAATAACTACATTATATGGGTAATAATGCACGTTATATTGCTAATAATATAAGTAATAAGTATAATTATTACAGTTCTAGCGATAATAACTGCATTATATGGGTAATAATGCACGTTATATTGCTAATAATATAAGTAATGAGTACAATTATTACAGTTCTAGCGATAATAACTGCATTATATGGGTAATAATGCACGTTATATTGCTAATAATATAAGTAATAAGTATAATTATTACAGTTCTAGCGATAATAACTGCATTATATGGGTAATAATGCATGTTATATTGATAATATCGGGAGTAATAAGTATAATTATTATAGTTCTAGCGATAATAATAGTAAAATGTGGCAAATAGTGCATGTTATATTGATAATAATAAAAGTAATAAATATATTTATTACAGTTCTATCGATAATAACTGCATAATATGGGTAATAATGCATGTTATATTGATGATAATAAAAGTAATACGTATATTTATTATAGTTCTAGCGATAATAACTGCATAATATGGGTAATAATGCATGTTATATTGATAATAATCTAAGTAATAAGTATAATTATTACAGTTCTAGCGATAATAACTGCATTATATGGGTAATAATGCATGTTATATTGATGATAATGAAAGTAATACGTATATTTGTTATAGTTCTAGCGATAATAACTGCATAATATGGGTAATAATGCATGTTATATTGAGAATAATATAAGTAATAAGTATAATTATTACAGTTCTGGCGATAATAACTGCATTATATGGGTAATAATGCACGTTATATTGCTAATAGTATAAGTAATAAGTATAATTATTACAGTTCTAGCGATAATACCTCCATTATATGGGTAATAATGCATGCTTTATTGATAATGATATAAGTAATAAGTATAATTATTCCAGTTGTAGCGATAATAACTGCATAATATGGGTAATAATGCACGTTATATTGCTAATAATATAAGTAATGAGTACAATTATTACAGTTCTAGCGATAATAACTGCATTATATGGGTAATAATGCATGTTATATTGATGATAATAAAAGTAATACGTATATTTATTATAGTTCTAGCGATAATAACTGCATAATATGGGTAATAATGCATGTTATATTGATAATAATATAAGTAATAAGTATAATTATTACAGTTCTAGCGATAATAACTGCATTATATGGGTAATAATGCACGTTATATTGCTAATAATATAAGTAATGAGTACAATTATTACAGTTCTAGCGATAATAACTGCATTATATGGGTAATAATGCACGTTATATTGCTAATAATATAAGTAATAAGTATAATTATTACAGTTCTAGCGATAATAACTGCATTATATGGGTAATAATGCATGTTATATTGATAATATCGGGAGTAATAAGTCTAATTATTATAGTTCTAGCGATAATAATAGTAAAATGTGGCAAATAGTGCATGTTATATTGATAATAATAAAAGTAATAAATATATTTATTACAGTTCTATCGATAATAACTGCATAATATGGGTAATAATGCATGTTATATTGATGATAATAAAAGTAATACGTATATTTATTATAGTTCTAGCGATAATAACTGCATAATATGGGTAATAATGCATGTTATATTGATAATATCGGGAGTAATAAGTATAATTATTATAGTTCTAGCGATAATAATAGTAAAATATGGCAAATAGTGCATGTTATATTGATAATAATAAAGGTAATAAGTATATTTATTACAGTTCTATCGATAATAACTGCATAATATGGGTAATAATGCATGTTATATTGATGATAATAAAAGTAATACGTATATTTATTATAGTTCTAGCGATAATAACTGCATAATATGGGTAATAATGCATGTTATATTGATAATAATATAAGTAATAAGTATAATTATTACAGTTCTAGCGATAATAACTGCATTATATGGGTAATAATGCACGTTATATTGCTAATAATATAAGTAATGAGTACAATTATTACAGTTCTAGCGATAATAACTGCATTATATGGGTAATAATGCACGTTATATTGCTAATAATATAAGTAATAAGTATAATTATTACAGTTCTAGCGATAATAACTGCATTATATGGGTAATAATGCATGTTATATTGATAATATCGGGAGTAATAAGTCTAATTATTATAGTTCTAGCGATAATAATAGTAAAATGTGGCAAATAGTGCATGTTATATTGATAATAATAAAAGTAATAAATATATTTATTACAGTTCTATCGATAATAACTGCATAATATGGGTAATAATGCACGTTATATTGCTAATAATATAAGTAATAAGTATAATTATTACAGTTCTAGCGATAATAACTGCATTATATGGGTAATAATGCATGTTATATTGATAATATCGGGAGTAATAAGTATAATTATTATAGTTCTAGCGATAATAATAGTGAAATGTGGCAAATAGTGCATGTTATATTGATAATAATAAAAGTAATAAATATATTTATTACAGTTCTATCAATAATAACTGCATAATATGGGTAATAATGCATGTTATATTGATGATAATAAAAGTAATACGTATATTTATTATAGTTCTAGCGATAATAACTGCATAATATGGGTAATAATGCATGTTATATTGATAATAATCTAAGTAATAAGTACAATTATTACAGTTCTAGCGATAATAACTGCATTATATGGGTAATAATGCACGTTATATTGCTAATAATATGAGTAATAAGTATAATTATTACAGTTCTAGCGATAATAACTGCATTATATGGGTAATAATGCATGTTATATTGATAATATCGGGAGTAATAAGTATAATTATTATAGTTCTAGCGATAATAATAGTAAAATGTGGCAAATAGTGCATGTTATATTGATAATAATAAAAGTAATAAATATATTTATTACAGTTCTATCGATAATAACTGCATAATATGGGTAATAATGCATGTTATATTGATGATAATAAAAGTAATACGTATATTTATTATAGTTCTAGCGATAATAACTGCATAATATGGGTAATAATGCATGTTATATTGATAATAATCTAAGTAATAAGTATAATTATTACAGTTCTAGCGATAATAACTGCATTATATGGGTAATAATGCATGTTATATTGATGATAATGAAAGTAATACGTATATTTGTTATAGTTCAAGCGATAATAACTGCATAATATGGGTAATAATGCATGTTATATTGAGAATAATATAAGTAATAAGTATAATTATTACAGTTCTGGCGATAATAACTGCATTATATGGGTAATAATGCACGTTATATTGCTAACAATATAAGTAATAAGTATAATTATTACAGTTCTAGCGATAATAACTGCATTATATGGGTAATAATGCATGTTATATTGATAATAATATAAGTAATAAGAATAATTATTACAGTTCTAGCGATAATAACTGCATTATATGGGTAATAATGCATGTTATATTGATAATATCGGGAGTAATAAGTATAATTATTACAGTTCTAGCGATAATAACTGCATTATATGGGTAATAATGCACGTTATATTGCTAGTAGTATAAGTAATAAGTATAATTATTACAGTTCTAGCGATAATAACTGCATTATATGGGTAATAATGCATGTTATATTGATAATGGTGGGAGTAATAAGTATATTTATTATGGTTCTAGAGATAATAATAGTAAAATATGGAAAATAGTGCATGTTATATTGATAATAATAAAAGTAATAAGTATATTTATTACAGTTCTATCGATAATAACTGCATAATATGGGTAATAATGCATGTTATATTGAGAATAATATAAGTAATGAGTATAATTATTACAGTTCTTGCGATAATACCTCCATTATATGGGTAATAATGCATGTTATATTGATAATAATATAAGTAATAAGTATAATTATTACAGTTCTGGCGATAATAACTACATTATATGGGTAATAATGCACGTTATATTGCTAATAATATAAGTAATAAGTATAATTATTACAGTTCTAGCGATAATAACTGCATTATATGGGTAATAATGCAAGTTATATTGCTAATAATATAAGTAATGAGTACAATTATTACAGTTCTAGCGATAATAACTGCATTATATGGGTAATAATGCACGTTATATTGCTAATAATATAAGTACTAAGTATAATTATTACAGTTCTAGCGATAATAACTGCATTATATGGGTAATAATGCATGTTATATTGATAATATCGGGAGTAATAAGTATAATTATTATAGTTCTAGCGATAATAATAGTAAAATGTGGCAAATAGTGCATGTTATATTGATAATAATAAAAGTAATAAATATATTTATTACAGTTCTATCGATAATAACTGCATAATATGGGTAATAATGCATGTTATATTGATGATAATAAAAGTAATACGTATATTTATTATAGTTCTAGCGATAATAACTGCATAATATGGGTAATAATGCATGTTATATTGATAATAATCTAAGTAATAAGTATAATTATTACAGTTCTAGCGATAATAACTGCATTATATGGGTAATAATGCATGTTATATTGATGATAATGAAAGTAATACGTATATTTGTTATAGTTCTAGCGATAATAACTGCATAATATGGGTAATAATGCATGTTATATTGAGAATAATATAAGTAATAAGTATAATTATTACAGTTCTGGCGATAATAACTGCATTATATGGGTAATAATATACGTTATATTGCTAATAGTATAAGTAATAAGTATAATTATTACAGTTCTAGCGATAATACCTCCATTATATGGGTAATAATGCATGCTTTATTGATAATGATATAAGTAATAAGTATAATTATTCCAGTTGTAGCGATAATAACTGCATAATATGGGTAATAATGCACGTTATATTGCTAATAATATAAGTAATGAGTACAATTATTACAGTTCTAGCGATAATAACTGCATTATATGGGTAATAATGCATGTTATATTGATGATAATAAAAGTAATACGTATATTTATTATAGTTCTAGCGATAATAACTGCATAATATGGGTAATAATGCATGTTATATTGATAATAATATAAGTAATAAGTATAATTATTACAGTTCTAGCGATAATAACTGCATTATATGGGTAATAATGCACGTTATATTGCTAATAATATAAGTAATGAGTACAATTATTACAGTTCTAGCGATAATAACTGCATTATATGGGTAATAATGCACGTTATATTGCTAATAATATAAGTAATAAGTATAATTATTACAGTTCTAGCGATAATAACTGCATTATATGGGTAATAATGCATGTTATATTGATAATATCGGGAGTAATAAGTCTAATTATTATAGTTCTAGCGATAATAATAGTAAAATGTGGCAAATAGTGCATGTTATATTGATAATAATAAAAGTAATAAATATATTTATTACAGTTCTATCGATAATAACTGCATAATATGGGTAATAATGCATGTTATATTGATGATAATAAAAGTAATACGTATATTTATTATAGTTCTAGCGATAATAACTGCATAATATGGGTAATAATGCATGTTATATTGATAATATCGGGAGTAATAAGTATAATTATTATAGTTCTAGCGATAATAATAGTAAAATATGGCAAATAGTGCATGTTATATTGATAATAATAAAGGTAATAAGTATATTTATTACAGTTCTATCGATAATAACTGCATAATATGGGTAATAATGCATGTTATATTGATGATAATAAAAGTAATACGTATATTTATTATAGTTCTAGCGATAATAACTGCATAATATGGGTAATAATGCATGTTATATTGATAATAATATAAGTAATAAGTATAATTATTACAGTTCTAGCGATAATAACTGCATTATATGGGTAATAATGCACGTTATATTGCTAATAATATAAGTAATGAGTACAATTATTACAGTTCTAGCGATAATAACTGCATTATATGGGTAATAATGCACGTTATATTGCTAATAATATAAGTAATAAGTATAATTATTACAGTTCTAGCGATAATAACTGCATTATATGGGTAATAATGCATGTTATATTGATAATATCGGGAGTAATAAGTCTAATTATTATAGTTCTAGCGATAATAATAGTAAAATGTGGCAAATAGTGCATGTTATATTGATAATAATAAAAGTAATAAATATATTTATTACAGTTCTATCGATAATAACTGCATAATATGGGTAATAATGCATGTTATATTGATGATAATAAAAGTAATACGTATATTTATTATAGTTCTAGCGATAATAACTGCATAATATGGGTAATAATGCATGTTATATTGATAATATCGGGAGTAATAAGTATAATTATTATAGTTCTAGCGATAATAATAGTAAAATATGGCAAATAGTGCATGTTATATTGATAATAATAAAGGTAATAAGTATATTTATTACAGTTCTATCGATAATAACTGCATAATATGGGTAATAATGCATGTTATATTGATGATAATAAAAGTAATACGTATATTTATTATAGTTCTAGCGATAATAACTGCATAATATGGGTAATAATGCATGTTATATTGATAATAATATAAGTAATAAGTATAATTATTACAGTTCTAGCGATAATAACTGCATTATATGGGTAATAATGCACGTTATATTGCTAATAATATAAGTAATGAGTACAATTATTACAGTTCTAGCGATAATAACTGCATTATATGGGTATTAATGCACGTTATATTGCTAATAATATAAGTAATAAGTATAATTATTACAGTTCTAGCGATAATAACTGCATTATATGGGTAATAATGCATGTTATATTGATAATATCGGGAGTAATAAGTCTAATTATTATAGTTCTAGCGATAATAATAGTAAAATGTGGCAAATAGTGCATGTTATATTGATAATAATAAAAGTAATAAATATATTTATTACAGTTCTATCGATAATAACTGCATAATATGGGTAATAATGCATGTTATATTGATGATAATAAAAGTAATACGTATATTTATTATAGTTCTAGCGATAATAACTGCATAATATGGGTAATAATGCATGTTATATTGATAATAATCTAAGTAATAAGTATAATTATTACAGTTCTAGCGATAATAACTGCATTATATGGGTAATAATGCATGTTATATTGATGATAATGAAAGTAATACGTATATTTGTTATAGTTCTAGCGATAATAACTGCATAATATGGGTAATAATGCATGTTATATTGAGAATAATATAAGTAATAAGTATAATTATTACAGTTCTGGCGATAATAACTGCATTATATGGGTAATAATGCACGTTATATTGCTAATAGTATAAGTAATAAGTATGATTATTACAGTTCTAGCGATAATACCTCCATTATATGGGTAATAATGCATGCTTTATTGATAATGATATAAGTAATAAGTATAATTATTACAGTTCTAGCGATAATAACTGCATAATATGGGTAATAATGCACGTTATATTGCTAATAATATAAGTAATGAGTACAATTATTACAGTTCTAGCGATAATAACTGCATTATATGGGTAATAATGCATGTTATATTGATAATAATATAAGTAATAAGAATAATTATTACAGTTCTAGCGATAATAACTGCATTATATGGGTAATAATGCATGTTATATTGATTTAATCGGGAGTAATAAGTATAATTATTATAGTTCTAGCGATAATAATAGTAAAATATGGCAAATAGTGCATGTTATATTGATAATAATAAAAGTAATAAGTATATTTATTACAGTTCTATCGATAGTAACTGCATAATATGGGTAATAATGCATGTTATATTGATGATAATAAAAGTAATACGTATATTTATTATAGTTCTAGCGATAATAACTGCATAATATGGGTAATAATGCATGTTATATTGATAATAATATAAGTAATAAGTATAATTATTACAGTTCTAGCGATAATAACTGCATTATATGGGTAATAATGCACGTTATATTGCTAATAATATAAGTAATGAGTACAATTATTACAGTTCTAGCGATAATAACTGCATTATATGGGTATTAATGCACGTTATATTGCTAATAATATAAGTAATAAGTATAATTATTACAGTTCTAGCGATAATAACTGCATTATATGGGTAATAATGCATGTTATATTGATAATATCGGGAGTAATAAGTATAATTATTATAGTTCTAGCGATAATAATAGTAAAATGTGGCAAATAGTGCATGTTATATTGATAATAATAAAAGTAATAAATATATTTATTACAGTTCTATCGATAATAACTGCATAATATGGGTAATAATGCATGTTATATTGATGATAATAAAAGTAATACGTATATTTATTATAGTTCTAGCGATAATAACTGCATAATATGGGTAATAATGCATGTTATATTGAGAATAATATAAGTAATAAGTATAATTATTACAGTTCTGGCGATAATAACTGCATTATATGGGTAATAATGCACGTTATATTGCTAATAGTATAAGTAATAAGTATGATTATTACAGTTCTAGCGATAATACCTCCATTATATGGGTAATAATGCATGCTTTATTGATAATGATATAAGTAATAAGTATAATTATTACAGTTCTAGCGATAATAACTGCATAATATGGGTAATAATGCACGTTATATTGCTAATAATATAAGTAATGAGTACAATTATTACAGTTCTAGCGATAATAACTGCATTATATGGGTAATAATGCATGTTATATTGATTTAATCGGGAGTAATAAGTATAATTATTATAGTTCTAGCGATAATAATAGTAAAATGTGGCAAATAGTGCATGTTATATTGATAATAATAAAAGTAATAAATATATTTATTACAGTTCTATCGATAATAACTGCATAATATGGGTAATAATGCATGTTATATTGATGATAATAAAAGTAATACGTATATTTATTATAGTTCTAGCGATAATAACTGCATAATATGGGTAATAATGCATGTTATATTGAGAATAATATAAGTAATAAGTATAATTATTACAGTTCTAGCGATAATAACTGCATTATATGGGTAATAATGCACGTTATATTGCTAATAATATAAGTAATGAGTACAATTATTACAGTTCTAGCGATAATAACTGCATTATATGGGTAATAATGCACGTTATATTGCTAATCATATAAGTAATAAGTATAATTATTACAGTTCTAGCGATAATAACTGCATTATATGGGTAATAATGCATGTTATATTGATGATAATGAAAGTAATACGTATATTTGTTATAGTTCTAGCGATAATAACTGCATAATATGGGTAATAATGCATGTTATATTGAGAATAATATAAGTAATAAGTATAATTATTACAGTTCTGGCGATAATAACTGCATTATATGGGTAATAATGCACGTTATATTGCTAATAGTATAAGTAATAAGTATAATTATTACAGTTCTAGCGATAATACCTCCATTATATGGGTAATAATGCATGCTTTATTGATAATGATATAAGTAATAAGTATAATTATTACAGTTCTAGCGATAATAACTGCATAATATGGGTAATAATGCACGTTATATTGCTAATAATATAAGTAATGAGTACAATTATTACAGTTCTAGCGATAATAACTGCATTATATGGGTAATAATGCATGTTATATTGATAATAATATAAGTAATAAGAATAATTATTACAGTTCTAGCGATAATAACTGCATTATATGGGTAATAATGCATGTTATATTGATAATATCGGGAGTAATAAGTATAATTATTATAGTTCTAGCGATAATAATAGTAAAATATGGCAAATAGTGCATGTTATATTGATAATAATAAAGGTAATAAGTATATTTATTACAGTTCTATCGATAATAACTGCATAATATGGGTAATAATGCATGTTATATTGATGATAATAAAAGTAATACGTATATTTATTATAGTTCTAGCGATAATAACAGCATAATATGGGTAATAATGCATGTTATATTGATAATAATATAAGTAATAAGTATAATTATTACAGTTCTAGCGATAATAACTGCATTATATGGGTAATAATGCACGTTATATTGCTAATAATATAAGTAATGAGTACAATTATTACAGTTCTAGCGATAATAAATGCATTATATGGGTAATAATGCACGTTATATTGCTAATAATATAAGTAATAAGTATAATTATTACAGTTCTAGCGATAATAACTGCATTATATGGGTAATAATGCATGTTATATTGATAATATCGGGAGTAATAAGTATAATTATTATAGTTCTAGCGATAATAATAGTAAAATGTGGCAAATAGTGCATGTTATATTGATAATAATAAAAGTAATAAATATATTTATTACAGTTCTATCGATAATAACTGCATAATATGGGTAATAATGCATGTTATATTGATGATAATAAAAGTAATACGTATATTTATTATAGTTCTAGCGATAATAACTGCATAATATTGGTAATAATGCATGTTATATTGATAATATCGGGAGTAATAAGTATAATTATTATAGTTCTAGCGATAATAATAGTAAAATGTGGCAAATAGTGCATGTTATATTGATAATAATAAAAGTAATAAATATATTTATTACAGTTCTAGCGATAATAACTGCATTATATGGGTAATAATGCATGTTATATTGATTTAATCGGGAGTAATAAGTATAATTATTATAGTTCTAGCGATAATAATAGTAAAATATGGCAAATAGTGCATGTTATATTGATAATAATAAAAGTAATAAGTATATTTATTACAGTTCTATCGATAATAACTGCATAATATGGGTAATAATGCATGTTATGTTGATGATAATAAAAGTAATACGTATATTTATTATAGTTCTAGCGATAATAACTGCATAATATGGGTAATAATGCATGTTATATTGAGAATAATATAAGTAATAAGTATAATTATTACAGTTCTAGCGATAATAACTGCATTATATGGGTAATAATGCATGCTTTATTGATAATGATATAAGTAATAAGTATAATTATTACAGTTCTAGCGATAATAACTGCATAATATGGGTAATAATGCACGTTATATTGCTAATAATATAAGTAATGAGTACAATTATTACAGTTCTAGCGATAATAACTGCATTATATGGGTAATAATGCATGTTATATTGATAATAATATAAGTAATAAGAATAATTATTACAGTTCTAGCGATAATAACTGCATTATATGGGTAATAATGCATGTTATATTGATGATAATAAAAGTAATACGTATATTTATTATAGTTCTAGCGATAATAACTGCATAATATGGGTAATAATGCATGTTATATTGATAATAATCTAAGTAATAAGTATAATTATTACAGTTCTAGCGATAATAACTGCATTATATGGGTAATAATGCATGTTATATTGATGATAATGAAAGTAATACGTATATTTGTTATAGTTCTAGCGATAATAACTGCATAATATGGGTAATAATGCATGTTATATTGAGAATAATATAAGTAATAAGTATAATTACTACAGTTCTGGCGATAATAACTGCATTATATGGGTAATAATGCACGTTATATTGCTAACAATATAAGTAATAAGTATAATTATTACAGTTCTAGCGATAATAACTGCATTATATGGGTAATAATGCATGTTATATTGATAATAATATAAGTAATAAGAATAATTATTACAGTTCTAGCGATAATAACTGCATTATATGGGTAATAATGCATGTTATATTGATAATATCGGGAGTAATAAGTATAATTATTACAGTTCTAGCGATAATAACTGCATTATATGGGTAATAATGCACGTTATATTGCTAGTAGTATAAGTAATAAGTATAATTATTACAGTTCTAGCGATAATAACTGCATTATATGGGTAATAATGCATGTTATATTGATAATGGTGGGAGTAATAAGTATATTTATTATGGTTCTAGAGATAATAATAGTAAAATATGGAAAATAGTGCATGTTATATTGATAATAATAAAAGTAATAAGTATATTTATTACAGTTCTATCGATAATAACTGCATAATATGGGTAATAATGCATGTTATATTGAGAATAATATAAGTAATGAGTATAATTATTACAGTTCTTGCGATAATACCTCCATTATATGGGTAATAATGCATGTTATATTGATAATAATATAAGTAATAAGTATAATTATTACAGTTCTGGCGATAATAACTACATTATATGGGTAATAATGCACGTTATATTGCTAATAATATAAGTAATAAGTATAATTATTACAGTTCTAGCGATAATAACTGCATTATATGGGTAATAATGCACGTTATATTGCTAATAATATAAGTAATGAGTACAATTATTACAGTTCTAGCGATAATAACTGCATTATATGGGTAATAATGCACGTTATATTGCTAATAATATAAGTAATAAGTATAATTATTACAGTTCTAGCGATAATAACTGCATTATATGGGTAATAATGCATGTTATATTGATAATATCGGGAGTAATAAGTATAATTATTATAGTTCTAGCGATAATAATAGTAAAATGTGGCAAATAGTGCATGTTATATTGATAATAATAAAAGTAATAAATATATTTATTACAGTTCTATCGATAATAACTGCATAATATGGGTAATAATGCATGTTATATTGATGATAATAAAAGTAATACGTATATTTATTATAGTTCTAGCGATAATAACTGCATAATATGGGTAATAATGCATGTTATATTGATAATAATCTAAGTAATAAGTATAATTATTACAGTTCTAGCGATAATAACTGCATTATATGGGTAATAATGCATGTTATATTGATGATAATGAAAGTAATACGTATATTTGTTATAGTTCTAGCGATAATAACTGCATAATATGGGTAATAATGCATGTTATATTGAGAATAATATAAGTAATAAGTATAATTATTACAGTTCTGGCGATAATAACTGCATTATATGGGTAATAATGCACGTTATATTGCTAATAGTATAAGTAATAAGTATAATTATTACAGTTCTAGCGATAATACCTCCATTATATGGGTAATAATGCATGCTTTATTGATAATGATATAAGTAATAAGTATAATTATTCCAGTTGTAGCGATAATAACTGCATAATATGGGTAATAATGCACGTTATATTGCTAATAATATAAGTAATGAGTACAATTATTACAGTTCTAGCGATAATAACTGCATTATATGGGTAATAATGCATGTTATATTGATAATAATATAAGTAATAAGAATAATTATTACAGTTCTAGCGATAATAACTGCATTATATGGGTAATAATGCATGTTATATCGATAATATCGGGAGTAATAAGTATAATTATTATAGTTCTAGCGATAATAATAGTAAAATATGGCAAATAGTGCATGTTATATTGATAATAATAAAGGTAATAAGTATATTTATTACAGTTTTATCGATAATAACTGCATAATATGGGTAATAATGCATGTTATATTGATGATAATAAAAGTAATACGTATATTTATTATAGTTCTAGCGATAATAACTGCATAATATGGGTAATAATGCATGTTATATTGATAATAATATAAGTAATAAGTATAATTATTACAGTTCTAGCGATAATAACTGCATTATATGGGTAATAATGCACGTTATATTGCTAATAATATAAGTAATGAGTACAATTATTACAGTTCTAGCGATAATAACTGCATTATATGGGTAATAATGCACGTTATATTGCTAATAATATAAGTAATAAGTATAATTATTACAGTTCTAGCGATAATAACTGCATTATATGGGTAATAATGCATGTTATATTGATAATATCGGGAGTAATAAGTCTAATTATTATAGTTCTAGCAATAATAATAGTAAAATGTGGCAAATAGTGCATGTTATATTGATAATAATAAAAGTAATAAATATATTTATTACAGTTCTATCGATAATAACTGCATAATATGGGTAATAATGCATGTTATATTGATGATAATAAAAGTAATACGTATATTTATTATAGTTCTAGCGATAATAACTGCATAATATGGGTAATAATGCATGTTATATTGATAATATCGGGAGTAATAAGTATAATTATTATAGTTCTAGCGATAATAATAGTAAAATATGGCAAATAGTGCATGTTATATTGATAATAATAAAGGTAATAAGTATATTTATTACAGTTCTATCGATAATAACTGCATAATATGGGTAATAATGCATGTTATATTGATGATAATAAAAGTAATACGTATATTTATTATAGTTCTAGCGATAATAACTGCATAATATGGGTAATAATGCATGTTATATTGATAATAATATAAGTAATAAGTATAATTATTACAGTTCTAGCGATAATAACTGCATTATATGGGTAATAATGCACGTTATATTGCTAATAATATAAGTAATGAGTACAATTATTACAGTTCTAGCGATAATAACTGCATTATATGGGTAATAATGCACGTTATATTGCTAATAATATAAGTAATAAGTATAATTATTACAGTTCTAGCGATAATAACTGCATTATATGGGTAATAATGGATGTTATATTGATAATATCGGGAGTAATAAGTCTAATTATTATAGTTCTAGCGATAATAATAGTAAAATGTGGCAAATAGTGCATGTTATATTGATAATAATAAAAGTAATAAATATATTTATTACAGTTCTATCGATAATAACTGCATAATATGGGTAATAATGCATGTTATATTGATGATAATAAAAGTAATACGTATATTTATTATAGTTCTAGCGATAATAACTGCATAATATGGGTAATAATGCATGTTATATTGATAATATCGGGAGTAATAAGTATATTTATTATGGTTCTAGAGATAATAACTGCATAATATGGGTAATAATGCATGTTATATTGAGAATAATATAAGTAATAAGTATAATTATTACAGTTCTGGCGATAATAACTGCATTATATGGGTAATAATGCACGTTATATTGCTAATAGTATAAGTTATAAGTATAATTATTACAGTTCTTGCGATAATACCTCCATTATATGGGTAATAATGCATGTTATATTGATAGTAATATAAGTAATAAGTATAATTATTACAGTTCTAGCGATAATAACTGCATGATACGGGTAAAAATGCATGTTATATTGATAATATTGGGAGTAATAAGTATATTTATTATGGTTCTAGAGATAATAACTGCATAATATGGGTAATAATGCATGTTATATTGATGATAATAAAAGTAATACGTATATTTATTATAGTTCTAGCGATAATAACTGCATAATATGGGTAATAATGCATGTTATATTGATAATAATCTAAGTAATAAGTATAATTATTACAGTTCTAGCGATAATAACTGCATTATATGGGTAATAATGCACGTTATATTGCTAATAATATAAGTAATAAGTATAATTATTACAGTTCTAGCGATAATAACTGCATTATACGGGTAATAATGCATGTTATATTGATAATATCGGGAGTAATAAGTATAATTATTATAGTTCTAGCGATAATAATAGTAAAATGTGGCAAATAGTGCATGTTATATTGATAATAATAAAAGTAATAAATATATTTATTACAGTTCTATCAATAATAACTGCATAATATGGGTAATAATGCATGTTATATTGATGATAATAAAAGTAATACGTATATTTATTATAGTTCTCGCGATAATAACTGCATAATATGGGTAATAATGCATGTTATATTGATAATAATCTAAGTAAGAAGTATAATTATTACAGTTCTAGCGATAATAACTGCATTATATGGGTAATAATGCACGTTATATTGCTAACAATATAAGTAATAAGTATAATTATTACAGTTCTAGCGATAATAACTGCATTATATGGGTAATAATGCATGTTATATTGATGATAATGAAAGTAATACGTATATTTGTTATAGTTCTAGCGATAATAACTGCATAATATGGGTAATAATGCATGTTATATTGAGAATAATATAAGTAATAAGTATAATTATTACAGTTCTGGCGATAATAACTGCATTATATGGGTAATAATGCACGTTATATTGCTAATAGTATAAGTAATAAGTATAATTATTACAGTTCTAGCGATAATACCTGCATTATATTGGTAATAATGCATGTTATATTGATAATGATATAAGTAATAAGTATAATTATTACAGTTCTAGCGATAATAACTGCATAATATGGGTAATAATGCATGTTATATTGATAATAATATAAGTAATAAGTATAATTATTACAGTTCTAGCGATAATAACTGCATTATATGGGTAATAATGCACGTTATATTGTTAATAATATAAGTAATAAGTATAATTATTACAGTTCTAGCGATAATAACTGCATTATATGGGTAATAATGCATGTTATATTGATAATATCGGGAGTAATAAGTATAATTATTATAGTTCTAGCGATAATATTAGTAAAATATGGCAAATAGTGCATGTTATATTGATAATAATAAAAGTAATAAGTATATTTATTACAGTTCTATCGATAATAACTGCATAATATGGGTAATAATGCATGTTATATTGATGATAATAAAAGTAATACGTATATTTATTATAGTTCTAGCGATAATAACTGCATAATATGGGTAATAATGCATGTTATATTGATAATAATATAAGTAATAAGTATAATTATTACAGTTCTAGCGATAATAACTGCATTATATGGGTAATAATGCACGTTATATTGCTAATAATATAAGTAATGAGTACAATTATTACAGTTCTAGCGATAATAACTGCATTATATGGGTAATAATGCACGTTATATTGCTAATAATATAAGTAATAAGTATAATTATTACAGTTCTAGCGATAATAACTGCATTATATGGGTAATAATGCATGTTATATTGATAATATCGGGAGTAATAAGTATAATTATTATAGTTCTAGCGATAATAACTGCATAATATGGGTAATAATGCATGTTATATTGATGATAATAAAAGTAATACGTATATTTATTATAGTTCTAGCGATAATAACTGCATAATATGGGTAATAATGCATGTTATATTGATAATAATCTAAGTAATAAGTATAATTATTACAGTTCTAGCGATAATAACTGCATTATATGGGTAATAATGCACGTTATATTGCTAACAATATAAGTAATAAGTATAATTATTACAGTTCTAGCGATAATAACTGCATTATATGGGTAATAATGCATGTTATATTGATGATAATGAAAGTAATACGTATATTTGTTATAGTTCTAGCGATAATAACTGCATAATATGGGTAATAATGCATGTTATATTGAGAATAATATAAGTAATAAGTATAATTATTACAGTTCTGGCGATAATAACTGCATTATATGGGTAATAATGCACGTTATATTGCTAATAGTATAAGTAATAAGTATAATTATTACAGTTCTAGCGATAATACCTCCATTATATGGGTAATAATGCATGTTATATTGATGATAATGAAAGTAATACGTATATTTATTATAGTTCTTGCCTTAATAACTGCATAATATGGGTAATAATGCATGTTATATTGAGAATAATATAAGTAATAAGTATAATTATTACAGTTCTAGCGATAATAACTGCATTATATGGGTAATAATGCACGTTATATTGCTAACAATATAAGTAATAAGTATAATTATTACAGTTCTAGCGATAATAACTGCATGATATGGGTAAAAATGCATGTTATATTGATAATATTGGGAGTAATAAGTATATTTATTATGGTTCTAGAGATAATAACTGCATAATATGGGTAATAATGCATGTTATATTGAGAATAATATAAGTAATAAGTATAATTATTACAGTTCTGGCGATAATAACTGCATTATATGGGTAATAATGCACGTTATATTGCTAATAGTATAAGTTATAAGTATAATTATTACAGTTCTTGCGATAATACCTCCATTATATGGGTAATAATGCATGTTATATTGATAACAATATAAGTAATAAGTATAATTATTACAGTTCTAGCGATAATAACTGCATTATATGGGTAATAATGCACGTTATACTGCTAATAATATAAGTAATAAGTATAATTATTACAGTTCTAGCGATAATAACTGCATTATATGGGTAATAATGCATGTTATATTGATAACAATATAAGTAATAAGTATATTTATTACAGTTCTATCGATAATAACTGCATAATATGGGTAATAATGCATGTTATATTGATGATAATAAAAGTAATACGTATATTTATTATAGTTCTAGCGATAATAACTGCATAATATGGGTAATAATGCATGTTATATTGATAATAATATAAGTAATAAGTATAATTATTACAGTTCTAGCGATAATAACTGCATTATATGGGTAATAATGCACGTTATATTGCTAATAATATAAGTAATAAGTATAATTATTACAGTTCTAGCCATAATAACTGCATTATATGGGTAATAATGCATGTTATATTGATGATAATAAAAGTAATACGTATATTTATTATAGTTCTAGCGATAATAACTGCATAATATGGGTAATAATGCATGTTATATTGATAATAATATAAGTAATAAGTATAATTATTACAGTTCTAGCAATAATAACTGCATTATATGGGTAATAATGCATGTTATATTGATAATAATATAAGTAATAAGTAGAATTATTACAGTTCTAGCAATAATAACTGCATTATATGGGTAATAATGCATGTTACATTGATAATATTGGGAGTAATAAGTATATTTATTATAGTTCTGGCGATCATAACTGCATAATAAGGGTAATAATGCATGTTATATTGATAATAATATAAGTAATAAGTATAATTATTACAGTTCGAGCAATAATACCTCCATTATATGGGTAATAATGCATGTTATATTGATGATAATGAAAGTAATACGTATATTTATTATAGTTCTTGCGATAATAACTGCATAATATGGGTAATAATGCATGTTATATTGAGAATAATATAAGTAATAAGTATAATTATTACAGTTCTAGCGATAATAACTGCATTATATGGGTAATAATGCACGTTATATTGCTAACAATATAAGTAATAAGTATAATTATTACAGTTCTAGCGATAATAACTGCATGATACGGGTAAAAATGCATGTTATATTGATAATATTGGGAGTAATAAGTATATTTATTATGGTTCTAGAGATAATAACTGCATAATATGGGTAATAATGCATGTTATATTGATAATAATATAAGTAATAAGTATAATTATTACAGTTCTAGCGATAATACCTCCATTATATGGGTAATAATGCATGTTATATTGATGATAATGAAAGTAATACGTATCTTTATTATAGTTCTAGCGATAATAACTGCATAATATGGGTAATAATGCATGTTATATTGAGAATAATATAAGTAATATGTATAATTATTACAGTTCTGGCGATAATAACTGCATTATATGGGTAATAATGCACGTTATATTGCTAATAGTATAAGTAATAAGTATAATTATTACAGTTCTTGCGATAATACCTTCATTATATGGGTAATAATGCATGTTATATTGATAATAATATAAGTAATAAGTATAATTATTACAGTTCTAGCGATAATAACTGCATTATATGGGTAATAATGCACGTTATACTGCTAATAATATAAGTAATAAGTATAATTATTACAGTTCTAGCGATAATAACTGAACTATATGGGTAATAATGCATGTTATATTGATAATATCGGGAGTAATAAGTATAATTATTATAGTTCTAGCGATAATAATAGTAAAATATGGCAAATAGTGCATGTTATATTGATAATAATAAAAGTAATAAGTATATTTATTACAGTTCTATCGATAATAACTGCATAATATGGGTAATAATGCATGTTATATTGATGATAATAAAAGTAATACGTATATTTATTATAGTTCTAGCGATAATAACTGCATAATATGGGTAATAATGCATGTTATATTGATAATAATATAAGTAATAAGTATAATTATTACAGTTCTAGCGATAATAACTGCATTATATGGGTAATAATGCATGTTACATTGATAATATTGGGAGTAATAAGTATATTTATTATAGTTCTGGCGATCATAACTGCATAATAAGGGTAATAATGCATGTTATATTGATAATAATATAAGTAATAAGTATAATTATTACAGTTCTAGCAATAATACCTCCATTATATGGGTAATAATGCATGTTATATTGATGATAATGAAAGTAATACGTATATTTATTATAGTTCTTGCCTTAATAACTGCATAATATGGGTAATAATGCATGTTATATTGAGAATAATATAAGTAATAAGTATAATTATTACAGTTCTAGCGATAATAACTGCATTATATGGGTAATAATGCACGTTATATTGCTAACAATATAAGTAATAAGTATAATTATTACAGTTCTAGCGATAATAACTGCATGATATGGGTAAAAATGCATGTTATATTGATAATATTGGGAGTAATAAGTATATTTATTATGGTTCTAGAGATAATAACTGCATAATATGGGTAATAATGCATGTTATATTGAGAATAATATAAGTAATAAGTATAATTATTACAGTTCTGGCGATAATAACTGCATTATATGGGTAATAATGCACGTTATATTGCTAATAGTATAAGTTATAAGTATAATTATTACAGTTCTTGCGATAATACCTCCATTATATGGGTAATAATGCATGTTATATTGATAACAATATAAGTAATAAGTATAATTATTACAGTTCTAGCGATAATAACTGCATTATATGGGTAATAATGCACGTTATACTGCTAATAATATAAGTAATAAGTATAATTATTACAGTTCTAGCGATAATAACTGCATTATATGGGTAATAATGCATGTTATATTGATAACAATATAAGTAATAAGTATATTTATTACAGTTCTATCGATAATAACTGCATAATATGGGTAATAATGCATGTTATATTGATGATAATAAAAGTAATACGTATATTTATTATAGTTCTAGCGATAATAACTGCATAATATGGGTAATAATGCATGTTATATTGATAATAATATAAGTAATAAGTATAATTATTACAGTTCTAGCGA
The DNA here is from genome assembly GCA_963576845.1 of Megachile leachella. Lineage (NCBI taxonomy): Eukaryota > Metazoa > Arthropoda > Insecta > Hymenoptera > Megachilidae > Megachile > Megachile leachella. The sequence continues at coordinate 3,155,590 of CAUYWW010000082.1, forward strand.
TAATAACTGCATTATATGGGTAATAATGCACGTTATATTGCTAATAATATAAGTAATGAGTACAATTATTACAGTTCTAGCGATAATAACTGCATAATATGGGTAATAATGCATGTTATATTGAGAATAATATAAGTAATAAGTATAATTATTACAGTTCTGGCGATAATAACTGCATTATGTGGGTAATAATGCACGTTATATTGCTAATAGTATAAGTAATAAGTATAATTATTACAGTTCTTGCGATAATACCTCCATTATATGGGTAATAATGCATGTTATATTGATAACAATATAAGTAATAAGTATAATTATTACAGTTCTAGCGATAATAACTGCATTATATGGGTAATAATGCACGTTATACTGCTAATAATATAAGTAATAAGTATAATTATTACAGTTCTAGCGATAATAACTGCATTATATGGGTAATAATGCATGTTATATTGACAATATCGGGAGTAATAAGTATAATTATTATAGTTCTAGCGATAATAATAGTAAAATATGGCAAATAGTGCATGTTATATTGATTATAATAAAAGTAATAAGTATATTTATTACAGTTCTATCGATAATAACTGCATAATATGGGTAATAATGCATGTTATATTGATGATAATAAAAGTAATACGTATATTTATTATAGTTCTAGCGATAATAACTGCATAATATGGGTAATAATGCATGTTATATTGATAATAATACAAGTAATAAGTATAATTATTACAGTTCTAGCGATAATAACTGCATTATATGGGTAATAATGCACGTTATATTGCTAATAATATAAGTAGTGAGTACAATTATTACAGTTCTAGCGATAATAACTGCATTATATGGGTAATAATGCACGTTATATTGCTAATAATATAAGTAATAAGTATAATTATTACAGTTCTAGCCATAATAACTGCATTATATGGGTAATAATGCATGTTATATTGATAATATCGGGAGTAATAAGTATAATTATTATAGTTCTAGCGATAATAATAGTAAAATGTGGCAAATAGTGCATGTTATATTGATAATAATAAAAGTAATAAACATATTTATTACAGTTCTATCGATAATAACTGCATAATATGGGTAATAATGCACGTTATATTGATGATAATAAAAGTAATACGTATATTTATTATAGTTCTAGCGATAATAACTGCATAATATGGGTAATAATGCATGTTATATTGATAATAATCTAAGTAATAAGTATAATTATTACAGTTCTAGCGATAATAACTGCATTATATGGGTAATAATGCACGTTATATTGCTAACAATATAAGTAATAAGTATAATTATTACAGTTCTAGCGATAATAACTGCATTATATGGGTAATAATGCATGTTATATTGATGATAATGAAAGTAATACGTATATTTGTTATAGTTCTAGCGATAATAACTGCATAATATGGGTAATAATGCATGTTATATTGAGAATAATATAAGTAATAAGTATAATTATTACAGTTCTGGCGATAATAACTGCATTATATGGGTAATAATGCACGTTATATTGCTAACAATATAAGTAATAAGTATAATTATTACAGTTCTAGCGATAATAACTGCATAATATGGGTAATAATGCACGTTATATTGCTAATAATATAAGTAATGAGTACAATTATTACAGTTCTAGTGATAATAACTGCATTATGTGGGTAATAATGCATGTTATATTGATAATAATATAAGTAATAAGAATAATTATTACAGTTCTAGCGATAATAACTGCATTATATGGGTAATAATGCATGTTATATTGATAATATCGGGAGTAATAAGTATAATTATTATAGTTCTAGCGATAATAATAGTAAAATATGGCAAATAGATGCATGTTATATTGATAATAATAAAAGTAATAAGTATATTTATTACAGTTCTATCGATAATAACTGCATAATATGGGTAATAATGCATGTTATATTGATGATAATAAAAGTAATACGTATATTTATTATAGTTCTAGCGATAATAACTGCATAATATGGGTAATAATGCATGTTATATTGATAATAATATAAGTAATAAGTATAATTATTACAGTTCTAGCGATAATAACTGCATTATATGGGTAATAATGCACGTTATATTGCTAATAATATAAGTAATGAGTACAATTATTACAGTTCTAGCGATAATAACTGCATTATGTGGGTAATAATGCATGTTATATTGATAATAATATAAGTAATAAGAATAATTATTACAGTTCTAGCGATAATAACTGCATTATATGGGTAATAATGCATGTTATATTGATAATATCGGGAGTAATAAGTATAATTATTATAGTTCTAGCGATAATAATAGTAAAATATGGCAAATGGTGCATGTTATATTGATAATAATAAAAGTAATAAGTATATTACAGTTCTATCGATAATAACTGCATAATATGGGTAATAATGCATGTTATATTGATGATAATAAAAGTAATACGTATATTTATTATAGTACTAGCGATAATAACTGCATAATATGGGTAATAATGCATGTTATATTGAGAATAATATAAGTAATAAGTATAATTATTACAGTTCTAGCGATAATAACTGCATTATATGGGTAATAATGCACGTTATATTGCTAATAATATAAGTAATGAGTACAATTATTACAGTTCTAGCGATAATAACTGCATTATATGGGTAATAATGCACGTCATATTGCTAATAATATAAGTAATAAGTATAATTATTACAGTTCTAGCGATAATAACTGCATTATATGGGTAATAATGCATGTTATATTGATAATAATATAAATAATAAGTATAATTATTACAGTTCTAGCGATAATAACTGCATTATATGGGTAATAATGCATGTTATATTGATAATATCGGGAGTAATAAGTATAATTATTATAGTTCTAGCGATAATATTAGTAAAATATGGCAAATAGTGCATGTTATATTGATAATAATAAAAGTAATAAGTATATTTATTACAGTTCTATCGATAATAACTGCATAATATGGGTAATAATGCATGTTATATTGATGATAATAAAAGTAATACGTATATTTATTATAGTTCTAGCGATAATAACTGCATAATATGGGTAATAATGCATGTTATATTGAGAATAATATAAGTAATAAGTATAATTATTACAGTTCTAGCGATAATAACTGCATTATATGGGTAATAATGCACGTTATATTGCTAACAATATAAGTAATGAGTAAAATTATTACAGTTCTAGCGATAATAACTGCATTATATGGGTAATAATGCACGTTATATTGCTAATAATATAAGTAATAAGTATAATTATTACAGTTCTAGCGATAATAACTGCATTATATGGGTAATAATGCATGTTATATTGATAATATCGGGAGTAATAAGTATAATTATTATAGTTCTAGCGATAATAACTGCATAATATGGGTAATAATGCATGTTATATTGATGATAATAAAAGTAATACGTATATTTATTATAGTTCTAGCGATAATAACTGCATAATATGGGTAATAATGCATGTTATATTGATAATAATCTAAGTAATAAGTATAATTATTACAGTTCTAGCGATAATAACTGCATTATATGGGTAATAATGCACGTTATATTGCTAACAATATAAGTAATAAGTATAATTATTACAGTTCTAGCGATAATAACTGCATTATATGGGTAATAATGCATGTTATATTGATGATAATGAAAGTAATACGTATATTTGTTATAGTTCTAGCGATAATAACTGCATAATATGGGTAATAATGCATGTTATATTGACAATATCGGGAGTCATAAGTATAATTATTACAGTTCTAGCGATAATAACTGCATTATATGGGTAATAATGCACGTTATATTGCTAATAATATAAGTAATGAGTACAATTATTACAGTTCTAGCGATAATAACTGCATTATATGGGTAATAATGCACGTTATATTGCTAATAATATAAGTAATAAGTATAATTATTACAGTTCTAGCGATAATAACTGCATTATATGGGTAATAATGCATGTTATATTGATAATATCGGGAGTAATAAGTATAATTATTATAGTTCTAGCGATAATAACTGCATAATATGGGTAATAATGCATGTTATATTGATGATAATAAAAGTAATACGTATATTTATTATAGTTCTAGCGATAGTAACTGCATAATATGGGTAATAATGCATGTTATATTGATAATAATCTAAGTAATAAGTATAATTATTACAGTTCTAGCGATAATAACTGCATTATATGGGTAATAATGCACGTTATATTGCTAACAATATAAGTAATAAGTATAATTATTACAGTTCTAGCGATAATAACTGCATAATATGGGTAATAATGCACGTTATATTGCTAATAATATAAGTAATGAGTACAATTATTACAGTTCTAGCGATAATAACTGCATTATATGGGTAATAATGCATGTTATATTGATAATAATATAAGTAATAAGAATAATTATTACAGTTCTAGCGATAATAACTGCATTATATGGGTAATAATGCATGTTATATTGATAATATCGGGAGTAATAAGTATAATTATTATAGTTCTAGCGATAATAATAGTAAAATATGGCAAATAGTGCCTGTTATATTGATAATAATAAAAGTAATAAGTATATTTATTACAGTTCTATCGATAATAACTGCATAATATGGGTAATAATGCATGTTACATTGATAATATTGGGAGTAATAAGTATATTTATTATAGTTCTGGCGATCATAACTGCATAATAAGGGTAATAATGCATGTTATATTGATAATTATATAAGTAATAAGTATAATTATTACAGTTCTAGCAATAATACCTCCATTATATGGGTAATAATGCATGTTATATTGATGATAATGAAAGTAATACGTATATTTATTATAGTTCTTGCGATAATAACTGCATAATATGGGTAATAATGCATGTTATATTGAGAATAATATAAGTAATAAGTATAATTATTACAGTTCTAGCGATAATAACTGCATTATATGGGTAATAATGCACGTCATATTGCTAACAATATAAGTAATAAGTATAATTATTACAGTTCTAGCGATAATAACTGCATGATACGGGTAAAAATGCATGTTATATTGATAATATTGGGAGTAATAAGTATATTTATTATGGTTCTAGAGATAATAACTGCATAATATGGGTAATAATGCATGTTATATTGATGATAATAAAAGTAATACGTATATTTATTATAGTTCTAGCGATAATAACTGCATAATATGGGTAATAATGCATGTTATATTGATAGTAATATAAGTAATAAGTATAATTATTACAGTTCTAGCGATAATAACTGCATTATATGGGTAATAATGCATGTTACATTGATAATATTGGGAGTAATAAGTATATTTATTATAGTTCTGGCGATCATAACTGCATAATAAGGGTAATAATGCATGTTATATTCATAATAATATAAGTAATAAGTATAATTATTACAGTTCTTGCGATAATACCTCCATTATATGGGTAATAATGCATGTTATATTGATAACAATATAAGTAATAAGTATAATTATTACAGTTCTAGCGATAATAACTGCATTATATGGGTAATAATGCACGTTATACTGCTAATAATATAAGTAATAAGTATAATTATTACAGTTCTAGCGATAATGACTGCATTATATGGGTAATAATGCACGTTATATTGCTAATAGTATAAGTAATAAGTATAATTATTACAGTTCTAGCGATAATACCTCCATTATATTGGTAATAATGCATGTTATATTGATAATGATATAAGTAATAAGTATAATTATTACAGTTCTAGCGATAATAACTGCATAATATGGGTAATAATGCATGTTATATTGATAATAATATAAGTAATAAGTATAATTATTACAGTTCTAGCGATAATAACTGCATAATATGGGTAATAATGCATGTTATATTGAGAATAATATAAGTAATAAGTATAATTATTACAGTTCTAGCGATAATAACTGCATTATATGGGTAATAATGCACGTCATATTGCTAACAATATAAGTAATAAGTATAATTATTACAGTTCTAGCGATAATAACTGCATGATACGGGTAATAATGCATGTTATATTGATAATATCGGGAGTAATAAGTATAATTATTATAGTTCTAGCGATAATAATAGTAAAATGTGGCAAATAGTGCATGTTATATTGATAATAATAAAAGTAATAAATATATTTATTACAGTTCTATCAATAATAACTGCATAATATGGGTAATAATGCATGTTATATTGATGATAATAAAAGTAATACGTATATTTATTATAGTTCTCGCGATAATAACTGCATAATATGGGTAATAATGCATGTTATATTGATAATAATCTAAGTAAGAAGTATAATTATTACAGTTCTAGCGATAATAACTGCATTATATGGGTAATAATGCACGTTATATTGCTAACAATATAAGTAATAAGTATAATTATTACAGTTCTAGCGATAATAACTGCATTATATGGGTAATAATGCATGTTATATTGATGATAATGAAAGTAATACGTATATTTGTTATAGTTCTAGCGATAATAACTGCATAATATGGGTAATAATGCATGTTATATTGAGAATAATATAAGTAATAAGTATAATTATTACAGTTCTGGCGATAATAACTGCATTATATGGGTAATAATGCACGTTATATTGCTAATAGTATAAGTAATAAGTATAATTATTACAGTTCTAGCGATAATAACTGCATTATATGGGTAATAATGCACGTTATATTGTTAATAATATAAGTAATAAGTATAATTATTACAGTTCTAGCGATAATAACTGCATTATATGGGTAATAATGCATGTTATATTGATAATATCGGGAGTAATAAGTATAATTATTATAGTTCTAGCGATAATAATAGTAAAATATGGCAAATAGTGCCTGTTATATTGATAATAATAAAAGTAATAAGTATATTTATTACAGTTCTATCGATAATAACTGCATAATATGGGTAATAATGCATGTTACATTGATAATATTGGGAGTAATAAGTATATTTATTATAGTTCTGGCGATCATAACTGCATAATAAGGGTAATAATGCATGTTATATTGATAATTATATAAGTAATAAGTATAATTATTACAGTTCTAGCAATAATACCTCCATTATATGGGTAATAATGCATGTTATATTGATGATAATGAAAGTAATACGTATATTTATTATAGTTCTTGCGATAATAACTGCATAATATGGGTAATAATGCATGTTATATTGAGAATAATATAAGTAATAAGTATAATTATTACAGTTCTAGCGATAATAACTGCATTATATGGGTAATAATGCACGTCATATGGCTAACAATATAAGTAATAAGTATAATTATTACAGTTCTAGCGATAATAACTGCATGATACGGGTAAAAATGCATGTTATATTGATAATATTGGGAGTAATAAGTATATTTATTATGGTTCTAGAGATAATAACTGCATAATATGGGTAATAATGCATGTTATATTGATGATAATAAAAGTAATACGTATATTTATTATAGTTCTAGCGATAATAACTGCATAATATGGGTAATAATGCATGTTATATTGATAGTAATATAAGTAATAAGTATAATTATTACAGTTCTAGCGATAATAACTGCATTATATGGGTAATAATGCATGTTACATTGATAATATTGGGAGTAATAAGTATATTTATTATAGTTCTGGCGATCATAACTGCATAATAAGGGTAATAATGCATGTTATATTCATAATAATATAAGTAATAAGTATAATTATTACAGTTCTTGCGATAATACCTCCATTATATGGGTAATAATGCATGTTATATTGATAACAATATAAGTAATAAGTATAATTATTACAGTTCTAGCGATAATAACTGCATTATATGGGTAATAATGCACGTTATACTGCTAATAATATAAGTAATAAGTATAATTATTACAGTTCTAGCGATAATGACTGCATTATATGGGTAATAATGCACGTTATATTGCTAATAGTATAAGTAATAAGTATAATTATTACAGTTCTAGCGATAATACCTCCATTATATTGGTAATAATGCATGTTATATTGATAATGATATAAGTAATAAGTATAATTATTACAGTTCTAGCGATAATAACTGCATAATATGGGTAATAATGCATGTTATATTGATAATAATATAAGTAATAAGTATAATTATTACAGTTCTAGCGATAATAACTGCATAATATGGGTAATAATGCATGTTATATTGAGAATAATATAAGTAATAAGTATAATTATTACAGTTCTAGCGATAATAACTGCATTATATGGGTAATAATGCACGTCATATTGCTAACAATATAAGTAATAAGTATAATTATTACAGTTCTAGCGATAATAACTGCATGATACGGGTAATAATGCATGTTATATTGATAATATCGGGAGTAATAAGTATAATTATTATAGTTCTAGCGATAATAATAGTAAAATGTGGCAAATAGTGCATGTTATATTGATAATAATAAAAGTAATAAATATATTTATTACAGTTCTATCAATAATAACTGCATAATATGGGTAATAATGCATGTTATATTGATGATAATAAAAGTAATACGTATATTTATTATAGTTCTCGCGATAATAACTGCATAATATGGGTAATAATGCATGTTATATTGATAATAATCTAAGTAAGAAGTATAATTATTACAGTTCTAGCGATAATAACTGCATTATATGGGTAATAATGCACGTTATATTGCTAACAATATAAGTAATAAGTATAATTATTACAGTTCTAGCGATAATAACTGCATTATATGGGTAATAATGCATGTTATATTGATGATAATGAAAGTAATACGTATATTTGTTATAGTTCTAGCGATAATAACTGCATAATATGGGTAATAATGCATGTTATATTGAGAATAATATAAGTAATAAGTATAATTATTACAGTTCTGGCGATAATAACTGCATTATATGGGTAATAATGCACGTTATATTGCTAATAGTATAAGTAATAAGTATAATTATTACAGTTCTAGCGATAATACCTCCATTATATTGGTAATATTGCATGTTATATTGATAATGATATAAGTAATAAGTATAATTATTACAGTTCTAGCGATAATAACTGCATAATATGGGTAATAATGCATGTTATATTCATAATAATATAAGTAATAAGTATAATTATTACAGTTCTAGCGATAATAACTGCATTATATGGGTAATAATGCACGTTATATTGTTAATAATATAAGTAATAAGTATAATTATTACAGTTCTAGCGATAATAACTGCATTATATGGGTAATAATGCATGTTATATTGATAATATCGGGAGTAATAAGTATAATTATTATAGTTCTAGCGATAATATTAGTAAAATATGGCAAATAGTGCATGTTATATTGATAATAATAAAAGTAATAAGTATATTTATTACAGTTCTATCGATAATAACTGCATAATATGGGTAATAATGCATGTTATATTGATGATAATAAAAGTAATACGTATATTTATTATAGTTCTAGCGATAATAACTGCATAATATGGGTAATAATGCATGTTATATTGATAATAATATAAGTAATAAGTATAATTATTACAGTTCTAGCGATAATAACTGCATTATATGGGTAATAATGCACGTTATATTGCTAATAATATAAGTAATGAGTACAATTATTACAGTTCTAGCGATAATAACTGCATTATATGGGTAATAATGCACGTTATATTGCTAATAATATAAGTAATAAGTATAATTATTACAGTTCTAGCGATAATAACTGCATTATATGGGTAATAATGCATGTTATATTGATAATATCGGGAGTAATAAGTATAATTATTATAGTTCTAGCGATAATAACTGCATAATATGGGTAATAATGCATGTTATATTGATGATAATAAAAGTAATACGTATATTTATTATAGTTCTAGCGATAATAACTGCATAATATGGGTAATAATGCATGTTATATTGATAATAATCTAAGTAATAAGTATAATTATTACAGTTCTAGCGATAATAACTGCATTATATGGGTAATAATGCACGTTATATTGCTAACAATATAAGTAATAAGTATAATTATTACAGTTCTAGCGATAATAACTGCATTATATGGGTAATAATGCACGTTATATTGCTAATAGTATAAGTAATAAGTATAATTATTACAGTTCTAGCGATAATACCTCCATTATATGGGTAATAATGCATGTTATATTGATGATAATGAAAGTAATACGTATATTTATTATAGTTCTTGCCTTAATAACTGCATAATATGGGTAATAATGCATGTTATATTGAGAATAATATAAGTAATAAGTATAATTATTACAGTTCTAGCGATAATAACTGCATTATATGGGTAATAATGCACGTTATATTGCTAACAATATAAGTAATAAGTATAATTATTACAGTTCTAGCGATAATAACTGCATTATATGGGTAATAATGCATGTTATATTGATAATATCGGGAGTAATAAGTATAATTATTATAGTTCTAGCGATAATAACTGCATAATATGGGTAATAATGCATGTTATATTGATGATAATAAAAGTAATACGTATATTTATTATAGTTCTAGCGATAATAACTGCATAATATGGGTAATAATGCATGTTATATTGATAATAATCTAAGTAATAAGTATAATTATTACAGTTCTAGCGATAATAACTGCATTATATGGGTAATAATGCACGTTATATTGCTAACAATATAAGTAATAAGTATAATTATTACAGTTCTAGCGATAATAACTGCATTATATGGGTAATAATGCATGTTATATTGATGATAATGAAAGTAATACGTATATTTATTATAGTTCTTGCCTTAATAACTGCATAATATGGGTAATAATGCATGTTATATTGAGAATAATATAAGTAATAAGTATAATTATTACAGTTCTGGCGATAATAACTGCATTATATGGGTAATAATGCACGTTATATTGCTAATAGTATAAGTTATAAGTATAATTATTACAGTTCTTGCGATAATACCTCCATTATATGGGTAATAATGCATGTTATATTGATAACAATATAAGTAATAAGTATAATTATTACAGTTCTAGCGATAATAACTGCATTATATGGGTAATAATGCACGTTATACTGCTAATAATATAAGTAGTAAGTATAATTATTACAGTTCTAGCGATAATAACTGCATTATATGGGTAATAATGCATGTTATATTGATAACAATATAAGTAATAAGTATATTTATTACAGTTCTATCGATAATAACTGCATAATATGGGTAATAATGCATGTTATATTGATGATAATAAAAGTAATACGTATATTTATTATAGTTCTAGCGATAATAACTGCATAATATGGGTAATAATGCATGTTATATTGATAATAATATAAGTAATAAGTATAATTATTACAGTTCTAGCGATAATAACTGCATTATATGGGTAATAATGCACGTTATATTGCTAATAATATAAGTAATAAGTATAATTATTACAGTTCTAGCCATAATAACTGCATTATATGGGTAATAATGCATGTTATATTGATGATAATAAAAGTAATACGTATATTTATTTTAGTTCTAGCGATAATAACTGCATAATATGGGTAATAATGCATGTTATATTGATAATAATATAAGTAATAAGTATAATTATTACAGTTCTAGCAATAATAACTGCATTATATGGGTAATAATGCATGTTATATTGATAATAATATAAGTAATAAGTAGAATTATTACAGTTCTAGCAATAATAACTGCATTATATGGGTAATAATGCATGTTACATTGATAATATTGGGAGTAATAAGTATATTTATTATAGTTCTGGCGATCATAACTGCATAATAAGGGTAATAATGCATGTTATATTGATAATAATATAAGTAATAAGTATAATTATTACAGTTCGAGCAATAATACCTCCATTATATGGGTAATAATGCATGTTATATTGATGATAATGAAAGTAATACGTATATTTATTATAGTTCTTGCGATAATAACTGCATAATATGGGTAATAATGCATGTTATATTGAGAATAATATAAGTAATAAGTATAATTATTACAGTTCTAGCGATAATAACTGCATTATATGGGTAATAATGCACGTTATATTGCTAACAATATAAGTAATAAGTATAATTATTACAGTTCTAGCGATAATAACTGCATGATACGGGTAAAAATGCATGTTATATTGATAATATTGGGAGTAATAAGTATATTTATTATGGTTCTAGAGATAATAACTGCATAATATGGGTAATAATGCATGTTATATTGATAATAATATAAGTAATAAGTATAATTATTACAGTTCTAGCGATAATACCTCCATTATATGGGTAATAATGCATGTTATATTGATGATAATGAAAGTAATACGTATCTTTATTATAGTTCTAGCGATAATAACTGCATAATATGGGTAATAATGCATGTTATATTGAGAATAATATAAGTAATATGTATAATTATTACAGTTCTGGCGATAATAACTGCATTATATGGGTAATAATGCACGTTATATTGCTAATAGTATAAGTAATAAGTATAATTATTACAGTTCTTGCGATAATACCTCCATTATATGGGTAATAATGCATGTTATATTGATAATAATATAAGTAATAAGTATAATTATTACAGTTCTAGCGATAATAACTGCATTATATGGGTAATAATGCACGTTATACTGCTAATAATATAAGTAATAAGTATAATTATTACAGTTCTAGCGATAATAACTGCACTATATGGGTAATAATGCATGTTATATTGATAATATCGGGAGTAATAAGTATAATTATTATAGTTCTAGCGATAATAATAGTAAAATATGGCAAATAGTGCATGTTATATTGATAATAATAAAAGTAATAAGTATATTTATTACAGTTCTATCGATAATAACTGCATAATATGGGTAATAATGCATGTTATATTGATGATAATAAAAGTAATACGTATATTTATTATAGTTCTAGCGATAATAACTGCATAATATGGGTAATAATGCATGTTATATTGATAATAATATAAGTAATAAGTATAATTATTACAGTTCTAGCGATAATAACTGCATTATATGGGTAATAATGCATGTTACATTGATAATATTGGGAGTAATAAGTATATTTATTATAGTTCTGGCGATCATAACTGCATAATAAGGGTAATAATGCATGTTATATTGATAATAATATAAGTAATAAGTATAATTATTACAGTTCTAGCAATAATACCTCCATTATATGGGTAATAATGCATGTTATATTGATGATAATGAAAGTAATACGTATATTTATTATAGTTCTTGCCTTAATAACTGCATAATATGGGTAATAATGCATGTTATATTGAGAATAATATAAGTAATAAGTATAATTATTACAGTTCTAGCGATAATAACTGCATTATATGGGTAATAATGCACGTTATATTGCTAACAATATAAGTAATAAGTATAATTATTACAGTTCTAGCGATAATAACTGCATGATATGGGTAAAAATGCATGTTATATTGATAATATTGGGAGTAATAAGTATATTTATTATGGTTCTAGAGATAATAACTGCATAATATGGGTAATAATGCATGTTATATTGAGAATAATATAAGTAATAAGTATAATTATTACAGTTCTGGCGATAATAACTGCATTATATGGGTAATAATGCACGTTATATTGCTAATAGTATAAGTTATAAGTATAATTATTACAGTTCTTGCGATAATACCTCCATTATATGGGTAATAATGCATGTTATATTGATAACAATATAAGTAATAAGTATAATTATTACAGTTCTAGCGATAATAACTGCATTATATAGGTAATAATGCACGTTATACTGCTAATAATATAAGTAATAAGTATAATTATTACAGTTCTAGCGATAATAACTGCATTATATGGGTAATAATGCATGTTATATTGATAACAATATAAGTAATAAGTATATTTATTACAGTTCTATCGATAATAACTGCATAATATGGGTAATAATGCATGTTATATTGATGATAATAAAAGTAATACGTATATTTATTATAGTTCTAGCGATAATAACTGCATAATATGGGTAATAATGCATGTTATATTGTTATTAATATAAGTAATAAGTATAATTATTACAGTTCTAGCGATAATAACTGCATTATATGGGTAATAATGCACGTTATATTGCTAATAATATAAGTAATGAGTACAATTATTACAGTTCTAGCGATAATAACTGCATAATATGGGTAATAATGCATGTTATATTGAGAATAATATAAGTAATAAGTATAATTATTACAGTTCTGGCGATAATAACTGCATTATATGGGTAATAATGCACGTTATATTGCTAATAGTATAAGTAATAAGTATAATTATTACAGTTCTTGCGATAATACCTCCATTATATGGGTAATAATGCATGTTATATTGATAACAATATAAGTAATAAGTATAATTATTACAGTTCTAGCGATAATAACTGCATTATATGGGTAATAATGCACGTTATACTGCTAATAATATAAGTAATAAGTATAATTATTACAGTTCTAGCGATAATAACTGCATTATATGGGTAATAATGCATGTTATATTGACAATATCGGGAGTAATAAGTATAATTATTATAGTTCTAGCGATAATAATAGTAAAATATGGCAAATAGTGCATGTTATATTGATTTTAATAAAAGTAATAAGTATATTTATTACAGTTCTATCGATAATAACTGCATAATATGGGTAATAATGCATGTTATATTGATGATAATAAAAGTAATACGTATATTTATTATAGTTCTAGCGATAATAACTGCATAATATGGGTAATAATGCATGTTATATTGATAATAATACAAGTAATAAGTATAATTATTACAGTTCTAGCGATAATAACTGCATTATATGGGTAATAATGCACGTTATATTGCTAATAATATAAGTAGTGAGTACAATTATTACAGTTCTAGCGATAATAACTGCATTATATGGGTAATAATGCACGTTATATTGCTAATAATATAAGTAATAAGTATAATTATTACAGTTCTAGCCATAATAACTGCATTATATGGGTAATAATGCATGTTATATTGATAATATCGGGAGTAATAAGTATAATTATTATAGTTCTAGCGATAATAATAGTAAAATGTGGCAAATAGTGCATGTTATATTGATAATAATAAAAGTAATAAACATATTTATTACAGTTCTATCGATAATAACTGCATAATATGGGTAATAATGCACGTTATATTGATGATAATAAAAGTAATACGTATATTTATTATAGTTCTAGCGATAATAACTGCATAATATGGGTAATAATGCATGTTATATTGATAATAATCTAAGTAATAAGTATAATTATTACAGTTCTAGCGATAATAACTGCATTATATGGGTAATAATGCACGTTATATTGCTAACAATATAAGTAATAAGTATAATTATTACAGTTCTAGCGATAATAACTGCATTATATGGGTAATAATGCATGTTATATTGATGATAATGAAAGTAATACGTATATTTGTTATAGTTCTAGCGATAATAACTGCATAATATGGGTAATAATGCATGTTATATTGAGAATAATATAAGTAATAAGTATAATTATTACAGTTCTGGCGATAATAACTGCATTATATGGGTAATAATGCACGTTATATTGCTAACAATATAAGTAATAAGTATAATTATTACAGTTCTAGTGATAATAACTGCATTATATGGGTAATAAAGCACGTTATATTGCTAACAATATAAGTAATAAGTATAATTATTACAGTTCTAGCGATAATAACTGCATTATATGGGTAGAAATGCATGTTATATTGATAATATTTTTGAGTAATAAGTATATTTATTATGGTTCTAGAGATAATAACTGCATAATATGGGTAATAATGCATGTTATATTGATAATAATATAAGTAATAAGTATAATTATTACAGTTCTAGCGATAATAACTGCATTATATGGGTAATAATGCACGTTATATTGCTAATAATATAAGTAATAAGTATAATTATTACAGTTCTTGCGATAATAACTGCATTATATGGGTAATAATGCATGTTATATTGATAATATCGGGAGTAATAAGTATAATTATTATAGTTCTAGCGATAATAATAGTAAAATATGGCAAATAGTGCATGTTATATTGATAATAATAAAAGTAACAAGTATATTTATTACAGTTCTATCGATAATAACTGCATTATATGGGTAATAATGCATGTTATATTGATGATAATGAAAGTAACACGTATATTTGTTATAGTTCTAGCGATAATAGCTGCATAATATGGGTAATAATGCATGTTATATTGAGAATAATATAAGTAATAAGTATAATTATTACAGTTCTGGCGATAATAACTGCATTATATGGGTAATAATGCACGTTATATTGCTAATAGTATAAGTAATAAGTATAATTAATACAGTTCTAGCGATAATACCTCCATTATATGGGTAATAATGCATGTTATATTGATAATGATATAAGGAATAAGTATAATTATTACAGTTCTAGCGATAATAACTGCATAATATGTGTAATAATGCACGTTATATTGCTAATAATATAAGTAATGAGTACAATTATTACAGTTCTAGCGATAATAACTGCATTATATGGGTAATAATGCATGTTATATTGATGATAATGAAAGTAATACGTATATTTATTATAGTTCTAGCGATAATAACTGCATAATATGGGTAATAATGCATGTCATATTGAGAATAATATAAGTTATAAGTATAATTATTACAGTTCTGGCGATAATAACTGCATTATATGGGTAATAATGCACGTTATATTGCTAATAGTATAAGTAATAAGTATAATTATTACAGTTCTTGCGATAATACCTCCATTATATGGGTAATAATGCATGTTATATTGATAATAATATAAGTAATAAGTATAATTATTACAGTTCTAGCGATAATAACTGCATTATATGGGTAAAAATGCATGTTATATTGATAATATTGGGAGTAATAAGTATATTTATTATGGTTCTAGAGATAATAACTGCATAATATGGGTAATAATGCTTGTTATATTGATAATAATATAAGTAATAAGTATAATTATTACAGTTCTAGCGATAATACCTCCATTATATGGGTAATAATACATGTTATATTGATGATAATGAAAGTAATACGTATATTTATTATAGTTCTAGCGATAATAACTGCATAATATGGGTAATAATGCATGTTATATTGAGAATAATATAAGTTATAAGTATAATTATTACAGTTCTGGCGATAATAACTGCATTATATGGGTAATAATGCACGTTATATTGCTAATAGTATAAGTAATAAGTATAATTATTACAGTTCTTGCGATAATACCTCCATTATATGGGTAATAATGCATGTTATATTGATAATAATATAAGTAATAAGTATAATTATTACAGTTCTAGCGATAATAACTGCATTATATGGGTAATAATGCACGTTATATTGCTAATAATATAAGTAATAAGTATAATTATTACAGTTCTAGCGATAATACCTCCATTATATGGGTAATAATACATGTTATATTGATGATAATGAATGTAATACGTATATTTATTATAGTTCTAGCGATAATAACTGCATAATATGGGTAATAATGCATGTTATATTGAGAATAATATAAGTTATAAGTATAATTATTACAGTTCTGGCGATAATAACTGCATTATATGGGTAATAATGCACGTTATATTGCTAATAGTATAAGTAATAAGTATAATTATTACAGTTCTTGCGATAATACCTCCATTATATGGGTAATAATGCATGTTATATTGATAATAATATAAGTAATAAGTATAATTATTACAGTTCTAGAGATAATAACTGCATAATATGGGTAATAATGCTTGTTATATTGATAATAATATAAGTAATAAGTATAATTATTACAGTTCTAGCGATAATACCTCCATTATATGGGTAATAATACATGTTATATTGATGATAATGAAAGTAATACGTATATTTATTATAGTTCTAGCGATAATAACTGCATAATATGGGGAATAATGCATGTTATATTGGGAATAATATAAGTTATAAGTATAATTATTACAGTTCTGGCGATAATAACTGCATTATATGGGTAATAATGCACGTTATATTGCTAATAGTATAAGTAATAAGTATAATTATTACAGTTCTTGCGATAATACCTCCATTATATGGGTAATAATGCATGTTATATTGATAATAATATAAGTAATAAGTATAATTATTACAGTTCTAGCGATAATAACTGCATTATATGGGTAATAATGCACGTTATATTGCTAATAATATAAGTAATAAGTATAATTATTACAGTTCTAGCGATAATAACTGCATTATATGGGTAATAATGCATGTTATATTGATAATATCGGGAGTAATAAGTATATTTATTATAGTTCTGGCGATCATAACTGCATAATAAGGGTAATAATGCATGTTATATTGATAATAATATAAGTAATAAGTATAATTATTACAGTTCTAGCAATAATACCTCCATTATATGGGTAATAATGCATGTTATATTGATGATAATGAAAGTAATACGTATATTTGTTATAGTTCTTGCGATAATAACTGCATAATATGGGTAATAATGCATGTTATATTGAGAATAATATAAGTAATAAATATAATTATTACAGTTCTGGCGATAATAACTGCATTATATGGGTAATAATGCACGTTATATTGCTAACAATATAAGTAATAAGTATAATTATTACAGTTCTAGTGATAATAACTGCATTATATGGGTAATAAAGCACGTTATATTGCTAACAATATAAGTAATAAGTATAATTATTACAGTTCTAGCGATAATAACTGCATTATATGGGTAGAAATGCATGTTATATTGATAATATTTTTGAGTAATAAGTATATTTATTATGGTTCTAGAGATAATAACTGCATAATATGGGTAATAATGCATGTTATATTGATAATAATATAAGTAATAAGTATAATCATTACAGTTCTAGCGATAATAACTGCATTATATGGGTAATAATGCACGTTATATTGCTAATAATATAAGTAATAAGTATAATTATTACAGTTCTTGCGATAATAACTGCATTATATGGGTAATAATGCATGTTATATTGATAATATCGGGAGTAATAAGTATAATTATTATAGTTCTAGCGATAATAATAGTAAAATATGGCAAATAGTGCATGTTATATTGATAATAATAAAAGTAATAAGTATATTTATTACAGTTCTATCGATAATAACTGCATTATATGGGTAATAATGCATGTTATATTGATGATAATGAAAGTAACACGTATATTTGTTATAGTTCTAGCGATAATAGCTGCATAATATGGGTAATAATGCATGTTATATTGAGAATAATATAAGTAATAAGTATAATTATTACAGTTCTGGCGATAATAACTGCATTATATGGGTAATAATGCACGTTATATTGCTAATAGTATAAGTAATAAGTATAATTATTACAGTTCTAGCGATAATACCTCCATTATATGGGTAATAATGCATGTTATATTGATAATGATATAAGGAATAAGTATAATTATTACAGTTCTAGCGATAATAACTGCATAATATGGGTAATAATGCACGTTATATTGCTAATAATATAAGTAATGAGTACAATTATTACAGTTCTAGCGATAATAACTGCATTATACGGGTAATAATGCATGTTATATTGATAATAATATAAGTAATAAGAATAATTATTACAGTTCTAGCGATAATAACTGCATTATATGGGTAATAATGCATGTTATATTGATGATAATAAAAGTAATACGTATATTTATTATAGTTCTAGCGATAATAACTGCATAATATGGGTAATAATGCATGTTATATTGATAATAATATAAGTAATAAGTATAATTATTACAGTTCTAGCGATAATAACTGCATTATATGGGTAAAAATGCATGTTATATTGATAATATTGGGAGTAATAAGTATATTTATTATGGTTCTAGAGATAATAACTGCATAATATGGGTAATAATGCTTGTTATATTGATAATAATATAAGTAATAAGTATAATTATTACAGTTCTAGCGATAATACCTCCATTATATGGGTAATAATGCATGTTATATTGATGATAATGAAAGTAATACGTATATTTATTATAGTTCTAGCGATAATAACTGCATAATATGGGTAATAATGCATGTTATATTGAGAATAATATAAGTTATAAGTATAATTATTACAGTTCTGGCGATAATAACTGCATTATATGGGTAATAATGCACGTTATATTGCTAATAGTATAAGTAATAAGTATAATTATTACAGTTCTTGCGATAATACCTCCATTATATGGGTAATAATGCATGTTATATTGATAATAATATAAGTAATAAGTATAATTATTACAGTTCTAGCGATAATAACTGCATTATATGGGTAATAATGCACGTTATATTGCTAATAATATAAGTAATAAGTATAATTATTACAGTTCTAACGATAATAACTGCATTATATGGGTAATAATGCATGTTATATTGATAATATCGGGAGTAATAAGTATATTTATTATAGTTCTGGCGATCATAACTGCATAATAAGGGTAATAATGCATGTTATATTGATAATAATATAAGTAATAAGTATAATTATTACAGTTCTAGTGATAATAACTGCATTATATGGGTAATAAAGCACGTTATATTGCTAACAATATAAGTAATAAGTATAATTATTACAGTTCTAGCGATAATAACTGCATTATATGGGTAGAAATGCATGTTATATTGATAATATTTTTGAGTAATAAGTATATTTATTATGGTTCTAGAGATAATAACTGCATAATATGGGTAATAATGCATGTTATATTGATAATATCGGGAGTAATAAGTATAATTATTATAGTTCTAGCGATAATAATAGTAAAATATGGCAAATAGTGCATGTTATATTGATAATAATAAAAGTAATAAGTATATTTATTACAGTTCTATCGATAATAACTGCATTATATGGGTAATAATGCATGTTATATTGATGATAATGAAAGTAACACGTATATTTGTTATAGTTCTAGCGATAATAGCTGCATAATATGGGTAATAATGCATGTTATATTGAGAATAATATAAGTAATAAGTATAATTATTACAGTTCTGGCGATAATAACTGCATTATATGGGTAATAATGCACGTTACATTGCTAATAGTATAAGTAATAAGTATAATTATTACAGTTCTAGCGATAATACCTCCATTATATGGGTAATAATGCATGTTATATTGATAATGATATAAGGAATAAGTATAATTATTACAGTTCTAGCGATAATAACTACATAATATGGGTAATAATGCACGTTATATTGCTAATAATATAAGTAATGAGTACAATTATTACAGTTCGAGCGATAATAACTGCATTATACGGGTAATAATGCATGTTATATTGATAATAATATAAGTAATAAGAATAATTATTACAGTTCTAGCGATAATAACTGCATTATATGGGTAATAATGCATGTTATATTGATGATAATGAAAGTAATACGTATATTTATTATAGTTCTAGCGATAATAACTGCATAATATGGGTAATAATGCATGTTATATTGAGAATAATATAAGTTATAAGTATAATTATTACAGTTCTGGCGATAATAACTGCATTATATGGGTAATAATGCACGTTATATTGCTAATAGTATAAGTAATAAGTATAATTATTACAGTTCTTGCGATAATACCTCCATTATATGGGTAATAATGCATGTTATATTGATAATAATATAAGTAATAAGTATAATTATTACAGTTCTAGCGATAATAACTGCATTATATGGGTAATAATGCACGTTATATTGCTAATAATATAAGTAATAAGTATAATTATTACAGTTCTAGCGATAATAACTGCATTATATGGGTAATAATGCATGTTATATTGATAATATCGGGAGTAATAAGTATATTTATTATAGTTCTGGCGATCATAACTGCATAATAAGGGTAATAATGCATGTTATATTGATAATAATATAAGTAATAAGTATAATTATTACAGTTCTAGTGATAATAACTGCATTATATGGGTAATAAAGCACGTTATATTGCTAACAATATAAGTAATAAGTATAATTATTACAGTTCTAGCGATAATAACTGCATTATATGGGTAGAAATGCATGTTATATTGATAATATTTTTGAGTAATAAGTATATTTATTATGGTTCTAGAGATAATAACTGCATAATATGGGTAATAATGCATGTTATATTGATAATAATATAAGTAATAAGTATAATTATTACAGTTCTAGCGATAATAACTGCATTATATGGGTAATAATGCACGTTATATTGTTAATAATATAAGTAATAAGTATAATTATTACAGTTCTTGCGATAATAACTGCATTATATGGGTAATAATGCATGTTATATTGATAATATCGGGAGTAATAAGTATAATTATTATAGTTCTAGCGATAATAATAGTAAAATATGGCAAATAGTACATGTTATATTGATAATAATAAAAGTAATAAGTATATTTATTACAGTTCTATCGATAATAACTGCATTATATGGGTAATAATGCATGTTATATTGATGATAATGAAAGTAACACGTATATTTGTTATAGTTCTAGCGATAATAGCTGCATAATATGGGTAATAATGCATGTTATATTGAGAATAATATAAGTAATAAGTATAATTATTACAGTTCTGGCGATAATAACTGCATTATATGGGTAATAATGCACGTTATATTGCTAATAGTATAAGTAATAAGTATAATTATTACAGTTCTAGCGATAATACCTCCATTATATGGGTAATAATGCATGTTATATTGATAATGATATAAGGAATAAGTATAATTATTACAGTTCTAGCGATAATAACTGCATAATATGGGTAATAATGCACGTTATATTGCTAATAATATAAGTAATGAGTACAATTATTACAGTTCTAGCGATAATAACTGCATTATATGGGTAATAATGCATGTTATATTGATAATAATATAAGTAATAAGAATAATTATTACAGTTCTAGCGATAATAACTGCATTATATGGGTAATAATGCATGTTATATTGATGATAATAAAAGTAATACGTATATTTATTATAGTTCTAGCGATAATAACTGCATAATATGGGTAATAATGCATGTTATATTGATAATAATATAAGTAATAAGTATAATTATTACAGTTCTAGCGATAATAACTGCATTATATGGGTAAAAATGCATGTTATATTGATAATATTGGGAGTAATAAGTATATTTATTATGGTTCTAGAGATAATAACTGCATAATATGGGTAATAATGCTTGTTATATTGATAATAATATAAGTAATAAGTATAATTATTACAGTTCTAGCGATAATACCTCCATTATATGGGTAATAATGCATGTTATATTGATGATAATGAAAGTAATACGTATATTTATTATAGTTCTAGCGATAATAACTGCATAATATGGGTAATAATGCATGTTATATTGAGAATAATATAAGTTACAAGTATAATTATTACAGTTCTGGCGATAATAACTGCATTATATGGGTAATAATGCACGTTATATTGCTAATAGTATAAGTAATAAGTATAATTATTACAGTTCTTGCGATAATACCTCCATTATATGGGTAATAATGCATGTTATATTGATAATAATATAAGTAATAAGTATAATTATTACAGTTCTAGCGATAATAACTGCATTATGTGGGTAATAATGCACGTTATATTGCTAATAATATAAGTAATAAGTATAATTATTACAGTTCTAGCGATAATAACTGCATTATATGGGTAATAATGCATGTTATATTGATAATATCGGGAGTAATAAGTATATTTATTATAGTTCTGGCGATCATAACTGCATAATAAGGGTAATAATGCATGTTATATTGATAATAATATAAGTAATAAGTATAATTATTACAGTTCTAGCAATAATACCTCCATTATATGGGTAATAATGCATGTTATATTGATGATAATGAAAGTAATACGTATATTTATTATAGTTCTTGCGATAATAACTGCATAATATGGGTAATAATGCATGTTATATTGAGAATAATATAAGTAATAAGTATAATTATTACAGTTCTAGCGATAATAACTGCATTATATGGGTAATAATGCACGTTATATTGCTAACAATATAAGTAATAAGTATAATTATTACAGTTCTAGCGATAATAACTGCATGATATGGGTAATAATGCATGTTATATTGATGATAATAAAAGTAATACGTATATTTATTATAGTTCTAGCGATAATAACTGCATAATATGGGTAATAATGCATGTTATATTGATAATAATATAAGTAATAAGTATAATTATTACAGTTCTAGCGATAATAACTGCATTATATGGGTAATAATGCACGTTATATTGCTAATAATATAAGTAATGAGTACAATTATTACAGTTCTAGCGATAATAACTGCATAATATGGGTAATAATGCATGTTATATTGAGAATAATATAAGTAATAAGTATAATTATTACAGTTCTGGCGATAATAACTGCATTATATGGGTAATAATGCACGTTATATTGCTAATAGTATAAGTAATAAGTATAATTATTACAGTTCTTGCGATAATACCTCCATTATATGGGTAATAATGCATGTTATATTGATAACAATATAAGTAATAAGTATAATTATTACAGTTCTAGCGATAATAACTGCATTATATGGGTAATAATGCACGTTATACTGCTAATAATATAAGTAATAAGTATAATTATTACAGTTCTAGCGATAATAACTGCATTATATGGGTAATAATGCATGTTATATTGACAATATCGGGAGTAATAAGTATAATTATTATAGTTCTAGCGATAATAATAGTAAAATATGGCAAATAGTGCATGTTATATTGATTATAATAAAAGTAATAAGTATATTTATTACAGTTCTATCGATAATAACTGCATAATATGGGTAATAATGCATGTTATATTGATGATAATAAAAGTAATACGTATATTTATTATAGTTCTAGCGATAATAACTGCATAATATGGGTAATAATGCATGTTATATTGATAATAATACAAGTAATAAGTATAATTATTACAGTTCTAGCGATAATAACTGCATTATATGGGTAATAATGCACGTTATATTGCTAATAATATAAGTAGTGAGTACAATTATTACAGTTCTAGCGATAATAACTGCATTATATGGGTAATAGTGCACGTTATATTGCTAATAATATAAGTAATAAGTATAATTATTACAGTTCTAGCGATAATAACTGCATTATATGGGTAATAATGCATGTTATATTGATAATATCGGGAGTAATAAGTATAATTATTATAGTTCTAGCGATAATAATAGTAAAATGTGGCAAATAGTGCATGTTATATTGATAATAATAAAAGTAATAAACATATTTATTACAGTTCTATCGATAATAAATGCATAATATGGGTAATAATGCACGTTATATTGATGATAATAAAAGTAATACGTATATTTATTATAGTTCTAGCGATAATAACTGCATAATATGGGTAATAATGCATGTTATATTGATAATAATCTAAGTAATAAGTATAATTATTACGGTTCTAGCGATAATAACTGCATTATATGGGTAATAATGCACGTTATATTGCTAACAATATAAGTAATAAGTATAATTATTACAGTTCTAGCGATAATAACTGCATTATATGGGTAATAATGCATGTTATATTGATGATAATGAAAGTAATACGTATATTTGTTATAGTTCTAGCGATAATAACTGCATAATATGGGTAATAATGCATGTATTGAGAATAATATAAGTAATAAGTATAGTTATTACAGTTCTGGCGATAATAACTGCATTATATGGGTAATAATGCACGTTATATTGCTAATAATATAAGTAATGAGTACAATTATTACAGTTCTAGCGATAATAACTGCATTATGTGGGTAATAATGCATGTTATATTGATAATAATATAAGTAATAAGAATAATTATTACAGTTCTAGCGATAATAACTGCATTATATGGGTAATAATGCATGTTATATTGATAATATCGGGAGTAATAAGTATAATTATTACAGTTCTAGCAATAATACCTCCATTATATGGGTAATAATGCATGTTATATTGATGATAATGAAAGTAATACGTATATTTATTATAGTTCTTGCGATAATAACTGCATAATATGGGTAATAATGCATGTTATATTGAGAATAATATAAGTAATAAGTATAATTATTACAGTTCTAGCGATAATAACTGCATTATATGGGTAATAATGCACGTTATATTGCTAACAATATAAGTAATAAGTATAATTATTACAGTTCTAGCGATAATAACTGCATGATATGGGTAAAAATGCATGTTATATTGATAATATTGGGAGTAATAAGTATATTTATTATGGTTCTAGAGATAATAACTGCATAATATGGGTAATAATGCATGTTATATTGATAATAATATAAGTAATAAGTATAATTATTACAGTTCTAGCGATAATACCTCCATTATATGGGTAATAATGCATGTTATATTGATGATAATGAAAGTAATACGTATCTTTATTATAGTTCTAGCGATAATAACTGCATAATATGGGTAATAATGCATGTTATATTGAGAATAATATAAGTAATAAGTATAGTTATTACAGTTCTGGCGATAATAACTGCATTATATGGGTAATAATGCACGTTATATTGCTAATAGTATAAGTTATAAGTATAAATATTACAGTTCTTGCGATAATACCTCCATTATATGGGTAATAATGCATGTTATATTGATAACAATATAAGTAGTAAGTATAATTATTACAGTTCTAGCGATAATAACTGCATTATATGGGTAATAATGCACGTTATACTGCTAATAATATAAGTAATAAGTATAATTATTACAGTTCTAGCGATAATAACTGCATTATATGGGTAATAATGCATGTTATATTGATGATAATAAAAGTAATACGTATATTTATTATAGTTCTAGCGATAATAACTGCATAATATGGGTAATAATGCATGTTATATTGATAATAATATAAGTAATAAGTATAATTATTACAGTTCTAGCGATAATAACTGCATTATATGGGTAATAATGCACGTTATATTGCTAATAATATAAGTAATGAGTACAATTATTACAGTTCTAGCGATAATAACTGCATAATATGGGTAATAATGCATGTTATATTGAGAATAATATAAGTAATAAGTATAATTATTACAGTTCTGGCGATAATAACTGCATTATATGGGTAATAATGCACGTTATATTGCTAATAGTATAAGTAATAAGTATAATTATTACAGTTCTTGCGATAATACCTCCATTATATGGGTAATAATGCATGTTATATTGATAACAATATAAGTAATAAGTATAATTATTACAGTTCTAGCGATAATAACTGCATTATATGGGTAATAATGCACGTTATACTGCTAATAATATAAGTAATAAGTATAATTATTACAGTTCTAGCGATAATAACTGCATTATATGGGTAATAATGCATGTTATATTGACAATATCGGGAGTAATAAGTATAATTATTATAGTTCTAGCGATAATAATAGTAAAATATGGCAAATAGTGCATGTTATATTGATTATAATAAAAGTAATAAGTATATTTATTACAGTTCTATCGATAATAACTGCATAATATGGGTAATAATGCATGTTATATTGATGATAATAAAAGTAATACGTATATTTATTATAGTTCTAGCGATAATAACTGCATAATATGGGTAATAATGCATGTTATATTGATAATAATACAAGTAATAAGTATAATTATTACAGTTCTAGCGATAATAACTGCATTATATGGGTAATAATGCACGTTATATTGCTAATAATATAAGTAGTGAGTACAATTATTACAGTTCTAGCGATAATAACTGCATTATATGGGTAATAGTGCACGTTATATTGCTAATAATATAAGTAATAAGTATAATTATTACAGTTCTAGCGATAATAACTGCATTATATGGGTAATAATGCATGTTATATTGATAATATCGGGAGTAATAAGTATAATTATTATAGTTCTAGCGATAATAATAGTAAAATGTGGCAAATAGTGCATGTTATATTGATAATAATAAAAGTAATAAACATATTTATTACAGTTCTATCGATAATAAATGCATAATATGGGTAATAATGCACGTTATATTGATGATAATAAAAGTAATACGTATATTTATTATAGTTCTAGCGATAATAACTGCATAATATGGGTAATAATGCATGTTATATTGATAATAATCTAAGTAATAAGTATAATTATTACAGTTCTAGCGATAATAACTGCATTATATGGGTAATAATGCACGTTATATTGCTAACAATATAAGTAATAAGTATAATTATTACAGTTCTAGCGATAATAACTGCATTATATGGGTAATAATGCATGTTATATTGATGATAATGAAAGTAATACGTATATTTGTTATAGTTCTAGCGATAATAACTGCATAATATGGGTAATAATGCATGTATTGAGAATAATATAAGTAATAAGTATAGTTATTACAGTTCTGGCGATAATAACTGCATTATATGGGTAATAATGCACGTTATATTGCTAATAATATAAGTAATGAGTACAATTATTACAGTTCTAGCGATAATAACTGCATTATGTGGGTAATAATGCATGTTATATTGATAATAATATAAGTAATAAGAATAATTATTACAGTTCTAGCGATAATAACTGCATTATATGGGTAATAATGCATGTTATATTGATAATATCGGGAGTAATAAGTATAATTATTACAGTTCTAGCAATAATACCTCCATTATATGGGTAATAATGCATGTTATATTGATGATAATGAAAGTAATACGTATATTTATTATAGTTCTTGCGATAATAACTGCATAATATGGGTAATAATGCATGTTATATTGAGAATAATATAAGTAATAAGTATAATTATTACAGTTCTAGCGATAATAACTGCATTATATGGGTAATAATGCACGTTATATTGCTAACAATATAAGTAATAAGTATAATTATTACAGTTCTAGCGATAATAACTGCATGATATGGGTAAAAATGCATGTTATATTGATAATATTGGGAGTAATAAGTATATTTATTATGGTTCTAGAGATAATAACTGCATAATATGGGTAATAATGCATGTTATATTGATAATAATATAAGTAATAAGTATAATTATTACAGTTCTAGCGATAATACCTCCATTATATGGGTAATAATGCATGTTATATTGATGATAATGAAAGTAATACGTATCTTTATTATAGTTCTAGCGATAATAACTGCATAATATGGGTAATAATGCATGTTATATTGAGAATAATATAAGTAATAAGTATAGTTATTACAGTTCTGGCGATAATAACTGCATTATATGGGTAATAATGCACGTTATATTGCTAATAGTATAAGTTATAAGTATAAATATTACAGTTCTTGCGATAATACCTCCATTATATGGGTAATAATGCATGTTATATTGATAACAATATAAGTAGTAAGTATAATTATTACAGTTCTAGCGATAATAACTGCATTATATGGGTAATAATGCACGTTATACTGCTAATAATATAAGTAATAAGTATAATTATTACAGTTCTAGCGATAATAACTGCATTATATGGGTAATAATGCATGTTATATTGATAACAATATAAGTAATAAGTATATTTATTACAGTTCTATCGATAATAACTGCATAATATGGGTAATAATGCATGTTATATTGAGAATAATATAAGTAATAAGTATAATTATTACAGTTCTGGCGATAATAACTGCATTATATGGGTAATAATGCACGTTATATTGCTAATAGTATAAGTAATAAGTATAATTATTACAGTTCTTGCGATAATACCTCCATTATATGGGTAATATGGCATGTTATATTGATAACAATATAAGTAATAAGTATAATTATTACAGTTCTAGCGATAATAACTGCAATATATGGGTAATAATGCACGTTATACTGCAAATAATATAAGTAATATGTATAATTATTACAGTTCTAGCGATAATAACTGCATTATATGGGTAATAATGCATGTTATATTGACAATATCGGGAGTAATAAGTATAATTATTATAGTTCTAGCGATAATAATAGTAAAATATGGCAAATAGTGCATGTTATATTGATTATAATAAAAGTAATAAGTATATTTATTACAGTTCTATCGATAATAACTGCATAATATGGGTAATAATGCATGTTATATTGATGATAATAAAAGTAATACGTATATTTATTATAGTTCTAGCGATAATAACTGCATAATATGGGTAATAATGCATGTTATATTGATAATAATACAAGTAATACGTATAATTATTACAGTTCTAGCGATAATAACTGCATTATATGGGTAATAATGCACGTTATATTGCTAATAATATAAGTAGTGAGTACAATTATTACAGTTCTAGCGATAATAACTGCATTATATGGGTAATAATGCACGTTATATTGCTAATAATATAAGTAATAAGTATAATTATTACAGTTCTAGCGATAATAACTGCATTATATGGGTAATAATGCATGTTATATTGATAATATCGGAAGTAATAAGTATAATTATTATAGTTCTAGCGATAATAATAGTAAAATGTGGCAAATAGTGCATGTTATATTGATAATAATAAAAGTAATAAACATATTTATTACAGTTCTATCGATAATAACTGCATAATATGGGTAATAATGCACGTTATATTGATGATAATAAAAGTAATACGTATATTTATTATAGTTCTAGCGATAATAACTGCATAATATGGGTAATAATGCATGTTATATTGATAATAATCTAAGTAATA
Organism: Megachile leachella; assembly: GCA_963576845.1. Classification (NCBI taxonomy): domain Eukaryota; kingdom Metazoa; phylum Arthropoda; class Insecta; order Hymenoptera; family Megachilidae; genus Megachile; species Megachile leachella. Next base: position 3,186,602 of record CAUYWW010000082.1, read on the forward strand.
AGTATAATTATTACAGTTCTAGCGATAATAACTGCATTATATGGGTAATAATGCACGTTATATTGCTAACAATATAAGTAATAAGTATAATTATTACAGTTCTAGCGATAATAACTGCATTATATGGGTAATAATGCATGTTATATTGATGATAATGAAAGTAATACGTATATTTGTTATAGTTCTAGCGATAATAACTGCATAATATGGGTAATAATGCATGTTATATTGAGAATAATATAAGTAATAAGTATAATTATTACAGTTCTGGCGATAATAACTGCATTATATGGGTAATAATGCACGTTATATTGCTAATAATATAAGTAATGAGTACAATTTCTACAGTTCTAGCGATAATAACTGCATTATGTGGGTAATAATGCATGTAATATTGATAATAATATAAGTAATAAGAATAATTATTACAGTTCTAGCGATAATAACTGCATTATATGGGTAATAATGCATGTTATATTGATAATATCGGGAGTAATAAGTATAATTATTACAGTTCTAGCGATAATAATAGTAAAATATGGCAAATAGTGCATGTTATATTGATAATAATAAAAGTAATAAGTATATTTATTACAGTTCTATCGATAATAACTGCATAATATGGGTAATAATGCATGTTATATTGATGATAATAAAAGTAATACGTATATTTATTATAGTTCTAGCGATAATAACTGCATAATATGGGTAATAATGCATGTTATATTGAGAATAATATAAGTAATAAGTATAATTATTACAGTTCTAGCGATAATAACTGCATTATATGGGTAATAATGCACGTTATATTGCTAATAATATAAGTAATGAGTACAATTATTACAGTTCTAGCGATAATAACTGCATTATATGGGTAATAATGCACGTTATATTGCTAATAATATAAGTAATAAGTATAATTATTACAGTTCTAGCGATAATAACTGCATTATATGGGTAATAATGCATGTTATATTGATAATATCGGGAGTAATAAGTATAATTATTATAGTTCTAGCGATAATAATAGTAAAATGTGGCAAATAGTGCATGTTATATTGATAATAATAAAAGTAATAAATATATTTATTACAGTTCTATCGATAATAACTGCATAATATGGGTAATAATGCATGTTATATTGATGATAATAAAAGTAATACGTATATTTATTGTAGTTCTAGCGATAATAACTGCATAATATGGGTAATAATGCATGTTATATTGATAATAATCTAAGTAATAAGTATAATTATTACAGTTCTAGCGATAATAATTGCATTATATGGGTAATAATGCACGTTATATTGCTAACAATATAAGTAATAGTTATAATTATTACAGTTCTAGCGATAATAACTGCATTATATGGGTAATAATGCATGTTATATTGATGATAATGAAAGTAATACGTATATTTGTTATAGTTCTAGCGATAATAACTGCATAATATGGGTAATAATGCATGTTATATTGAGAATAATATGAGTAATAAGTATAATTATTACAGTTCTGGCGATAATAACTGCATTATATGGGTAATAATGCACGTTATATTGCTAATAGTATAAGTAATAAGTATAATTATTACAGTTCTAGCGATAATACCTCCATTATATGGGTAATAATGCATGCTTTATTGATAATGATATAAGTAATAAGTATAATTATTACAGTTCTAGCGATAATAACTGCATAATATGGGTAATAATGCACGTTATATTGCTAATAATATAAGTAATGAGTACAATTATTACAGTTCTAGTGATAATAACTGCATTATGTGGGTAATAATGCATGTTATATTGATAATAATATAAGTAATAAGAATAATTATTACAGTTCTAGCGATAATAACTGCATTATATGGGTAATAATGCATGTTATATTGATAATATCGGGAGTAATAAGTATAATTATTATAGTTCTAGCGATAATAATAGTAAAATATGGCAAATAGTGCATGTTATATTGATAATAATAAAAGTAATAAGTATATTTATTACAGTTCTATCGATAATAACTGCATAATATGGGTAATAATGCATGTTATATTGATGATAATAAAAGTAATACGTATATTTATTATAGTACTAGCGATAATAACTGCATAATATGGGTAATAATGCATGTTATATTGAGAATAATATAAGTAATAAGTATAATTATTACAGTTCTAGCGATAATAACTGCATTATATGGGTAATAATGCACGTTATATTGTTAATAATATAAGTAATGAGTACAATTATTACAGTTCTAGCGATAATAACTGCATTATATGGGTAATAATGCATGTTATATTGATAATATCGGGAGTAATAAGCATAATTATTATAGTTCTAGCGATAATAATAGTAAAATGTGGCAAATAGTGCATGTTATATTGATAATAATAAAAGTAATAAATATATTTATTACAGTTCTATCAATAATAACTGCATAATATGGGTAATAATGCATGTTATATTGATGATAATAAAAGTAATACGTATATTTATTATAGTTCTAGCGATAATAACTGCATAATATGGGTAATAATGCATGTTATATTGATAATAATCTAAGTAATAAGTATAATTATTACAGTTCTAGCGATAATAACTGCATTATATGGGTAATAATGCACGTTATATTGCTAAAAATATAAGTAATAAGTATAATTATTACAGTTCTAGCGATAATAACTGCATTATATGGGTAATAATGCATGTTATATTGATGATAATGAAAGTAATACGTATATTTGTTATAGTTCTAGCGATAATAACTGCATAATATGGGTAATAATGCATGTTATATTGAGAATAATATAAGTAATAAGTATAATTATTACAGTTCTGGCGATAATAACTGCATTATATGGGTAATAATGCACGTTATATTGCTAACAATATAAGTAATAAGTATAATTATTACAGTTCTAGTGATAATAACTGCATTATATGGGTAATAAAGCACGTTATATTGCTAACAATATAAGTAATAAGTATAATTATTACAGTTCTAGCGATAATAACTGCATTATATGGGTAGAAATGCATGTTATATTGATAATATTTTTGAGTAATAAGTATATTTATTATGGTTCTAGAGATAATAACTGCATAATATGGGTAATAATGCATGTTATATTGATAATAATATAAGTAATAAGTATAATTATTACAGTTCTAGCGATAATAACTGCATTATATGGGTAATAATGCACGTTATATTGCTAATAATATAAGTAATAAGTATAATTATTACAGTTCTTGCGATAATAACTGCATTATATGGGTAATAATGCATGTTATATTGATAATATCGGGAGTAATAAGTATAATTATTATAGTTCTAGCGATAATAATAGTAAAATATGGCAAATAGTGCATGTTATATTGATAATAATAAAAGTAATAAGTATATTTATTACAGTTCTATCGATAATAACTGCATTATATGGGTAATAATGCATGTTATATTGATGATAATGAAAGTAACACGTATATTTGTTATAGTTCTAGCGATAATAGGTGCATAATATGGGTAATAATGCATGTTATATTGAGAATAATATAAGTAATAAGTATAATTATTACAGTTCTGGCGATAATAACTGCATAATATGGGTAATAATGCACGTTATATTGCTAATAGTATAAGTAATAAGTATAATTATTACAGTTCTAGCGATAATACCTCCATTATATGGGTAATAATGCATGTTATATTGATAATGATATAAGGAATAAGTATAATTATTACAGTTCTAGCGATAATAACTGCATAATATGGGTAATAATGCACGTTATATTGCTAATAATATAAGTAATGAGTACAATTATTACAGTTCTAGCGATAATAACTGCATTATATGGGTAATAATGCATGTTATATTGATAATAATATAAGTAATAAGAATAATTATTACAGTTCTAGCGATAATAACTGCATTATATGGGTAATAATGCATGTTATATTGATGATAATAAAAGTAATACGTATATTTATTATAGTTCTAGCGATAATAACTGCATAATATGGGTAATAATGCATGTTATATTGATAATAATATAAGTAATAAGTATAATTATTACAGTTCTAGCGATAATAACTGCATTATATGGGTAAAAATGCATGTTATATTGATAATATTGGGAGTAATAAGTATATTTATTATGGTTCTAGAGATAATAACTGCATAATATGGGTAATAATGCTTGTTATATTGATAATAATATAAGTAATAAGTATAATTATTACAGTTCTAGCGATAATACCTCCATTATATGGGTAATAATACATGTTATATTGATGATAATGAAAGTAATACGTATATTTATTATAGTTCTAGCGATAATAATTGCATAATATGGGTAATAATGCATGTTATATTGAGAATAATATAAGTTATAAGTATAATTAATTCAGTTCTGGCGATAATAACTGCATTATATGGGTAATAATGCACGTTATATTGCTAATAGTATAAGTAATAAGTATAATTATTACAGTTCTTGCGATAATACCTCCATTATATGGGTAATAATGCATGTTATATTGATAATAATATAAGTAATAAGTATAATTATTACAGTTCTAGCGATAATAACTGCATTATATGGGTAATAATGCACGTTATATTGCTAATAATATAAGTAATAAGTATAATTATTACAGTTCTAGCGATAATAACTGCATTATATGGGTAATAATGCATGTTATATTGATAATAATATAAGTAATAAGAATAATTATTACAGTTCTAGCGATAATAACTGCATTATATGGGTAATAATGCATGTTATATTGATAATAATATAAGTAATAAGTATAATTATTACAGTTCTAGTGATAATAACTGCATTATATGGGTAATAAAGCACGTTATATTGCTAACAATATAAGTAATAAGTATAATTATTACAGTTCTAGCGATAATAACTGCATTATATGGGTAGAAATGCATGTTATATTGATAATATTTTTGAGTAATAAGTATATTTATTATGGTTCTAGAGATAATAACTGCATAATATGGGTAATAATGCATGTTATATTGATAATAATATAAGTAATAAGTATAATTATTACAGTTCTAGCGATAATAACTGCATTATATGGGTAATAATGCACGTTATATTGCTAATAATATAAGTAATAAGTATAATTATTACAGTTCTTGCGATAATAACTGCATTATATGGGTAATAATGCATGTTATATTGATAATATCGGGAGTAATAAGTATAATTATTATAGTTCTAGCGATAATAATAGTAAAATATGGCAAATAGTGCATGTTATATTGATAATAATAAAAGTAATAAGTATATTTATTACAGTTCTATCGATAATAACTGCATTATATGGGTAATAATGCATGTTATATTGATGATAATGAAAGTAACACGTATATTTGTTATAGTTCTAGCGATAATAGCTGCATAATATGGGTAATAATGCATGTTATATTGAGAATAATATAAGTAATAAGTATAATTATTACAGTTCTGGCGATAATAACTGCATTATATGGGTAATAATGCATGTTATATTGATAATGATATAAGGAATAAGTATAATTATTACAGTTCTAGCGATAATAACTGCATAATATGGGTAATAATGCACGTTATATTGCTAATAATATAAGTAATGAGTACAATTATTACAGTTCTAGCGATAATAACTGCATTATATGGGTAATAATGCATGTTATATTGATAATAATATAAGTAATAAGAATAATTATTACAGTTCTAGCGATAATAACTGCATTATATGGGTAATAATGCATGTTATATTGACGATAATAAAAGTAATACGTATATTTATTATAGTTCTAGCGATAATAACTGCATAATATGGGTAATAATGCATGTTATATTGATAATAATATAAGTAATAAGTATTATTATTACAGTTCTAGCGATAATAACTGCATTATATGGGTAAAAATGCATGTTATATTGATAATATTGGGAGTAATAAGTATATTTATTATGGTTCTAGAGATAATAACTGCATAATATGGGTAATAATGCTTGTTATATTGATAATAATATAAGTAATAAGTATAATTATTACAGTTCTAGCGATAATACCTCCATTATATGGGTAATAATACATGTTATATTGATGATAATGAAAGTAATACGTATATTTATTATAGTTCTAGCGATAATAACTGCATAATATGGGTAATAATGCATGTTATATTGAGAATAATATAAGTTATAAGTATAATTATTACAGTTCTGGCGATAATAACTGCATTATATGGGTAATAATGCACGTTATATTGCTAATAGTATAAGTAATAAGTATAATTATTACAGTTCTTGCGATAATACCTCCATTATATGGGTAATAATGCATGTTATATTGATAATAATATAAGTAATAAGTATAATTATTACAGTTCTAGCGATAATAACTGCATTATATGGGTAATAATGCATGTTATATTGATAATATCGGGAGTAATAAGTATATTTATTATAGTTCTGGCGATCATAACTGCATAATAAGGGTAATAATGCATGTTATATTGATAATAATATAAGTAATAAGTATAATTATTACAGTTCTAGCAATAATACCTCCATTATATGGGTAATAATGCATGTTATATTGATGATAATGAAAGTAATACGTATATTTGTTATAGTTCTTGCGATAATAACTGCATAATATGGGTAATAATGCATGTTATATTGAGAATAATATAAGTAATAAGTATAATTATTACAGTTCTGGCGATAATAACTGCATTATATGGGTAATAATGCACGTTATATTGCTAACAATATAAGTAATAAGTATAATTATTACAGTTCTAGTGATAATAACTGCATTATATGGGTAATAAAGCACGTTATATTGCTAACAATATAAGTAATAAGTATAATTATTACAGTTCTAGCGATAATAACTGCACTATATGGGTAGAAATGCATGTTATATTGATAATATTTTTGAGTAATAAGTATATTTATTATAGTTCTAGAGATAATAACTGCATAATATGGGTAATAGTGCATGTTATATTGATAATAATATAAGTAATAAGTATAATTATTACAGTTCTAGCGATAATAACTGCATTATATGGGTAATAATGCACGTTATATTGCTAATAATATAAGTAATAAGTATAATTATTACAGTTCTTGCGATAATAACTGCATTATATGGGTAATAATGCATGTTATATTGATAATATCGGGAGTAATAAGTATAATTATTATAGTTCTAGCGATAATAATAGTAAAATATGGCAAATAGTGCATGTTATATTGATCATAATAAAAGTAATAAGTATATTTATTACAGTTCTATCGATAATAACTGCATTATATGGGTAATAATGCATGTTATATTGATGATAATGAAAGTAACACGTATATTTGTTATAGTTCTAGCGATAATAGCTGCATAATATGGGTAATAATGCATGTTATATTGAGAATAATATAAGTAATAAGTATAATTATTACAGTTCTGGCGATAATAACTGCATTATATGGGTAATAATGCACGTTATATTGCTAATAGTATAAGTAATAAGTATAATTATTACAGTTCTAGCGATAATACCTCCATTATATGGGTAATAATGCATGTTATATTGATATTGATATAAGGAATAAGTATAATTATTACAGTTCTAGCGATAATAACTGCATAATATGGGTAATAATGCACGTTATATTGCTAATAATATAAGTAATGAGTACAATTATTACAGTTCTAGCGATAATAACTGCATTATATGGGTAATAATGCATGTTATATTGATAATAATATAAGTAATAAGAATAATTATTACAGTTCTAGCGATAATAACTGCATTATATGGGTAATAATGCATGTTATATTGATGATAATAAAAGTAATACGTATATTTATTATAGTTCTAGCGATAATAACTGCATAATATGGGTAATAATGCATGTTATATTGATAATAATATAAGTAATAAGTATAATTATTACAGTTCTAGCGATAATAACTGCATTATATGGGTAAAAATGCATGTTATATTGATAATATTGGGAGTAATAAGTATATTTATTATGGTTCTAGAGATAATAACTGCATAATATGGGTAATAATGCTTGTTATATTGATAATAATATAAGTAATAAGTATAATTATTACAGTTCTAGCGATAATACCTCCATTATATGGGTAATAATGCATGTTATATTGATGATAATGAAAGTAATACGTATATTTATTATAGTTCTAGCGATAATAACTGCATAATATGGGTAATAAAGCACGTTATATTGCTAACAATATAAGTAATAAGTATAATTATTACAGTTCTAGCGATAATAACTGCATTATATGGGTAGAAATGCATGTTATATTGATAATATTTTTGAGTAATAAGTATATTTATTATGGTTCTAGAGATAATAACTGCATAATATGGGTAATAATGCATGTTATATTGATAATAATATAAGTAATAAGTATAATTATTACAGTTCTAGCGATAATAACTGCATTATATGGGTAATAATGCACGTTATATTGCTAATAATATAAGTAATAAGTATAATTATTACAGTTCTTGCGATAATAACTGCATTATATGGGTAATAATGCATGTTATATTGATAATATCGGGAGTAATAAGTATAATTATTATAGTTCTAGCGATAATAATAGTAAAATATGGCAAATAGTGCATGTTATATTGATAATAATAAAAGTAATAAGTATATTTATTACAGTTCTATCGATAATAACTGCATTATATGGGTAATAATGCATGTTATATTGATGATAATGAAAGTAACACGTATATTTGTTATAGTTCTAGCGATAATAGCTGCATAATATGGGTAATAATGCATGTTATATTGAGAATAATATAAGTAATAAGTATAATTATTACAGTTCTGGCGATAATAACTGCATAATATGGGTAATAATGCACGTTATATTGCTAATAGTATAAGTAATAAGTATAATTATTACAGTTCTAGCGATAATACCTCCATTATATGGGTAATAATGCATGTTATATTGATAATGATATAAGGAATAAGTATAATTATTACAGTTCTAGCGATAATAACTGCATAATATGGGTAATAATGCACGTTATATTGCTAATAATATAAGTAATGAGTACAATTATTACAGTTCTAGCGATAATAACTGCATTATATGGGTAATAATGCATGTTATATTGATAATAATATAAGTAATAAGAATAATTATTACAGTTCTAGCGATAATAACTGCATTATATGGGTAATAATGCATGTTATATTGATGATAATAAAAGTAATACGTATATTTATTATAGTTCTAGCGATAATAACTGCATAATATGGGTAATAATGCATGTTATATTGATAATAATATAAGTAATAAGTATAATTATTACAGTTCTAGCGATAATAACTGCATTATATGGGTAAAAATGCATGTTATATTGATAATATTGGGAGTAATAAGTATATTTATTATGGTTCTAGAGATAATAACTGCATAATATGGGTAATAATGCTTGTTATATTGATAATAATATAAGTAATAAGTATAATTATTACAGTTCTAGCGATAATACCTCCATTATATGGGTAATAATACATGTTATATTGATGATAATGAAAGTAATACGTATATTTATTATAGTTCTAGCGATAATAACTGCATAATATGGGTAATAATGCATGTTATATTGAGAATAATATAAGTTATAAGTATAATTAATTCAGTTCTGGCGATAATAACTGCATTATATGGGTAATAATGCACGTTATATTGCTAATAGTATAAGTAATAAGTATAATTATTACAGTTCTTGCGATAATACCTCCATTATATGGGTAATAATGCATGTTATATTGATAATAATATAAGTAATAAGTATAATTATTACAGTTCTAGCGATAATAACTGCATTATATGGGTAATAATGCACGTTATATTGCTAATAATATAAGTAATAAGTATAATTATTACAGTTCTAGCGATAATAACTGCATTATATGGGTAATAATGCATGTTATATTGATAATATCGGGAGTAATAAGTATATTTATTATAGTTCTGGCGATCATAACTGCATAATAAGGGTAATAATGCATGTTATATTGATAATAATATAAGTAATAAGTATAATTATTACAGTTCTAGCGATAATACCTCCATTATATGGGTAATAATGCATGTTATATTGATGATAATGAAAGTAATACGTATATTTATTATAGTTCTAGCGATAATAACTGCATAATATGGGTAATAATGCATGTTATATTGAGAATAATATAAGTAATAAGTATAATTATTACAGTTCTAGCGATAATAACTGCATTATATGGGTAATAATGCACGTTATATTGCTAACAATATAAGTAATAAGTATAATTATTACAGTTCTAGCGATAATAACTGCATTATATGGGTAATAATGCATGTTATATTGATGATAATGAAAGTAATACGTATATTTGTTATAGTTCTAGCGATAATAACTGCATAATATGGGTAATAATGCATGTTATATTGAGAATAATATAAGTAATAAGTATAATTATTACAGTTCTGGCGATAATAACTGCGTTATATGGGTAATAATGCACGTTATATTGCTAACAATATAAGTAATAAGTATAATTATTACAGTTCTAGTGATAATAACTGCATTATATGGGTAATAAAGCACGTTATATTGCTAACAATATAAGTAATAAGTATAATTATTACAGTTCTAGCGATAATAACTGCATTATATGGGTAGAAATGCATGTTATATTGATAATATTTTTGAGTAATAAGTATATTTATTATGGTTCTAGAGATAATAACTGCATAATATGGGTAATAATGCATGTTATATTGATGATAATGAAAGTAATACGTATATTTATTATAGTTCTAGCGATAATAACTGCATAATATGGGTAATAATGCATGTTATATTGATAATATTGGGAGTAATAAGTATATTTATTATGGTTCTAGAGATAATAACTGCATAATATGGGTAATAATGCATGTTATATTGATAATAATATAAGTAATAAGTATAATTATTACAGTTCTAGCGATAATAACTGCATTATATGGGTAATAATGCACGTTATATTGCTAATAGTATAAGTAATAAGTATAATTATTACAGTTCTTGCGATAATACCTCCATTATATGGGTAATAATGCATGTTATATTGATAATAATATAAGTAATAAGTATAATTATTACAGTTCTAGCGATAATAACTGCATTATATGGGTAATAATGCACGTTATATTGCTAATAATATAAGTAATAAGTATAATTATTACAGTTCTAGCGATAATAACTGCATTATATGGGTAATAATGCATGTTATATTGATAATATCGGGAGTAATAAGTATATTTATTATAGTTCTGGCGATCATAACTGCATAATAAGGGTAATAATGCATGTTATATTGATAATAATATAAGTAATAAGTATAATTATTACAGTTCTAGCAATAATACCTCCATTATATGGGTAATAATGCATGTTATATTGATGATAATGAAAGTAATACGTATATTTATTATAGTTCTTGCGATAATAACTGCATAATATGGGTAATAATGCATGTTATATTGAGAATAATATAAGTAATAAGTATAATTATTACAGTTCTAGCGATAATAACTGCATTATATGGGTAATAATGCACGTTATATTGCTAACAATATAAGTAATAAGTATAATTATTACAGTTCTAGCGATAATAACTGCATGATATGGGTAAAAATGCATGTTATATTGATAATATTGGGAGTAATAAGTATATTTATTATGGTTCTAGAGATAATAACTGCATAATATGGGTAATAATGCATGTTATATTGATAATAATATAAGTAATAAGTATAATTATTACAGTTCTGGCGATAATACCTCCATTATATGGGTAATAATGCATGTTATATTGATGATAATGAAAGTAATACGTATCTTTATTATAGTTCTAGCGATAATAACTGCATAATATGGGTAATAATGCATGTTATATTGAGAATAATATAAGTAATAAGTATAGTTATTACAGTTCTGGCGATAATAACTGCATTATATGGGTAATAATGCACGTTATATTGCTAATAGTATAAGTAATAAGTATAATTATTACAGTTCTTGCGATAATACCTCCATTATATGGGTAATAATGCATGTTATATTGATAATAATATAAGTAATAAGTATAATTATTACAGTTCTAGCGATAATAACTGCATTATATGGGTAATAATGCACGTTATACTGCTAATAATATAAGTAATAAGTATAATTATTACAGTTCTAGCGATAATAACTGCATTATATGGGTAATAATGCATGTTATATTGATAATATCGGGAGTAATAAGTATAATTATTATAGTTCTAGCGATAATAATAGTAAAATATGGCAAATAGTGCATGTTATATTGATAATTATAAAAGTAATAAGTATATTTATTACAGTTCTATCGATAATAACTGCATAATATGGGTAATAATGCACGTTATATTGCTAATAGTATAAGTAATAAGTATAATTGTTACAGTTCTTGCGATAATACCTCCATTATATGGGTAATAATGCATGTTACATTGATAATATTGGGAGTAATAAGTATATTTATTATAGTTCTGGCGATCATAACTGCATAATAAGGGTAATAATGCATGTTATATTGATAATAATATAAGTAATAAGTATAATTATTACAGTTCTAGCGATAATACCTCCATTATATGGGTAATAATGCATGTTATATTGATGATAATGAAAGTAATACGTATCTTTATTATAGTTCTAGCGATAATAACTGCATAATATGGGTAATAATGCATGTTATATTGAGAATAATATAAGTAATAAGTATAATTATTACAGTTCTAGCGATAATAACTGCATTATATGGGTAATAATGCATGTTATATTGATAATATCGGGAGTAATAAGTATAATTATTATAGTTCTAGCGATAATAATAGTAAAATATGGCAAATAGTGCATGTTATATTGATAATAATAAAAGTAATAAGTATATTTATTACAGTTCTATCGATAATAACTGCATAATATGGGTAATAATGCACGTTATATTGCTAATAGTATAAGTAATAAGTATAATTGTTACAGTTCTTGCGATAATACCTCCATTATATGGGTAATAATGCATGTTACATTGATAATATTGGGAGTAATAAGTATATTTATTATAGTTCTGGCGATCATAACTGCATAATAAGGGTAATAATGCATGTTATATTGATAATAATATAAGTAATAAGTACAATTATTACAGTTCTAGCGATAATACCTCCATTATATGGGTAATAATGCATGTTATATTGATGATAATGAAAGTAATACGTATCTTTATTATAGTTCTAGCGATAATAACTGCATAATATGGGTAATAATGCATGTTATATTGAGAATAATATAAGTAATAAGTATAATTATTGCAGTTCTGGCGATAATAACTGCATTATATGGGTAATAATGCACGTTATATTGCTAATAGTATAAGTAATAAGTATAATTGTTACAGTTCTTGCGATAATACCCCCATTATATGGGTAATAATGCATGTTATATTGATAATAATATAAGTAATAAGTATAATTATTACAGTTCTAGCGATAATAACTGCATTATATGGGTAATAATGCACGTTATACTGCTAATAATATAAGTAATAAGTATAATTATTACAGTTCTAGCGATAATAACTGCATTATATGGGTAATAATGCATGTTATATTGATAATATCGGGAGTAATAAGTATAATTATTATAGTTCTAGCGATAATAATAGTAAAATATGGCAAATAGTGCATGTTATATTGATAATAATAAAAGTAATAAGTATATTTATTACAGTTCTATCGATAATAACTGCATAATATGGGTAATAATGCATGTTATATTGATGATAATAAAAGTAATACGTATATTTATTATAGTTCTAGCGATAATAACTGCATAATATGGGTAATAATGCATGTTATATTGATGATAATAAAAGTAATACGTATATTTATTATAGTTCTTGCGATAATAACTGCATAATATGGGTAATAATGCATGTTATATTGAGAATAATATAAGTAATAAGTATAATTATTACAGTTCTAGCGATAATAACTGCATTATATGGGTAATAATGCACGTTATATTGCTAACAATATAAGTAATAAGTATAATTATTACAGTTCTAGCGATAATACCTCCATTATATGGGTAATAATGCATGTTATATTGATGATAATGAAAGTAATACGTATCTTTATTATAGTTCTAGCGATAATAACTGCATAATATGGGTAATAATGCATGTTATATTGAGAATAATATAAGTAATAAGTATAATTATTACAGTTCTGGCGATAATAACTGCATTATATGGGTAATAATGCACGTTATATTGCTAATAGTATAAGTAATAAGTATAATTATTACAGTTCTTGCGATAATACCTCCATTATATGGGTAATAATGCATGTTATATTGATAACAATATAAGTAATAAGTATAATTATTACAGTTCTAGCGATAATAACTGCATTATATGGGTAATAATGCACGTTATACTGCTAATAATATAAGTAATAAGTATAATTATTACAGTTCTAGCGATAATAACTGCATTATATGGGTAATAATGCATGTTATATTGATAATATCGGGAGTGATAAGTATAATTATTATAGTTCTAGCGATAATAATAGTAAAATATGGCAAATAGTGCATGTTATATTGATAATAATAAAAGTAATAAGTATATTTATTACAGTTCTATCGATAATAACTGCATAATATGGGTAATAATGCATGTTATATTGATGATAATAAAAGTAATAAGTATATTTATTACAGTTCTATCGATAATAACTGCATAATATGGGTAATAATGCACGTTATATTGCTAATAGTATAAGTAATAAGTATAATTGTTACAGTTCTTGCGATAATACCTCCATTATATGGGTAATAATGCATGTTATATTGATAATAATATAAGTAATAAGTATAATTATTACAGTTCTAGCGATAATAACTGCATTATATGGGTAATAATGCACGTTATACTGCTAATAATATAAGTAATAAGTATAATTATTACAGTTCTAGCGATAATAACTGCATTATATGGGTAATAATGCATGTTATATTGATAATATCGGGAGTAATAAGTATAATTATTATAGTTCCAGCGATAATAATAGTAAAATGTGGCAAATAGTGCATGTTATATTGATAATAATAAAAGTAATAAATATATTTATTACAGTTCTATCGATAATAACTGCATAATATGGGTAATAATGCATGTTATATTGATGATAACAAAAGTAATACGTATATTTATTATAGTTCTAGCGATAATAACTGCATAATATGGGTAATAATGCATGTTACATTGATAATAATATAAGTAATAAGTAAAATTATTACAGTTCTAGCGATAATACCTCCATTATATGGGTAATAATGCATGTTATATTGATGATAATGAAAGTAATACGTATCTTTATTATAGTTCTAGCGATAATAACTGCATAATATGGGTAATAATGCATGTTATATTGAGAATAATATAAGTAATAAGTATAGTTATTACAGTTCTGGCGATAATAACTGCATTATATGGGTAATAATGCACGTTATATTGCTAATAGTATAAGTAATAAGTATAATTATTACAGTTCTTGCGATAATACCTCCATTATATGGGTAATAATGCATGTTATATTGATAATAATATAAGTAATAAGTATAATTATTACAGTTCTAGCGATAATAACTGCATTATATGGGTAATAATGCACGTTATACTGCTAATAATATAAGTAATAAGTATAATTATTACAGTTCTAGCGATAATAACTGCATTATATGGGTAATAATGCATGTTATATTGATGATAATGAAAGTAATACGTATATTTGTTATAGTTCTAGCGATAATAACTGCATAATATGGGTAATAATGCATGTTATATTGAGAATAATATAAGTAATAAGTATAATTATTACAGTTCTGGCGATAATAACTGCGTTATATGGGTAATAATGCACGTTATATTGCTAACAATATAAGTAATAAGTATAATTATTACAGTTCTAGTGATAATAACTGCATTATATGGGTAATAAAGCACGTTATATTGCTAACAATATAAGTAATAAGTATAATTATTACAGTTCTAGCGATAATAACTGCATTATATGGGTAGAAATGCATGTTATATTGATAATATTTTTGAGTAATAAGTATATTTATTATGGTTCTAGAGATAATAACTGCATAATATGGGTAATAATGCATGTTATATTGATGATAATGAAAGTAATACGTATATTTATTATAGTTCTAGCGATAATAACTGCATAATATGGGTAATAATGCATGTTATATTGATAATATTGGGAGTAATAAGTATATTTATTATGGTTCTAGAGATAATAACTGCATAATATGGGTAATAATGCATGTTATATTGATAATAATATAAGTAATAAGTATAATTATTACAGTTCTAGCGATAATAACTGCATTATATGGGTAATAATGCACGTTATATTGCTAATAGTATAAGTAATAAGTATAATTATTACAGTTCTTGCGATAATACCTCCATTATATGGGTAATAATGCATGTTATATTGATAATAATATAAGTAATAAGTATAATTATTACAGTTCTAGCGATAATAACTGCATTATATGGGTAATAATGCACGTTATATTGCTAATAATATAAGTAATAAGTATAATTATTACAGTTCTAGCGATAATAACTGCATTATATGGGTAATAATGCATGTTATATTGATAATATCGGGAGTAATAAGTATATTTATTATAGTTCTGGCGATCATAACTGCATAATAAGGGTAATAATGCATGTTATATTGATAATAATATAAGTAATAAGTATAATTATTACAGTTCTAGCAATAATACCTCCATTATATGGGTAATAATGCATGTTATATTGATGATAATGAAAGTAATACGTATATTTATTATAGTTCTTGCGATAATAACTGCATAATATGGGTAATAATGCATGTTATATTGAGAATAATATAAGTAATAAGTATAATTATTACAGTTCTAGCGATAATAACTGCATTATATGGGTAATAATGCACGTTATATTGCTAACAATATAAGTAATAAGTATAATTATTACAGTTCTAGCGATAATAACTGCATGATATGGGTAAAAATGCATGTTATATTGATAATATTGGGAGTAATAAGTATATTTATTATGGTTCTAGAGATAATAACTGCATAATATGGGTAATAATGCATGTTATATTGATAATAATATAAGTAATAAGTATAATTATTACAGTTCTGGCGATAATACCTCCATTATATGGGTAATAATGCATGTTATATTGATGATAATGAAAGTAATACGTATCTTTATTATAGTTCTAGCGATAATAACTGCATAATATGGGTAATAATGCATGTTATATTGAGAATAATATAAGTAATAAGTATAGTTATTACAGTTCTGGCGATAATAACTGCATTATATGGGTAATAATGCACGTTATATTGCTAATAGTATAAGTAATAAGTATAATTATTACAGTTCTTGCGATAATACCTCCATTATATGGGTAATAATGCATGTTATATTGATAATAATATAAGTAATAAGTATAATTATTACAGTTCTAGCGATAATAACTGCATTATATGGGTAATAATGCACGTTATACTGCTAATAATATAAGTAATAAGTATAATTATTACAGTTCTAGCGATAATAACTGCATTATATGGGTAATAATGCATGTTATATTGATAATATCGGGAGTAATAAGTATAATTATTATAGTTCTAGCGATAATAATAGTAAAATATGGCAAATAGTGCATGTTATATTGATAATAATAAAAGTAATAAGTATATTTATTACAGTTCTATCGATAATAACTGCATAATATGGGTAATAATGCACGTTATATTGCTAATAGTATAAGTAATAAGTATAATTGTTACAGTTCTTGCGATAATACCTCCATTATATGGGTAATAATGCATGTTACATTGATAATATTGGGAGTAATAAGTATATTTATTATAGTTCTGGCGATCATAACTGCATAATAAGGGTAATAATGCATGTTATATTGATAATAATATAAGTAATAAGTATAATTATTACAGTTCTAGCGATAATACCTCCATTATATGGGTAATAATGCATGTTATATTGATGATAATGAAAGTAATACGTATCTTTATTATAGTTCTAGCGATAATAACTGCATAATATGGGTAATAATGCATGTTATATTGAGAATAATATAAGTAATAAGTATAATTATTACAGTTCTAGCGATAATAACTGCATTATATGGGTAATAATGCATGTTATATTGATAATATCGGGAGTAATAAGTATAATTATTATAGTTCTAGCGATAATAATAGTAAAATATGGCAAATAGTGCATGTTATATTGATAATAATAAAAGTAATAAGTATATTTATTACAGTTCTATCGATAATAACTGCATAATATGGGTAATAATGCACGTTATATTGCTAATAGTATAAGTAATAAGTATAATTGTTACAGTTCTTGCGATAATACCTCCATTATATGGGTAATAATGCATGTTACATTGATAATATTGGGAGTAATAAGTATATTTATTATAGTTCTGGCGATCATAACTGCATAATAAGGGTAATAATGCATGTTATATTGATAATAATATAAGTAATAAGTACAATTATTACAGTTCTAGCGATAATACCTCCATTATATGGGTAATAATGCATGTTATATTGATGATAATGAAAGTAATACGTATCTTTATTATAGTTCTAGCGATAATAACTGCATAATATGGGTAATAATGCATGTTATATTGAGAATAATATAAGTAATAAGTATAATTATTGCAGTTCTGGCGATAATAACTGCATTATATGGGTAATAATGCACGTTATATTGCTAATAGTATAAGTAATAAGTATAATTGTTACAGTTCTTGCGATAATACCCCCATTATATGGGTAATAATGCATGTTATATTGATAATAATATAAGTAATAAGTATAATTATTACAGTTCTAGCGATAATAACTGCATTATATGGGTAATAATGCACGTTATACTGCTAATAATATAAGTAATAAGTATAATTATTACAGTTCTAGCGATAATAACTGCATTATATGGGTAATAATGCATGTTATATTGATAATATCGGGAGTAATAAGTATAATTATTATAGTTCTAGCGATAATAATAGTAAAATATGGCAAATAGTGCATGTTATATTGATAATAATAAAAGTAATAAGTATATTTATTACAGTTCTATCGATAATAACTGCATAATATGGGTAATAATGCATGTTATATTGATGATAATAAAAGTAATACGTATATTTATTATAGTTCTAGCGATAATAACTGCATAATATGGGTAATAATGCATGTTATATTGATGATAATAAAAGTAATACGTATATTTATTATAGTTCTTGCGATAATAACTGCATAATATGGGTAATAATGCATGTTATATTGAGAATAATATAAGTAATAAGTATAATTATTACAGTTCTAGCGATAATAACTGCATTATATGGGTAATAATGCACGTTATATTGCTAACAATATAAGTAATAAGTATAATTATTACAGTTCTAGCGATAATACCTCCATTATATGGGTAATAATGCATGTTATATTGATGATAATGAAAGTAATACGTATCTTTATTATAGTTCTAGCGATAATAACTGCATAATATGGGTAATAATGCATGTTATATTGAGAATAATATAAGTAATAAGTATAATTATTACAGTTCTGGCGATAATAACTGCATTATATGGGTAATAATGCACGTTATATTGCTAATAGTATAAGTAATAAGTATAATTATTACAGTTCTTGCGATAATACCTCCATTATATGGGTAATAATGCATGTTATATTGATAACAATATAAGTAATAAGTATAATTATTACAGTTCTAGCGATAATAACTGCATTATATGGGTAATAATGCACGTTATACTGCTAATAATATAAGTAATAAGTATAATTATTACAGTTCTAGCGATAATAACTGCATTATATGGGTAATAATGCATGTTATATTGATAATATCGGGAGTGATAAGTATAATTATTATAGTTCTAGCGATAATAATAGTAAAATATGGCAAATAGTGCATGTTATATTGATAATAATAAAAGTAATAAGTATATTTATTACAGTTCTATCGATAATAACTGCATAATATGGGTAATAATGCATGTTATATTGATGATAATAAAAGTAATAAGTATATTTATTACATTTCTATCGATAATAACTGCATAATATGGGTAATAATGCACGTTATATTGCTAATAGTATAAGTAATAAGTATAATTGTTACAGTTCTTGCGATAATACCTCCATTATATGGGTAATAATGCATGTTATATTGATAATAATATAAGTAATAAGTATAATTATTACAGTTCTAGCGATAATAACTGCATTATATGGGTAATAATGCACGTTATACTGCTAATAATATAAGTAATAAGTATAATTATTACAGTTCTAGCGATAATAACTGCATTATATGGGTAATAATGCATGTTATATTGATAATATCGGGAGTAATAAGTATAATTATTATAGTTCCAGCGATAATAATAGTAAAATGTGGCAAATAGTGCATGTTATATTGATAATAATAAAAGTAATAAATATATTTATTACAGTTCTATCGATAATAACTGCATAATATGGGTAATAATGCATGTTATATTGATGATAACAAAAGTAATACGTATATTTATTATAGTTCTAGCGATAATAACTGCATAATATGGGTAATAATGCATGTTACATTGATAATAATATAAGTAATAAGTAAAATTATTACAGTTCTAGCGATAATACCTCCATTATATGGGTAATAATGCATGTTATATTGATGATAATGAAAGTAATACGTATCTTTATTATAGTTCTAGCGATAATAACTGCATAATATGGGTAATAATGCATGATATATTGAGAATAATATAAGTAATAAGTATAGTTATTACAGTTCTGGCGATAATAACTGCATTATATGGGTAATAATGCACGTTATATTGCTAATAGTATAAGTAATAAGTATAATTATTACAGTTCTTGCGATAATACCTCCATTATATGGGTAATAATGCATGTTATATTGATAATAATATAAGTAATAAGTATAATTATTACAGTTCTAGCGATAATAACTGCATTATATGGGTAATAATGCACGTTATACTGCTAATAATATAAGTAATAAGTATAATTATTACAGTTCTAGCGATAATAACTGCATTATATGGGTAATAATGCACGTTATACTGCTAATAATATAAGTAATAAGTATAATTATTACAGTTCTAGCGATAATAACTGCATTATATGGGTAATAATGCATGTTATATTGATAATATCGGGAGTGATAAGTATAATTATTATAGTTCTAGCGATAATAATAGTAAAATATGGCAAATAGTGCATGTTATATTGATAATAATAAAAGTAATAAGTATATTTATTACAGTTCTATCGATAATAACTGCATAATATGGGTAATAATGCATGTTATATTGATGATAATAAAAGTAATAAGTATATTTATTACATTTCTATCGATAATAACTG
Organism: Megachile leachella; assembly: GCA_963576845.1. Taxonomy (NCBI): domain Eukaryota; kingdom Metazoa; phylum Arthropoda; class Insecta; order Hymenoptera; family Megachilidae; genus Megachile; species Megachile leachella. Next base: position 3,208,305 of record CAUYWW010000082.1, read on the forward strand.
CATAATATGGGTAATAATGCACGTTATATTGCTAATAGTATAAGTAATAAGTATAATTGTTACAGTTCTTGCGATAATACCTCCATTATATGGGTAATAATGCATGTTATATTGATAATAATATAAGTAATAAGTATAATTATTACAGTTCTAGCGATAATAACTGCATTATATGGGTAATAATGCACGTTATACTGCTAATAATATAAGTAATAAGTATAATTATTACAGTTCTAGCGATAATAACTGCATTATATGGGTAATAATGCATGTTATATTGATAATATCGGGAGTAATAAGTATAATTATTATAGTTCCAGCGATAATAATAGTAAAATGTGGCAAATAGTGCATGTTATATTGATAATAATAAAAGTAATAAATATATTTATTACAGTTCTATCGATAATAACTGCATAATATGGGTAATAATGCATGTTATATTGATGATAACAAAAGTAATACGTATATTTATTATAGTTCTAGCGATAATAACTGCATAATATGGGTAATAATGCATGTTACATTGATAATAATATAAGTAATAAGTAAAATTATTACAGTTCTAGCGATAATACCTCCATTATATGGGTAATAATGCATGTTATATTGATGATAATGAAAGTAATACGTATCTTTATTATAGTTCTAGCGATAATAACTGCATAATATGGGTAATAATGCATGATATATTGAGAATAATATAAGTAATAAGTATAGTTATTACAGTTCTGGCGATAATAACTGCATTATATGGGTAATAATGCACGTTATATTGCTAATAGTATAAGTAATAAGTATAATTATTACAGTTCTTGCGATAATACCTCCATTATATGGGTAATAATGCATGTTATATTGATAATAATATAAGTAATAAGTATAATTATTACAGTTCTAGCGATAATAACTGCATTATATGGGTAATAATGCACGTTATACTGCTAATAATATAAGTAATAAGTATAATTATTACAGTTCTAGCGATAATAACTGCATTATATGGGTAATAATGCATGTTATATTGATGATAATAAAAGTAATACGTATATTTATTATAGTTCTAGCGATAATAACTGCATAATATGGGTAATAATGCATGTTATATTGATGATAATAAAAGTAATACGTATATTTATTATAGTTCTTGCGATAATACCTGCATAATATGGGTAATAATGCATGTTATATTGAGAATAATATAAGTAATAAGTATAATTATTACAGTTCTAGCGATAATAACTGCATTATATGGGTAATAATGCACGTTATATTGCTAACAATATAAGTAATAAGTATAATTATTACAGTTCTAGCGATAATACCTCCATTATATGGGTAATAATGCATGTTATATTGATGATAATGAAAGTAATACGTATCTTTATTATAGTTCTAGCGATAATAACTGCATAATATGGGTAATAATGCATGTTATATTGAGAATAATATAAGTAATAAGTATAATTATTACAGTTCTGGCGATAATAACTGCATTATATGGGTAATAATGCACGTTATATTGCTAATAGTATAAGTAATAAGTATAATTATTACAGTTCTTGCGATAATACCTCCATTATATGGGTAATAATGCATGTTATATTGATAACAATATAAGTAATAAGTATAATTATTACAGTTCTAGCGATAATAACTGCATTATATGGGTAATAATGCACGTTATACTGCTAATAATATAAGTAATAAGTATAATTATTACAGTTCTAGCGATAATAACTGCATTATATGGGTAATAATGCATGTTATATTGATAATATCGGGAGTGATAAGTATAATTATTATAGTTCTAGCGATAATAATAGTAAAATATGGCAAATAGTGCATGTTATATTGATAATAATAAAAGTAATAAGTATATTTATTACAGTTCTATCGATAATAACTGCATAATATGGGTAATAATGCATGTTATATTGATGATAATAAAAGTAATAAGTATATTTATTACAGTTCTATCGATAATAACTGCATAATATGGGTAATAATGCACGTTATATTGCTAATAGTATAAGTAATAAGTATAATTGTTACAGTTCTTGCGATAATACCTCCATTATATGGGTAATAATGCATGTTATATTGATAATAATATAAGTAATAAGTATAATTATTACACTTCTAGCGATAATAACTGCATTATATGGGTAATAATGCACGTTATACTGCTAATAATATAAGTAATAAGTATAATTATTACAGTTCTAGCGATAATAACTGCATTATATGGGTAATAATGCATGTTATATTGATAATATCGGGAGTAATAAGTATAATTATTATAGTTCCAGCGATAATAATAGTAAAATGTGGCAAATAGTGCATGTTATATTGATAATAATAAAAGTAATAAGTATATTTATTACAGTTCTATCGATAATAACTGCATAATATGGGTAATAATGCACGTTATATTGCTAATAGTATAAGTAATAAGTATAATTGTTACAGTTCTTGCGATAATACCTCCATTATATGGGTAATAATGCATGTTATATTGATAATAATATAAGTAATAAGTATAATTATTACAGTTCTAGCGATAATAACTGCATTATATGGGTAATAATGCACGTTATACTGCTAATAATATAGGTAATAAGTATAATTATTACAGTTCTAGCGATAATAACTGCATTATATGGGTAATGATGCATGTTATATTGATAATATCGGGAGTAATAAGTATAATTATTATAGTTCTAGCGATAATAATAGTAAAATATGGCAAATAGTGCATGTTATATTGATAATAATAAAAGTAATAAGTATATTTATTACAGTTCTATCGATAATAACTGCATTATATGGGTAATAATGCACGTTATACTGCTAATAATATAAGTAATAAGTATAATTATTACAGTTCTAGCGATAATAACTGCATTATATGGGTAATAATGCACGTTATATTGCTAATAATATAAGTAATAAGTATAATTATTACAGTTCTATCGATAATAACTGCATAATATGGGTAATAATGCATGTTATATTGATGATAACAAAAGTAATACGTATATTTATTATAGTTCTAGCGATAATAACTGCATAATATGGGTAATAATGCATGTTACATTGATAATAATATAAGTAATAAGTATAATTATTACAGTTCTAGCGATAATACCTCCATTATATGGGTAATAATGCATGTTATATTGATGATAATGAAAGTAATACGTATCTTTATTATAGTTCTAGCGATAATAACTGCATAATATGGGTAATAATGCATGTTATATTGAGAATAATATAAGTAATAAGTATAGTTATTACAGTTCTGGCGATAATAACTGCATTATATGGGTAATAATGCACGTTATATTGCTAATAGTATAAGTAATAAGTATAATTATTACAGTTCTTGCGATAATACCTCCATTATATGGGTAATAATGCATGTTATATTGATAATAATATAAGTAATAAGTATAATTATTACAGTTCTAGCGATAATAACTGCATTATATGGGTAATAATGCACGTTATACTGCTAATAATATAAGTAATAAGTATAATTATTACAGTTCTAGCGATAATAACTGCATTATATGGGTAATAATGCATGTTATATTGATAATATCGGGAGTAATAAGTATAATTATTATAGTTCTAGCGATAATAATAGTAAAATATGGCAAATAGTGCATGTTATATTGATAATAATAAAAGTAATAAGTATATTTATTACAGTTCTATCGATAATAACTGCATAATATGGGTAATAATGCACGTTATATTGCTAATAGTATAAGTAATAAGTATAATTGTTACAGTTCTTGCGATAATACCTCCATTATATGGGTAATAATGCATGTTATATTGATAATAATATAAGTAATAAGTATAATTATTACAGTTCTAGCGATAATAACTGCATTATATGGGTAATAATGCACGTTATACTGCTAATAATATAAGTAATAAGTATAATTATTACAGTTCTAGCGACAATAACTGCATTATATGGGTAATAATGCATGTTATATTGATAATATCGGGAGTAATAAGTATAATTATTATAGTTCTAGCGATAATAATAGTAAAATATGGCAAATAGTGCATGTTATATTGATAATAATAAAAGTAATAAGTATATTTATTACAGTTCTATCGATAATAACTGCATAATATGTGTAATAATGCATGTTATATTGATAATAATATAAGTAATAAGTATAATTATTACAGTTCTAGCGATAATAACTGCATTATATGGGTAATAATGCATGTTACATTGATAATATTGGGAGTAATAAGTATATTTATTATAGTTCTGGCGATCATAACTGCATAATAAGGGTAATAATGCATGTTATATTGATAATAATATAAGTAATAAGTATAATTATTACAGTTCTAGCAATAATACCTCCATTATATGGGTAATAATGCATGTTATATTGATGATAATGAAAGTAATACGTATATTTGTTATAGTTCTTGCGATAATGACTGCATAATATGGGTAATAATGCATGTTATATTGAGAATAATATAAGTAATAAGTATAATTATTACAGTTCTAGCGATAATAACTGCATTATATGTGTAATAATGCACGTTATATTGCTAACAATATAAGTAATAAGTATAATTATTACAGTTCTAGCGATAATAACTGCATGATATGGGTAAAAATGCATGTTATATTGATAATATTGGGAGTAATAAGTATATTTATTATGGTTCTAGAGATAATAACTGCATAATATGGGTAATAATGCATGTTATATTGATAATAATATAAGTAATAAGTATAATTATTACAGTTCTAGCGATAATACCTCCATTATATGGGTAATAATGCATGTTATATTGATGATAATGAAAGTAATACGTATCTTTATTATAGTTCTAGCGATAATAACTGCATAATATGGGTAATAATGCATGTTATATTGAGAATAATATAAGTAATAAGTATAATTATTACAGTTCTGGCGATAATAACTGCATTATATGGGTAATAATGCACGTTATATTGCTAATAGTATAAGTAATAAGTATAATTATTACAGTTCTTGCGATAATACCTCCATTATATGGGTAATAATGCATGTTATATTGATAACAATATAAGTAATAAGTATAATTATTACAGTTCTAGCGATAATAACTGCATTATATGGGTAATAATGCACGTTATACTGCTAATAATATAAGTAATAAGTATAATTATTACAGTTCTAGCGATAATAACTGCATTATATGGGCAATAATGCATGTTATATTGATAATATCGGGAGTAATAAGTATAATTATTATAGTTCTAGCGATAATAATAGTAAAATATGGCAAATAGTGCATGTTATATTGATAATAATAAAAGTAATAAGTATATTTATTACAGTTCTATCGATAATAACTGCATAATATGGGTAATAATGCATGTTATATTGATGATAATAAAAGTAATACGTATATTTATTATAGTTCTAGCGATAATAACTGCATAATATGGGTAATAATGCATGTTATATTGATAATAATATAAGTAATAAGTATAATTATTACAGTTCTAGCGATAATAACTGCATTATATGGGTAATAATGCACGTTATATTGCTAATAATATAAGTAATGAGTACAATTATTACAGTTCTAGCGATAATAACTGCATTATATGGGTAATAATGCACGTTATATTGCTAATAATATAAGTAATAAGTATAATTATTACAGTTCTAGCGATAATAACTGCATTATATGGGTAATAATGCATGTTACATTGATAATATTGGGAGTAATAAGTATATTTATTATAGTTCTGGCGATCATAACTGCATAATAAGGGTAATAATGCATGTTATATTGATAATAATATAAGTAATAAGTATAATTATTACAGTTCTAGCGATAATACCTCCATTATATGGGTAATAATGCATGTTATATTGATGATAATGAAAGTCATACGTATCTTTATTATAGTTCTAGCGATAATAACTGCATAATATGGGTAATAATGCATGTTATATTGAGAATAATATAAGTAATAAGTATAATTATTACAGTTCTGGCGATAATAACTGCATTATATGGGTAATAATGCACGTTATATTGCTAATAGTATAAGTAATAAGTATAATTGTTACAGTTCTTGCGATAATACCTCCATTATATGGGTAATAATGCATGTTATATTGATAATAATATAAGTAATAAGTATAATTATTACAGTTCTAGCGATAATAACTGCATTATATGGGTAATAATGCACGTTATACTGCTAATAATATAAGTAATAAGTATAATTATTACAGTTCTAGCGACAATAACTGCATTATATGGGTAATAATGCATGTTATATTGATAATATCGGGAGTAATAAGTATAATTATTATAGTTCTAGCGATAATAATAGTAAAATATGGCAAATAGTGCATGTTATATTGATAATAATAAAAGTAATAAGTATATTTATTACAGTTCTATCGATAATAACTGCATAATATGGGTAATAATGCATGTTATATTGATGATAATAAAAGTAATACGTATATTTATTATAGTTCTAGCGATAATAACTGCATAATATGGGTAATAATGCATGTTATATTGATAATAATATAAGTAATAAGTATAATTATTACAGTTCTAGCGATAATAACTGCATTATATGGGTAATAATGCATGTTACATTGATAATATTGGGAGTAATAAGTATATTTATTATAGTTCTGGCGATCATAACTGCATAATAAGGGTAATAATGCATGTTATATTGATAATAATATAAGTAATAAGTATAATTATTACAGTTCTAGCAATAATACCTCCATTATATGGGTAATAATGCATGTTATATTGATGATAATGAAAGTAATACGTATATTTATTATAGTTCTTGCGATAATAACTGCATAATATGGGTAATAATGCATGTTATATTGAGAATAATATAAGTAATAAGTATAATTATTACAGTTCTAGCGATAATGACTGCATTATATGGGTAATAATGCACGTTATATTGCTAACAATATAAGTAATAAGTATAATTATTACAGTTCTAGCGATAATAACTGCATGATATGGGTAAAAATGCATGTTATATTGATAATATTGGGAGTAATAAGTATATTTATTATGGTTCTAGAGATAATAACTGCATAATATGGGTAATAATACATGTTATATTGATAATAATATAAGTAATAAGTATAATTATTACAGTTCTAGCGATAATAACTGCATTATATGGGTAATAATGCACGTTATATTGCTAATAATATAAGTAATGAGTACAATTATTACAGTTCTAGCGATAATAACTGCATTATATGGGTAATAATGCACGTTATATTGCTAATAATATAAGTAATAAGTATAATTATTACAGTTCTAGCGATAATAACTGCATTATATGGGTAATAATGCATGTTACATTGATAATATTGGGAGTAATAAGTATATTTATTATAGTTCTGGCGATCATAACTGCATAATAAGGGTAATAATGCATGTTATATTGATAATAATATAAGTAATAAGTATAATTATTACAGTTCTAGCGATAATACCTCCATTATATGGGTAATAATGCATGTTATATTGATAATATCGGGAGTAATAAGTATAATTATTATAGTTCTAGCGATAATAATAGTAAAATATGGCAAATAGTGCATGTTATATTGATAATAATAAAAGTAATAAGTATATTTATTACAGTTCCATCGATAATAACTGCATAATATGGGTAATAATGCATGTTATATTGATGATAATAAAAGTAATACGTATATTTATTATAGTTCTAGCGATAATAACTGCATAATATGGGTAATAATGCATGTTATATTGATAATAATATAAATAATAAGTATAATTATTACAGTTCTAGCGATAATAACTGCATTATATGGGTAATAATGCATGTTACATTGATAATATTGGGAGTAATAAGTATATTTATTATAGTTCTGGCGATCATAACTGCATAATAAGGGTAATAATGCATGTTATATTGATAATAATATAAGTAATAAGTATAATTATTACAGTTCTAGCAATAATACCTCCAGTATATGGGTAATAATGCATGTTATATTGATGATAATGAAAGTAATACGTATATTTATTATAGTTCTTGCGATAATAACTGCATAATATGGGTAATAATGCATGTTATATTGACAATAATATAAGTAATAAGTATAATTATTACAGTTCTAGCGATAATAACTGCATTATATGGGTAATAATGCACGTTATATTGCTAACAATATAAGTAATAAGTATAATTATTACAGTTCTAGCGATAATAACTGCATGATATGGGTAAAAATGCATGTTATATTGATAATATTGGGAGTAATAAGTATATTTATTATGGTTCTAGAGATAATAACTGCATAATATGGGTAATAATGCATGTTATATTGATAATAATATAAGTAATAAGTATAATTATTACAGTTCTAGCGATAATACCTCCATTATATGGGTAATAATGCATGTTATATTGATGATAATGAAAGTAATACGTATCTTTATTATAGTTCTAGCGATAATAACTGCATAATATGGGTAATAATGCATGTTATATTGAGAATAATATAAGTAATAAGTATAATTATTACAGTTCTGGCGATAATAACTGCATTATATGGGTAATAATGCACGTTATATTGCTAATAGTATAAGTAATAAGTATAATTATTACAGTTCTTGCGATAATACCTCCATTATATGGGTAATAATGCATGTTATATTGATAACAATATAAGTAATAAGTATAATTATTACAGTTCTAGCGATAATAACTGCATTATATGGGTAATAATGCACGTTATACTGCTAATAATATAAGTAATAAGTATAATTATTACAGTTCTAGCGATAATAACTGCATTATATGGGTAATAATGCATGTTATATTGATAATATCGGGAGTAATAAGTATAATTATTATAGTTCTAGCGATAATAATAGTAAAATATGGCAAATAGTGCATGTTATATTGATAATAATAAAAGTAATAAGTATATTTATTACAGTTCTATCGATAATAACTGCATAATATGGGTAATAATGCATGTTATATTGATGATAATAAAAGTAATACGTATATTTATTATAGTTCTAGCGATAATAACTGCATAATATGGGTAATAATGCATGTTATATTGATAATAATATAAGTAATAAGTATAATTATTACAGTTCTAGCGATAATAACTGCATTATATGGGTAATAATGCACGTTATATTGCTAATAATATAAGTAATGAGTACAATTATTACAGTTCTAGCGATAATAACTGCATTATATGGGTAATAATGCACGTTATATTGCTAATAATATAAGTAATAAGTATAATTATTACAGTTCTAGCGATAATAACTGCATTATATGGGTAATAATGCATGTTACATTGATAATATCGGGAGTAATAAGTATAATTATTATAGTTCTAGCGATAATAATAGTAAAATGTGGCAAATAGTGCATGTTATATTGATAATAATAAAAGTAATAAATATATATATTACAGTTCTATCGATAATAACTGCATAATATGGGTAATAATGCATGTTATATTGATGATAATAAAAGTAATACGTATATTTATTATAGTTCTAGCGATAATAACTGCATAATATGGGTAATAATGCATGTTATATTGATAATAATCTAAGTAATAAGTATAATTATTACAGTTCTAGCGATAATAACTGCATTATATGGGTAATAATGCACGTTATATTGCTAACAATATAAGTAATAAGTATAATTATTACAGTTCTAGTGATAATAACTGCATTATATGGGTAATAATGCATGTTATATTGATGATAATGAAAGTAATACGTATATTTGTTATAGTTCTAGCGATAATAACTGCATAATATGGGTAATAATGCATGTTATATTGAGAATAATATAAGTAATCAGTATAATTATTACAGTTCTGGCGATAATAACTGCATTATATGGGTAATAATGCACGTTATATTGCTAATAGTATAAGTAATAAGTATAATTATTACAGTTCTAGCGATAATACCTCCATTATATGGGTAATAATGCATGCTTTATTGATAATGATATAAGTAATAAGTATAATTATTACAGTTCTAGCGATAATAACTGCATTATATGGGTAATAATGCATGTTACATTGATAATATTGGGAGTAATAAGTATATTTATTATAGTTCTGGCGATCATAACTGCATAATAAGGGTAATAATGCATGTTATATTGATAATAATATAAGTAATAAGTATAATTATTACAGTTCTAGCGATAATACCTCCATTATATGGGTAATAATGCATGTTATATTGATAATATCGGGAGTAATAAGTATAATTATTATAGTTCTAGCGATAATAATAGTAAAATATGGCAAATAGTGCATGTTATATTGATAATAATAAAAGTAATAAGTATATTTATTACAGTTCTATCGATAATAACTGCATAATATGGGTAATAATGCATGTTATATTGATGATAATAAAAGTAATACGTATATTTATTATAGTTCTAGCGATAATAACTGCATAATATGGGTAATAATGCACGTTATATTGCTAATAATATAAGTTATAAGTATAATTATTACAGTTCTAGCGATAATAACTGCATTATATGGGTAATAATGCATGTTATATTGATAATATCGGGAGTAATAAGTATAATTATTATAGTTCCAGCGATAATAATAGTAAAATGTGGCAAATAGTGCATGTTATATTGATAATAATAAAAGTAATGAATATATTTATTACAGTTCTATCGATAATAACTGCATAATATGGGTAATAATGCATGTTATATTGATGATAATAAAAGTAATACGTATATTTATTATAGTTCTTGCGATAATAACTGCATAATATGGGTAATAATGCATGTTATATTGAGAATAATATAAGTAATAAGTATAATTATTACAGTTCTAGCGATAATAACTGCATTATATGGGTAATAATGCACGTTATATTGCTAACAATATAAGTAATAAGTATAATTATTACAGTTCTAGCGATAATAACTGCATGATATGGGTAAAAATGCATGTTATATTGATAATATTGGGAGTAATAAGTATATTTATTATGGTTCTAGAGATAATAACTGCATAATATGGGTAATAATGCATGTTATATTGATAATAATATAAGTAATGAGTATAATTATTACAGTTCTAGCGATAATAACTGCATTATATGGGTAATAATGCACGTTATATTGCTAATAATATAAGTAATAAGTATAATTATTACAGTTCTAGCGATAATAACTGCATTATATGGGTAATAATGCATGTTACATTGATAATATCGGGAGTAATAAGTATAATTATTATAGTTCTAGCGATAATAATAGTAAAATGTGGCAAATAGTGCATGTTATATTGATAATAATAAAAGTAATAAATATATTTATTACAGTTCTATCGATAATAACTGCATAATATGGGTAATAATGCATGTTATATTGATGATAATAAAAGTAATACGTATATTTATTATAGTTCTAGCGATAATAACTGCATAATATGGGTAATAATGCATGTTATATTGATAATAATCTAAGTAATAAGTATAATTATTACAGTTCTAGCGATAATAACTGCATTATATGGGTAATAATGCACGTTATATTGCTAACAATATAAGTAATAAGTATAATTATTACAGTTCTAGTGATAATAACTGCATTATATGGGTAATAATGCATGTTATATTGATGATAATGAAAGTAATACGTATATTTGTTATAGTTCTAGCGATAATAACTGCATAATATGGGTAATAATGCATGTTATATTGAGAATAATATAAGTAATCAGTATAATTATTACAGTTCTGGCGATAATAACTGCATTATATGGGTAATAATGCACGTTATATTGCTAATAGTATAAGTAATAAGTATAATTATTACAGTTCTAGCGATAATACCTCCATTATATGGGTAATAATGCATGCTTTATTGATAATGATATAAGTAATAAGTATAATTATTACAGTTCTAGCGATAATAACTGCATTATATGGGTAATAATGCATGTTACATTGATAATATTGGGAGTAATAAGTATATTTATTATAGTTCTGGCGATCATAACTGCATAATAAGGGTAATAATGCATGTTATATTGATAATAATATAAGTAATAAGTATAATTATTACAGTTCTAGCGATAATACCTCCATTATATGGGTAATAATGCATGTTATATTGATAATATCGGGAGTAATAAGTATAATTATTATAGTTCTAGCGATAATAATAGTAAAATATGGCAAATAGTGCATGTTATATTGATAATAATAAAAGTAATAAGTATATTTATTACAGTTCTATCGATAATAACTGCATAATATGGGTAATAATGCATGTTATATTGATGATAATAAAAGTAATACGTATATTTATTATAGTTCTAGCGATAATAACTGCATAATATGGGTAATAATGCACGTTATATTGCTAATAATATAAGTTATAAGTATAATTATTACAGTTCTAGCGATAATAACTGCATTATATGGGTAATAATGCATGTTATATTGATAATATCGGGAGTAATAAGTATAATTATTATAGTTCCAGCGATAATAATAGTAAAATGTGGCAAATAGTGCATGTTATATTGATAATAATAAAAGTAATGAATATATTTATTACAGTTCTATCGATAATAACTGCATAATATGGGTAATAATGCATGTTATATTGATGATAATAAAAGTAATACGTATATTTATTATAGTTCTTGCGATAATAACTGCATAATATGGGTAATAATGCATGTTATATTGAGAATAATATAAGTAATAAGTATAATTATTACAGTTCTAGCGATAATAACTGCATTATATGGGTAATAATGCACGTTATATTGCTAACAATATAAGTAATAAGTATAATTATTACAGTTCTAGCGATAATAACTGCATGATATGGGTAAAAATGCATGTTATATTGATAATATTGGGAGTAATAAGTATATTTATTATGGTTCTAGAGATAATACCTCCATTATATGGGTAATAATGCATGTTATATTGATAATAATATAAGTAATAAGTATAATTATTACAGTTCTAGCGATAATAACTGCATTATATGGGTAATAATGCACGTTATACTGCTAATAATGTAAGTAATAAGTATAATTATTACAGTTCTAGCGATAATAACTGCATTATATGGGTAATAATGCATGTTATATTGATAATATCGGGAGTAATAAGTATAATTATTATAGTTCTAGCGATAATAATAGTAAAATATGGCAAATAGTGCATGTTCTATTGATAATAATAAAAGTAATAAGTATATTTATTACAGTTCTATCGATAATAACTGCATAATATGGGTAATAATGCATGTTATATTGATGATAATAAAAGTAATACGTATATTTATTATAGTTCTAGCGATAATAACTGCATAATATGGGTAATAATGCATGTTATATTGATAATAATATAAGTAATAAGCATAATTATTACAGTTCTAGCGATAATAACTGCATTATATGGGTAATAATGCACGTTATATTGCTAATAATATAAGTAATGAGTACAATTATTACAGTTCTAGCGATAATAACTGCATTATATGGGTAATAATGCACGTTATATTGCTAATAATATAAGTAATAAGTATAATTATTACAGTTCTAGCGATAATAACTGCATTATATGGGTAATAATGCACGTTATATTGCTAATAATATAAGTAATGAGTACAATTATTACAGTTCTAGCGATAATAACTGCATTATATGGGTAATAATGCACGTTATATTGCTAATAATATAAGTAATAAGTATAATTATTACAGTTCTAGCGATAATAACTGCATTATATGGGTGATAATGCATGTTATATTGATAATATCGGGAGTAATAAGTATAATTATTATAGTTCTAGCGATAATAATAGTAAAATGTGGCAAATAGTGCATGTTATATTGATAATAATAAAAGTAATAAATATATTTATTACAGTTCTATCGATAATAACTGCATAATATGGGTAATAATGCATGTTATATTGATGATAATAAAAGTAATACGTATATTTATTATAGTTCTAGCGATAATAACTGCATAATATGGGTAATAATGCATGTTATATTGATAATAATCTAAGTAATAAGTATAATTATTACAGTTCTAGCGATAATAACTGCATTATATGGGTAATAATGCACGTTATATTGCTAACAATATAAGTAATAAGTATAATTATTACAGTTCTAGCGATAATAACTGCATAATATGGGTAATAATGCATGTTATATTGAGAATAATATAAGTAATAAGTATAATTATTACAGTTCTAGCGATAATAACTGCATTATACGGGTAATAATGCATGTTATATTGATGATAATGAAAGTAATACGTATATTTGTTATAGTTCTAGCGATAATAACTGCATAATATGGGTAATAATGCATGTTATATTGAGAATAATATAAGTAATAAGTACAATTATTACAGTTCTGGCGATAACAACTGCATTATATGGGTAATAATGCACGTTATATTGCTAATAGTATAAGTAATAAGTATAATTATTACAGTTCTAGCGATAATACCTCCATTATATGGGTAATAATGCATGCTTTATTGATAATGATATAAGTAATAAGTATAATTATTACAGTTCTAGCGATAATAACTGCATAATATGGGTAATAATGCACGTTATATTGCTAATAATATAAGTAATGAGTACAATTATTACAGTTCTAGCGATAATAACTGCATTATATGGGTAATAATGCATGTTATATTGATAATAATATAAGTAATAAGAATAATTATTACAGTTCTAGCGATAATAACTGCATTATATGGGTAATAATGCACGTTATATTGCTAACAATATAAGTAATAAGTATAATTATTACAGTTCTAGCGATAATAACTGCATAATATGGGTAATAATGCATGTTATATTGAGAATAATATAAGTAATAAGTATAATTATTACAGTTCTGGCGATAATAACTGCATTATATGGGTAATAATGCACGTTATATTGCTAATCGTATAAGTAATAAGTATAATTATTACAGTTCTAGCGATAATAACTGCATTATATGGGTAATAATGCATGTTATATTGCTAATAATATAAGTAATAAGTATAATTATTACAGTTCTAGCGATAATAACTGCATTATATGGGTAATAATGCATGTTATATTGATGATAATGAAAGTAATACGTATATTTGTTATAGTTCTAGCGATAATAACTGCATAATATGGGTAATAATGCATGTTATATTGAGAATAATATAAGTAATAAGTATAATTATTACAGTTCTGGCGATAACAACTGCATTATATGGGTAATAATGCACGTTATATTGCTAATAGTATAAGTAATAAGTATAATTATTACAGTTCTAGCGATAATACCTCCATTATATGGGTAATAATGCATGCTTTATTGATAATGATATAAGTAACAAGTATAATTATTACAGTTCTAGCGATAATAACTGCATAATATGGGTAATAATGCACGTTATATTGCTAATAATATAAGTAATGAGTACAATTATTACAGTTCTAGCGATAATAACTGCATTATATGGGTAATAATGCATGTTATATTGATAATAATATAAGTAATAAGAACAATTATTACAGTTCTAGCGATAATAACTGCATTATATGGGTAATAATGCATGTTATATTGATAATATCGGGAGTAATAAGTATAATTATTATAGTTCTAGCGATAATAATAGTAAAATATGGCAAATAGTGCATGTTATATTGATAATAATAAAAGTAATAAGTATATTTATTACAGTTCTATCGATAATAACTGCATAATATGGGTAATAATGCATGTTATATTGATGATAATAAAAGTAATACGTATATTTATTATAGTTCTAGCGATAATAACTGCATAATATGGGTAATAATGCATGTTATATTGAGAATAATATAAGTAATAAGTATAATTATTACAGTTCTGGCGATAATAACTGCATTATATGGGTAATAATGCACGTTATATTGCTAATAGTATAAGTAATAAGTATAATTATTACAGTTCTAGCGATAATACCTCCATTATATGGGTAATAATGCATGCTTTATTGATAATGATATAAGTAATAAGTATAATTATTACAGTTCTAGCGATAATAACTGCATAATATGGGTAATAATGCACGTTATATTGCTAATAATATAAGTAATGAGTACAATTATTACAGTTCTAGCGATAATAACTGCATTATATGGGTAATAATGCATGTTATATTGATAATAATATAAGTAATAAGAATAATTATTACAGTTCTAGCGATAATAACTGCATTATATGGGTAATAATGCACGTTATATTGATAATATCGGGAGTAATAAGTATAATTATTATAGTTCTAGCGATAATAATAGTAAAATATGGCAAATAGTGCATGTTATATTGATAATAATAAAAGTAATAAGTATATTTATTACAGTTCTATCGATAATAACTGCATAATATGGGTAATAATGCATGTTATATTGATGATAATAAAAGTAATACGTATATTTATTATAGTTCTAGCGATAATAACTGCATAGTATGGGTAATAATGCATGTTATATTGAGAATAATATAAGTAATAAGTATAATTATTACAGTTCTAGCGATAATAACTGCATTATATGGGTAATAATGCACGTTATATTGCTAATAATATAAGTAATGAGTACAATTATTACAGTTCTAGCGATAATAACTGCATTATATGGGTAATAATGCACGTTATATTGCTAATAATATAAGTAATAAGTATAATTATTACAGTTCTAGCGATAATAACTGCATTATATGGGTAATAATGCATGTTATATTGATAATATCGGGAGTAATAAGTATAATTATTATAGTTCTAGCGATAATAATAGTAAAATGTGGCAAATAGTGCATGTTATATTGATAATAATAAAAGTAATAAATATATTTATTACAGTTCTATCGATAATAACTGC
This sequence comes from Megachile leachella, assembly GCA_963576845.1. NCBI lineage: Eukaryota > Metazoa > Arthropoda > Insecta > Hymenoptera > Megachilidae > Megachile > Megachile leachella. The sequence continues at coordinate 3,225,321 of CAUYWW010000082.1, forward strand.
ATAGTATGGGTAATAATGCATGTTATATTGATGATAATAAAAGTAATACGTATATTTATTATAGTTCTAGCGATAATAACTGCATAATATGGGTAATAATGCATGTTATATTGATAATAATCTAAGTAATAAGTATAATTATTACAGTTCTAGCGATAATAACTGCATTATATGGGTAATAATGCATGTTATATTGATGATAATGAAGGTAATACGTACATTTGTTATAGTTCTAGCGATAATAACTGCATAATATGGGTAATAATGCATGTTATATTGAGAATAATATAAGTAATAAGTATAATTATTACAGTTCTGGCGATAATAACTGCATTATATGGGTAATAATGCACGTTATATTGCTAATAGTATAAGTAATAAGTATAATTATTACAGTTCTAGCGATAATACCTCCATTATATGGGTAATAATGCATGCTTTATTGATAATGATATAAGTAATAAGTATAATTATTACAGTTCTAGCGATAATAACTGCATAATATGGGTAATAATGCACGTTATATTGCTAATAATATAAGTAATGAGTACAATTATTACAGTTCTAGCGATAATAACTGCATTATATGGGTAATAATGCATGTTATATTGATAATAATATAAGTAATAAGAATAATTATTACAGTTCTAGCGATAATAACTGCATTATATGGGTAATAATGCATGTTATATTGATAATATCGGGAGTAATAAGTATAATTATAATAGTTCTAGCGATAATAATAGTAAAATATGGCAAATAGTGCATGTTATATTGATAATAATAAAAGTAGTAAGTATATTTATTACAGTTCTATCGATAATAACTGCATAATATGGGTAATAATGCATGTTATATTGATGATAATAAAAGTAATACGTATATTTATTATAGTTCTAGCGATAATAACTGCATAATATGGGTAATAATGCATGTTATATTGAGAATAATATAAGTAATAAGTATAATTATTACAGTTCTAGCGATAATAACTGCATTATATGGGTAATAATGCACGTTATATTGCTAATAATATAAGTAGTGAGTACAATTATTACAGTTCTAGCGATAATAACTGCATTATATGGGTAATAATGCACGTTATATTGCTAATAATATAAGTAATAAGTATAATTATTACAGTTCTAGCGATAATAACTGCATTATATGGGTAATAATGCATGTTATATTGATAATATCGGGAGTAATAAGTATAATTATTATAGTTCTAGCGATAATAATAGTAAAATGTGGCAAATAGTGCATGTTATATTGATAATAATAAAAGTAATAAATATATTTATTACAGTTCTATCGATAATAACTGCATAATATGGGTAATAATGCATGTTATATTGATGATAATAAAAGTAATACGTATATTTATTATAGTTCTAGCGATAATAACTGCATAATATGGGTAATAATGCATGTTATATTGATAATAATCTAAGTAATAAGTATAATTATTACAGTTCTAGCGATAATAACTGCATTATATGGGTAATAATGCATGTTATATTGATGATAATGAAAGTAATACGTATATTTGTTATAGTTCTAGCGATAATAACTGCATAATATGGGTAATAATGCATGTTATATTGAGAATAATATAAGTAATAAGTATAATTATTACAGTTCTGGCGATAACAACTGCATTATATGGGTAATAATGCACGTTATATTGCTAATAGTATAAGTAATAAGTATAATTATTACAGTTCTAGCGATAATACCTCCATTATATGGGTAATAATGCATGCTTTATTGATAATGATATCAGTAATAAGTATAATTATTACAGTTCTAGCGATAATAACTGCATAATATGGGTAATAATGCACGTTATATTGCTAATAATATAAGTAATGAGTACAATTATTACAGTTCTAGCGATAATAACTGCGTTATATGGGTAATAATGCATGTTATATTGATAATATCGGGAGTAATAAGTATAATTATTATAGTTCTAGGGATAATAATAGTAAAATGTGGCAAATAGTGCATGTTATATTGATAATAATAAAAGTAATAAATATATTTATTACAGTTCTATCGATAATAACTGCATAATATGGGTAATAATGCATGTTATATTGATGATAATAAAAGTAATACGTATATTTATTATAGTTCTAGCGATAATAACTGCATAATATGGGTAATAATGCATGTTATATTGATAATAATCTAAGTAATAAGTATAATTATTACAGTTCTAGCGATAATAACTGCATTATATGGGTAATAATGCACGTTATATTGCTAACAATATAAGTAATAAGTATAATTATTACAGTTCTAGCGATAATAACTGCATAATATGGGTAATAATGCATGTTATATTGAGAATAATATAAGTAATAAGTATAATTATTACAGTTCTAGCGATAATACCTCCATTATATGGGTAATAATGCATGCTTTATTGATAATGATATAAGTAATAAGTATAATTATTACAGTTCTAGGGATAATAACTGCATAATATGGGTAATAATGCACGTTATATTGCTAATAATATAAGTAATGAGTACAATTATTACAGTTCTAGCGATAATAACTGCATTATATGGGTAATAATGCATGTTATATTGATAATAATATAAGTAATAAGAATAATTATTACAGTTCTAGCGATAATAACTGCATTATATGGGTAATAATGCATGTTATATTGATAATATCGGGAGTAATAAGTATAATTATTATAGTTCTAGCGATAATAATAGTAAAATATGGCAAATAGTGCATGTTATATTGATAATAATAAAAGTAATAAGTATATTTATTACAGTTCTATCGATAATAACTGCATAATATGGGTAATAATGCATGTTATATTGATGATAATAAAAGTAATACGTATATTTATTATAGTTCTAGCGATAATAACTGCATAATATGGGTAATAATGCATGTTATATTGAGAATAATATAAGTAATAAGTATAATTATTACAGTTCTAGCGATAATAACTGCATTATATGGGTAATAATGCACGTTATATTGCTAATAATATAAGTAATGAGTACAATTATTACAGTTCTAGCGATAATAACTGCATTATATGGGTAATAATGCACGTTATATTGCTAATAATATAAGTAATAAGTATAATTATTACAGTTCTAGCGATAATAACTGCATAATATGGGTAATAATGCATGTTATATTGAGAATAATATAAGTAATAAGTATAATTATTACAGTTCTGGCGATAATAACTGCATTATATGGGTAATAATGCATGTTATATTGATAATATCGGGAGTAATAAGTATAATTATTATAGTTCTAGCGATAATAATAGTAAAATGTGGCAAATAGTGCATGTTATATTGATAATAATAAAAGTAATAAATATATTTATTACAGTTCTATCGATAATAGCTGCATAATATGGGTAATAATGCATGTTATATTGATGATAATAAAAGTAATACGTATATTTATTATAGTTCTAGCGATAATAACTGCATAATATGGGTAATAATGCATGTTATATTGATAATAATCTAAGTAATAAGTATAATTATTACAGTTCTAGCGATAATAACTGCATTATATGGGTAATAATGCATGTTATATTGATGATAATGAAAGTAATACGTATATTTGTTATAGTTCTAGCGATAATAACTGCATAATATGGGTAATAATGCATGTTATATTGAGAATAATATAAGTAATAAGTATAATTATTACAGTTCTGGCGATAATAACTGCATTATATGGGTAATAATGCACGTTATATTGCTAATAGTATAAGTAATAAGTATAATTATTACAGTTCTAGCGATAATACCTCCATTATATGGGTAATAATGCATGCTTTATTGATAATGGTATAAGTAATAAGTATAATTATTACAGTTCTAGCGATAATAACTGCATTATATGGGTAATAATGCATGTTATATTGATAATATCGGGAGTAATAAGTATAATTATTATAGTTCTAGCGATAATAATAGTAAAATGTGGCAAATAGTGCATGTTATATTGATAATAATAAAAGTAATAAATATATTTATTACAGTTCTATCGATAATAACTGCATAATATGGGTAATAATGCATGTTATATTGATGATAATAAAAGTAATACGTATATTTATTATAGTTCTAGCGATAATAACTGCATAATATGGGTAATAATGCATGTTATATTGATAATAATCTAAGTAATAAGTATAATTATTACAGTTCTAGCGATAATAACTGCATTATATGGGTAATAATGCACGTTATATTGCTAACAATATAAGTAATAAGTATAATTATTACAGTTCTAGCGATAATAACTGCATAATATGGGTAATAATGCATGTTATATTGAGAATAATATAAGTAATAAGTATAATTATTACAGTTCTGGCGATAATAACTGCATTATATGGGTAATATTGCACGTTATATTGCTAATAGTATAAGTAATAAGTATAATTATTACAGTTCTAGCGATAATAACTGCATAATATGGGTAATAATGCATGTTATATTGAGAATAATATAAGTAATAAGTATAATTATTACAGTTCTGGCGATAATAACTGCATTATATGGGTAATAATGCACGTTATATTGCTAATAGTATATGTAATAAGTATAATTATTACAGTTCTAGCGATAATAACTGCATTATATGGGTAATAATGCATGTTGTATTGCTAATAATATAAGTAATAAGTATAATTATTACAGTTCTAGCGATAATAACTGCATTATATGGGTAATAATGCATGTTATATTGATGATAATGAAAGTAATACGTATATTTGTTATAGTTCTAGCGATAATAACTGCATAATATGGGTAATAATGCATGTTATATTGAGAATAATATAAGTAATAAGTATAATTATTACAGTTCTGGCGATAACAACTGCATTATATGGGTAATAATGCACGTTATATTGCTAATAGTATAAGTAATAAGTATAATTATTACAGTTCTAGCGATAATACCTCCATTATATGGGTAATAATGCATGCTTTATTGATAATGATATAAGTAATAAGTATAATTATTACAGTTCTAGCGATAATAACTGCATAATATGGGTAATAATGCATGTTATATTGATGATAATGAAAGTAATACGTATATTTGTTATAGTTCTAGCGATAATAACTGCATAATATGGGTAATAATGCATGTTATATTGAGAATAATATAAGTAATAAGTATAATTATTACAGTTCTGGCGATAATAACTGCATTATATGGGTAATAATGCACGTTATATTGCTAATAGTATAAGTAATAAGTATAATTATTACAGTTCTAGCGATAATACCTCCATTATATGGGTAATAATGCATGCTTTATTGATAATGGTATAAGTAATAAGTATAATTATTACAGTTCTAGCGATAATAACTGCATTATATGGGTAATAATGCATGTTATATTGATAATATCGGGAGTAATAAGTATAATTATTATAGTTCTAGCGATAATAATAGTAAAATGTGGCAAATAGTGCATGTTATATTGATAATAATAAAAGTAATAAATATATTTATTACAGTTCTATCGATAATAACTGCATAATATGGGTAATAATGCATGTTATATTGATGATAATAAAAGTAATACGTATATTTATTATAGTTCTAGCGATAATAACTGCATAATATGGGTAATAATGCATGTTATATTGATAATAATCTAAGTAATAAGTATAATTATTACAGTTCTAGCGATAATAACTGCATTATATGGGTAATAATGCACGTTATATTGCTAACAATATAAGTAATAAGTATAATTATTACAGTTCTAGCGATAATAACTGCATAATATGGGTAATAATGCATGTTATATTGAGAATAATATAAGTAATAAGTATAATTATTACAGTTCTGGCGATAATAACTGCATTATATGGGTAATATTGCACGTTATATTGCTAATAGTATAAGTAATAAGTATAATTATTACAGTTCTAGCGATAATAACTGCATAATATGGGTAATAATGCATGTTATATTGAGAATAATATAAGTAATAAGTATAATTATTACAGTTCTGGCGATAATAACTGCATTATATGGGTAATAATGCACGTTATATTGCTAATAGTATATGTAATAAGTATAATTATTACAGTTCTAGCGATAATAACTGCATTATATGGGTAATAATGCATGTTGTATTGCTAATAATATAAGTAATAAGTATAATTATTACAGTTCTAGCGATAATAACTGCATTATATGGGTAATAATGCATGTTATATTGATGATAATGAAAGTAATACGTATATTTGTTATAGTTCTAGCGATAATAACTGCATAATATGGGTAATAATGCATGTTATATTGAGAATAATATAAGTAATAAGTATAATTATTACAGTTCTGGCGATAACAACTGCATTATATGGGTAATAATGCACGTTATATTGCTAATAGTATAAGTAATAAGTATAATTATTACAGTTCTAGCGATAATACCTCCATTATATGGGTAATAATGCATGCTTTATTGATAATGATATAAGTAATAAGTATAATTATTACAGTTCTAGCGATAATAACTGCATAATATGGGTAATAATGCACGTTATATTGCTAATAATATAAGTAATGAGTACAATTATTACAGTTCTAGCGATAATAACTGCATTATATGGGTAATAATGCATGTTATATTGATAATAATATAAGTAATAAGAATAATTATTACAGTTCTAGCGATAATAACTGCATTATATGGGTAATAATGCATGTTATAATGATAATATCGGGAGTAATAAGTATAATTATTATAGTTCTAGCGATAATAATAGTAAAATATGGCAAATAGTGCATGTTATATTGATAATAATAAAAGTAATAAGTATATTTATTACAGTTCTATCGATAATAACTGCATAATATGGGTAATAATGCATGTTATATTGATGATAATAAAAGTAATACGTATATTTATTATAGTTCTAGCGATAATAACTGCATAATATGGGTAATAATGCATGTTATATTGAGAATAATATAAGTAATAAGTATAATTATTACAGTTCTGGCGATAATAACTGCATTATATGGGTAATAATGCACGTTATATTGCTAATAGTATAAGTAATAAGTATAATTATTACAGTTCTAGCGATAATACCTCCATTATATGGGTAATAATGCATGCTTTATTGATAATGATATAAGTAATAAGTATAATTATTACAGTTCTAGGGATAATAACTGCATAATATGGGTAATAATGCACGTTATATTGCTAATAATATAAGTAATGAGTACAATTATTACAGTTCTAGCGATAATAACTGCATTATATGGGTAATAATGCATGTTATATTGATAATAATATAAGTAATAAGAATAATTATTACAGTTCTAGCGATAATAACTGCATTATATGGGTAATAATGCATGTTATATTGATAATATCGGGAGTAATAAGTATAATTATTATAGTTCTAGCGATAATAATAGTAAAATATGGCAAATAGTGTATGTTATATTGATAATAATAAAAGTAATAAGTATATTTATTACAGTTCTATCGATAATAACTGCATAATATGGGTAATAATGCATGTTATATTGATGATAATAAAAGTAATACGTATATTTATTATAGTTCTAGCGATAATAACTGCATAATATGGGTAATAATGCATGTTATATTGAGAATAATATAAGTAATAAGTATAATTATTACAGTTCTAGCGATAATAACTGCATTATATGGGTAATAATGCACGTTATATTGCTAATAATATAAGTAATGAGTACAATTATTACAGTTCTAGCGATAATAACTGCATTATATGGGTAATAATGCACGTTATATTGCTAATAATATAAGTAATAAGTATAATTATTACAGTTCTAGCGATAATAACTGCATAATATGGGTAATAATGCATGTTATATTGAGAATAATATAAGTAATAAGTATAATTATTACAGTTCTGGCGATAATAACTGCATTATATGGGTAATAATGCACGTTATATTGCTAATAGTATATGTAATAAGTATAATTATTACAGTTCTAGCGATAATAACTGCATTATATGGGTAATAATGCATGTTGTATTGCTAATAATATAAGTAATAAGTATAATTATTACAGTTCTAGCGATAATAACTGCATTATATGGGTAATAATGCATGTTATATTGATGATAATGAAAGTAATACGTATATTTGTTATAGTTCTAGCGATAATAACTGCATAATATGGGTAATAATGCATGTTATATTGAGAATAATATAAGTAATAAGTATAATTATTACAGTTCTGGCGATAACAACTGCATTATATGGGTAATAATGCACGTTATATTGCTAATAGTATAAGTAATAAGTATAATTATTACAGTTCTAGCGATAATACCTCCATTATATGGGTAATAATGCATGCTTTATTGATAATGATATAAGTAATAAGTATAATTATTACAGTTCTAGCGATAATAACTGCATAATATGGGTAATAATGCACGTTATATTGCTAATAATATAAGTAATGAGTACAATTATTACAGTTCTAGCGATAATAACTGCATTATATGGGTAATAATGCATGTTATATTGATAATAATATAAGTAATAAGAATAATTATTACAGTTCTAGCGATAATAACTGCATTATATGGGTAATAATGCATGTTATAATGATAATATCGGGAGTAATAAGTATAATTATTATAGTTCTAGCGATAATAATAGTAAAATATGGCAAATAGTGCATGTTATATTGATAATAATAAAAGTAATAAGTATATTTATTACAGTTCTATCGATAATAACTGCATAATATGGGTAATAATGCATGTTATATTGATGATAATAAAAGTAATACGTATATTTATTATAGTTCTAGCGATAATAACTGCATAATATGGGTAATAATGCATGTTATATTGAGAATAATATAAGTAATAAGTATAATTATTACAGTTCTGGCGATAATAACTGCATTATATGGGTAATAATGCACGTTATATTGCTAATAGTATAAGTAATAAGTATAATTATTACAGTTCTAGCGATAATACCTCCATTATATGGGTAATAATGCATGCTTTATTGATAATGATATAAGTAATAAGTATAATTATTACAGTTCTAGGGATAATAACTGCATAATATGGGTAATAATGCACGTTATATTGCTAATAATATAAGTAATGAGTACAATTATTACAGTTCTAGCGATAATAACTGCATTATATGGGTAATAATGCATGTTATATTGATAATAATATAAGTAATAAGAATAATTATTACAGTTCTAGCGATAATAACTGCATTATATGGGTAATAATGCATGTTATATTGATAATATCGGGAGTAATAAGTATAATTATTATAGTTCTAGCGATAATAATAGTAAAATATGGCAAATAGTGTATGTTATATTGATAATAATAAAAGTAATAAGTATATTTATTACAGTTCTATCGATAATAACTGCATAATATGGGTAATAATGCATGTTATATTGATGATAATAAAAGTAATACGTATATTTATTATAGTTCTAGCGATAATAACTGCATAATATGGGTAATAATGCATGTTATATTGAGAATAATATAAGTAATAAGTATAATTATTACAGTTCTAGCGATAATAACTGCATTATATGGGTAATAATGCACGTTATATTGCTAATAATATAAGTAATGAGTACAATTATTACAGTTCTAGCGATAATAACTGCATTATATGGGTAATAATGCACGTTATATTGCTAATAATATAAGTAATAAGTATAATTATTACAGTTCTAGCGATAATAACTGCATAATATGGGTAATAATGCATGTTATATTGAGAATAATATAAGTAATAAGTATAATTATTACAGTTCTGGCGATAATAACTGCATTATATGGGTAATAATGCATGTTATATTGATAATATCGGGAGTAATAAGTATAATTATTATAGTTCTAGCGATAATAATAGTAAAATGTGGCAAATAGTGCATGTTATATTGATAATAATAAAAGTAATAAATATATTTATTACAGTTCTATCGATAATAGCTGCATAATATGGGTAATAATGCATGTTATATTGATGATAATAAAAGTAATACGTATATTTATTATAGTTCTAGCGATAATAACTGCATAATATGGGTAATAATGCATGTTATATTGATAATAATCTAAGTAATAAGTATAATTATTACAGTTCTAGCGATAATAACTGCATTATATGGGTAATAATGCATGTTATATTGATGATAATGAAAGTAATACGTATATTTGTTATAGTTCTAGCGATAATAACTGCATAATATGGGTAATAATGCATGTTATATTGAGAATAATATAAGTAATAAGTATAATTATTACAGTTCTGGCGATAATAACTGCATTATATGGGTAATAATGCACGTTATATTGCTAATAGTATAAGTAATAAGTATAATTATTACAGTTCTAGCGATAATACCTCCATTATATGGGTAATAATGCATGCTTTATTGATAATGGTATAAGTAATAAGTATAATTATTACAGTTCTAGCGATAATAACTGCATTATATGGGTAATAATGCATGTTATATTGATAATATCGGGAGTAATAAGTATAATTATTATAGTTCTAGCGATAATAATAGTAAAATGTGGCAAATAGTGCATGTTATATTGATAATAATAAAAGTAATAAATATATTTATTACAGTTCTATCGATAATAACTGCATAATATGGGTAATAATGCATGTTATATTGATGATAATAAAAGTAATACGTATATTTATTATAGTTCTAGCGATAATAACTGCATAATATGGGTAATAATGCATGTTATATTGATAATAATCTAAGTAATAAGTATAATTATTACAGTTCTAGCGATAATAACTGCATTATATGGGTAATAATGCACGTTATATTGCTAACAATATAAGTAATAAGTATAATTATTACAGTTCTAGCGATAATAACTGCATAATATGGGTAATAATGCATGTTATATTGAGAATAATATAAGTAATAAGTATAATTATTACAGTTCTGGCGATAATAACTGCATTATATGGGTAATAATGCACGTTATATTGCTAATAGTATAAGTAATAAGTATAATTATTACAGTTCTAGCGATAATAACTGCATTATATGGGTAATAATGCATGTTATATTGCTAATAATATAAGTAATAAGTATAATTATTACAGTTCTAGCGATAATAACTGCATTATATGGGTAATAATGCATGTTATATTGATGATAATGAAAGTAATACGTATATTTGTTATAGTTCTAGCGATAATAACTGCATAATATGGGTAATAATGCATGTTATATTGAGAATAATATAAGTAATAAGTATAATTATTACAGTTCTAGCGATAATAACTGCATTATATGGGTAATAATGCATGTTATATTGATAATATCGGGAGTAATAAGTATAATTATTATAGTTCTAGCGATAATAATAGTAAAATGTGGCAAATAGTGCATGTTATATTGATAATAATAAAAGTAATAAATATATTTATTACAGTTCTATCGATAATAACTGCATAGTATGGGTAATAATGCATGTTATATTGATGATAATAAAAGTAATACGTATATTTATTATAGTTCTAGCGATAATAACTGCATAATATGGGTAATAATGCATGTTATATTGATAATAATCTAAGTAATAAGTATAATTATTACAGTTCTAGCGATAATAACTGCATTATATGGGTAATAATGCATGTTATATTGATGATAATGAAGGTAATACGTACATTTGTTATAGTTCTAGCGATAATAACTGCATAATATGGGTAATAATGTATGTTATATTGAGAATAATATAAGTAATAAGTATAATTATTACAGTTCTGGCGATAATAACTGCATTATATGGGTAATAATGCACGTTATATTGCTAATAGTATAAGTAATAAGTATAATTATTACAGTTCTTGCGATAATACCTCCATTATATGGGTAATAATGCATGCTTTATTGATAATGATATAAGTAATAAGTATAATTATTACAGTTCTAGCGATAATAACTGCATAATATGGGTAATAATGCACGTTATATTGCTAATAATATAAGTAATGAGTACAATTATTACAGTTCTAGCGATAATAACTGCATTATATGGGTAATAATGCATGTTATATTGATAATAATATAAGTAATAAGAATAATTATTACAGTTCTAGCGATAATAACTGCATTATATGGGTAATAATGCATGTTATATTGATAATATCGGGAGTAATAAGTATAATTATAATAGTTCTAGCGATAATAATAGTAAAATATGGCAAATAGTGCATGTTATATTGATAATAATAAAAGTAATAAGTATATTTATTACAGTTCTATCGATAATAACTGCATAATATGGGTAATAATGCATGTTATATTGATGATAATAAAAGTAATACGTATATTTATTATAGTTCTAGCGATAATAACTGCATAATATGGGTAATAATGCATGTTATATTGATAATAATCTAAGTAATAAGTATAATTATTACAGTTCTAGCGATAATAACTGCATTATATGGGTAATAATGCATGTTATATTGATGATAATGAAAGTAATACGTATATTTGTTATAGTTCTAGCGATAATAACTGCATAATATGGGTAATAATGCATGTTATATTGAGAATAATATAAGTAATAAGTATAATTATTACAGTTCTGGCGATAACAACTGCATTATATGGGTAATAATGCACGTTATATTGCTAATAGTATAAGTAATAAGTATAATTATTACAGTTCTAGCGATAATACCTCCATTATATGGGTAATAATGCATGCTTTATTGATAATGATATAAGTAATAAGTATAATTATTACAGTTCTAGCGATAATAACTGCATAATATGGGTAATAATGCACGTTATATTGCTAATAATATAAGTAATGAGTACAATTATTACAGTTCTAGCGATAATAACTGCATTATATGGGTAATAATGCATGTTATATTGATAATATCGGGAGTAATAAGTATAATTATTATAGTTCTAGCGATAATAATAGTAAAATGTGGCAAATAGTGCATGTTATATTGATAATAATAAAAGTAATAAATATATTTATTACAGTTCTAGCGATAATATCTGCATTATATGGGTAATAATGCATGTTATATTGATGATAATAAAAGTAATACGTATATTTATTATAGTTCTAGCGATAATAACTGCATAATATGGGTAATAATGCATGTTATATTGATAATAATATAAGTAATAAGTATAATTATTACAGTTCTAGCGATAATACCTCCATTATATGGGTAATAATGCATGTTATATTGATGATAATGAAAGTAATACGTATATTTATTATAGTTCTAGCGATAATAACTGCATAATATGGGGAATAATGCATGTTATATTGAGAATAATATAAGTAATAAGTATAATTATTACAGTTCTGGCGATAATAACTGCATTATATGGGTAATAATGCACGTTATATTGCTAATAGTATAAGTAATAAGTATAATTATTACAGTTCTTGCGATAATACCTCCATTATATGGGTAATAATGCATGTTATATTGATAATAATATAAGTAATAAGTATAATTATTACAGTTCTAGCGATAATAACTGCATTATATGGGTAATAATGCACGTTATACTGCTAATAATGTAAGTAATAAGTATAATTATTACAGTTCTAGCGATAATAACTGCATTATATGGGTAATAATGCATGTTATATTGATAATATCGGGAGTAATAAGTATAATTATTATAGTTCTAGCGATAATAATAGTAAAATATGGCAAATAGTGCATGTTCTATTGATAATAATAAAAGTAATAAGTATATTTATTACAGTTCTATCGATAATAACTGCATAATATGGGTAATAATGCATGTTATATTGATGATAATAAAAGTAATACGTATATTTATTATAGTTCTAGCGATAATAACTGCATAATATGGGTAATAATGCATGTTATATTGATAATAATATAAGTAATAAGTATAATTATTACAGTTCTAGCGATAATAACTGCATTATATGGGTAATAATGCACGTTATATTGCTAATAATATAAGTAATGAGTACAATTATTACAGTTCTAGCGATAATAACTGCATTATATGGGTAATAATGCACGTTATATTGCTAATAATATAAGTAATAAGTATAATTATTACAGTTCTAGCGATAATAACTGCATTATATGGGTAATAATGCACGTTATATTGCTAATAATATAAGTAATGAGTACAATTATTACAGTTCTAGCGATAATAACTGCATTATATGGGTAATAATGCACGTTATATTGCTAATAATATAAGTAATAAGTATAATTATTACAGTTCTAGCGATAATAACTGCATAATATGGGTAATAATGCATGTTATATTGAGAATAATATAAGTAATAAGTATAATTATTACAGTTCTGGCGATAATAACTGCATTATATGAGTAATAATGCATGTTATATTGATAATATCGGGAGTTATAAGTATAATTATTATAGTTCTAGCGATAATAATAGTAAAATGTGGCAAATAGTGCATGTTATATTGATAATAATAAAAGTAATAAATATATTTATTACAGTTCTATCGATAATAGCTGCATAATATGGGTAATAATGCATGTTATATTGATGATAATAAAAGTAATACGTATATTTATTATAGTTCTAGCGATAATAACTGCATAATATGGGTAATAATGCATGTTATATTGATAATAATCTAAGTAATAAGTATAATTATTACAGTTCTAGCGATAATAACTGCATTATATGGGTAATAATGCATGTTATATTGATGATAATGAAAGTAATACGTATATTTGTTATAGTTCTAGCGATAATAACTGCATAATATGGGTAATAATGCATGTTATATTGAGAATAATATAAGTAATAAGTATAATTATTACAGTTCTGGCGATAATAACTGCATTATATGGGTAATAATGCACGTTATATTGCTAATAGTATAAGTAATAAGTATAATTATTACAGTTCTAGCGATAATACCTCCATTATATGGGTAATAATGCATGCTTTATTGATAATGGTATAAGTAATAAGTATAATTATTACAGTTCTAGGGATAATAACTGCATTATATGGGTAATAATGCATGTTATATTGATAATATCGGGAGTAATAAGTATAATTATTATAGTTCTAGCGATAATAATAGTAAAATGTGGCAAATAGTGCATGTTATATTGATAATAATAAAAGTAATAAATATATTTATTACAGTTCTATCGATAATAACTGCATTATATGGGTAATAATGCACGTTATATTGCTAACAATATAAGTAATAAGTATAATTATTACAGTTCTAGCGATAATAACTGCATAATATGGGTAATAATGCATGTTATATTGAGAATAATATAAGTAATAAGTATAATTATTACAGTTCTGGCGATAATAACTGCATTATATGGGTAATAATGCACGTTATATTGCTAATAGTATAAGTAATAAGTATAATTATTACAGTTCTAGCGATAATAACTGCATTATATGGGTAATAATGCATGTTATATTGCTAATAATATAAGTAATAAGTATAGTTATTACAGTTCTAGCGATAATAACTGCATTATATGGGTAATAATGCATGTTATATTGATGATAATGAAAGTAATACGTATATTTGTTATAGTTCTAGCGATAATAACTGCATAATATGGGTAATAATGCATGTTATATTGAGAATAATATAAGTAATAAGTATAATTATTACAGTTCTGGCGATAATAACTGCATTATATGGGTAATAATGCATGTTATATAGATAATATCGGGAGTAATAAGTATAATTATTATAGTTCTAGCGATAATAATAGTAAAATGTGGCAAATAGTGCATGTTATATTGATAATAATAAAAGTAATAAATATATTTATTACAGTTCTATCAATAATAACTGCATAATATGGGTAATAATGCATGTTATATTGATGATAATAAAAGTAATACGTATATTTATTATAGTTCTAGCGATAATAACTGCATAATATGGGTAATAATGCATGTTATATTGATAATAATCTAAGTAATAAGTATAATTATTACAGTTCTAGCGATAATAACTGCATTATATGGGTAATAATGCACGTTATATTGCTAACAATATAAGTAATAAGTATAATTATTACAGTTCTAGCGATAATAACTGCATTATATGGGTAATAATGCATGTTATATTGATGATAATGAAAGTAATACGTATATTTGTTATAGTTCTAGCGATAATAACTGCATAATATGGGTAATAATGCATGTTATATTGAGAATAATATAAGTAATAAGTATAATTATTACAGTTCTGGCGATAATAACTGCATTATATGGGTAATAACGCACGTTATATTGCTAATAGTACAAGTAATAAGTATAATTATTACAGTTCTAGCGATAATACCTCCATTATATGGGTAATAATGCATGTTATATTGATAATGATATAAGTAATAAGTATAATTATTACAGTTCTAGCGATAATAACTGCATAATATGGGTAATAATGCACGTTATATTGCTAATAATATAAGTAATGAGTACAATTATTACAGTTCTAGCGATAATAACTGCATTATATAGGTAATAATGCATGTTATATTGATAATATCGGGAGTAATAAGTATAATTATTATAGTTCTAGCGATAATAATAGTAAAATGTGGCAAATAGTGCATGTTATATTGATAATAATAAAAGTAATAAATATATTTATTACAGTTCTATCGATAATAACTGCATAGTATGGGTAATAATGCATGTTATATTGATGATAATAAAAGTAATACGTATATTTATTATAGTTCTAGCGATAATAACTGCATAATATGGGTAATAATGCATGTTATATTGATAATAATCTAAGTAATAAGTATAATTATTACAGTTCTAGCGATAATAACTGCATTATATGGGTAATAATGCATGTTATATTGAGAATAATATAAGTAATAAGTATAATTATTACAGTTCTAGCGATAATAACTGCATAATATGGGTAATAATGCACGTTATATTGCTAATAATATAAGTAATGAGTACAATTATTACAGTTCTAGCGATAATAACTGCATAATATGGGTAATAATGCATGTTATATTGATAATAATCTAAGTAATAAGTATAATTATTACAGTTCTAGCGATAATAACTGCATTATATGGGTAATAATGCACGTTATATTGCTAACAATATAAGTAATAAGTATAATTATTACAGTTCTAGCGATAATAACTGCATAATATGGGTAATAATGCATGTTATATTGAGAATAATATAAGTAATAAGTATAATTATTACAGTTCTGGCGATAATAACTGCATTATATGGGTAATAATGCACGTTATATTGCTAATAGTATATGTAATAAGTATAATTATTACAGTTCTAGCGATAATAACTGCATTATATGGGTAATAATGCATGTTGTATTGCTAATAATATAAGTAATAAGTATAATTATTACAGTTCTAGCGATAATAACTGCATTATATGGGTAATAATGCATGTTATATTGATGATAATGAAAGTAATACGTATATTTGTTATAGTTCTAGCGATAATAACTGCATAATATGGGTAATAATGCATGTTATATTGAGAATAATATAAGTAATAAGTATAATTATTACAGTTCTGGCGATAACAACTGCATTATATGGGTAATAATGCACGTTATATTGCTAATAGTATAAGTAATAAGTATAATTATTACAGTTCTAGCGATAATACCTCCATTATATGGGTAATAATGCATGCTTTATTGATAATGATATAAGTAATAAGTATAATTATTACAGTTCTAGCGATAATAACTGCATAATATGGGTAATAATGCACGTTATATTGCTAATAATATAAGTAATGAGTACAATTATTACAGTTCTAGCGATAATAACTGCATTATATGGGTAATAATGCATGTTATATTGATAATAATATAAGTAATAAGAATAATTATTACAGTTCTAGCGATAATAACTGCATTATATGGGTAATAATGCATGTTATAATGATAATATCGGGAGGTATAAGTATAATTATTATAGTTCTAGCGATAATAATAGTAAAATATGGCAAATAGTGCATGTTATATTGGTAATAATAAAAGTAATAAGTATATTTATTACAGTTCTATCGATAATAACTGCATAATATGGGTAATAATGCATGTTATATTGATGATAATAAAAGTAATACGTATATTTATTACAGTTCTATCGATAATAACTGCATAATATGGGTAATAATGCATGTTATATTGATGATAATAAAAGTAATACGTATATTTATTATAGTTCTAGCGATAATAACTGCATAATATGGGTAATAATGCATGTTATATTGCTAATAGTATAAGTAATAAGTATAATTATTACAGTTCTAGCGATAATACCTCCATTATATGGGTAATAATGCATGCTTTATTGATAATGATATAAGTAATAAGTATAATTATTACAGTTCTAGGGATAATAACTGCATAATATGGGTAATAATGCACGTTATATTGCTAATAATATAAGTAATGAGTACAATTATTACAGTTCTAGCGATAATAACTGCATTATATGGGTAATAATGCATGTTATATTGATAATAATATAAGTAATAAGAATAATTATTACAGTTCTAGCGATAATAACTGCATTATATGGGTAATAATGCATGTTATATTGATAATATCGGGAGTAATAAGTATAATTATTATAGTTCTAGCGATAATAATAGTAAAATATGGCAAATAGTGCATGTTATATTGATAATAATAAAAGTAATAAGTATATTTATTACAGTTCTATCGATAATAACTGCATAATATGGGTAATAATGCATGTTATATTGATGATAATAAAAGTAATACGTATATTTATTATAGTTCTAGCGATAATAACTGCATAATATGGGTAATAATGCATGTTATATTGAGAATAATATAAGTAATAAGTATAATTATTACAGTTCTAGCGATAATAACTGCATTATATGGGTAATAATGCACGTTATATTGCTAATAATATAAGTAATGAGTACAATTATTACAGTTCTAGCGATAATAACTGCATTATATGGGTAATAATGCACGTTATATTGCTAATAATATAAGTAATAAGTATAATTATTACAGTTCTAGCGATAATAACTGCATAATATGGGTAATAATGCATGTTATATTGAGAATAATATAAGTAATAAGTATAATTATTACAGTTCTGGCGATAATAACTGCATTATATGGGTAATAATGCACGTTATATTGCTAATAGTATAAGTAATAAGTATAATTATTACAGTTCTAGCGATAATACCTCCATTATATGGGTAATAATGCATGCTTTCTTGATAATGATATAAGTAATAAGTATAATTATTACAGTTCTAGCGATAATAACTGCATTATATGGGTAATAATGCATGTTATATTGATAATATCGGGAGTAATAAGTATAATTATTATAGTTCTAGCGATAATAATAGTAAAATGTGGCAAATAGTGCATGTTATATTGATAATAATAAAAGTAATAAGTATATTTATTACAGTTCTATCGATAATAACTGCATAATATGGGTAATAATGCATGTTATATTGATGATAATAAAAGTAATACGTATATTTATTATAGTTCTAGCGATAATAACTGCATAATATGGGTAATAATGCATGTTATATTGAGAATAATATAAGTAATAAGTATAATTATTACAGTTCTGGCGATAATAACTGCATTATATGGGTAATAATGCACGTTATATTGCTAATAGTATAAGTAATAAGTATAATTATTACAGTTCTAGCGATAATACCTCCATTATATGGGTAATAATGCATGCTTTATTGATAATGATATAAGTAATAAGTATAATTATTACAGTTCTAGCGATAATAACTGCATAATATGGGTAATAATGCACGTTATATTGCTAATAATATAAGTAATGAGTACAATTATTACAGTTCTAGCGATAATAACTGCATTATATGGGTAATAATGCATGTTATATTGATAATAATATAAGTAATAAGAATAATTATTACAGTTCTAGCGATAATAACTGCATTATATGGGTAATAATGCATGTTATATTGATAATATCGGGAGTAATAAGTATAATTATTATAGTTCTAGCGATAATAATAGTAAAATATGGCAAATAGTGCATGTTATATTGATAATAATAAAAGTAATAAGTATATTTATTACAGTTCTATCGATAATAACTGCATAATATGGGTAATAATGCATGTTATATTGATGATAATAAAAGTAATACGTATATTTATTATAGTTCTAGCGATAATAACTGCATAACATGGGTAATAATGCATGTTATATTGAGAATAATATAAGTAATAAGTATAATTATTACAGTTCTAGCGATAATAACTGCATTATATGGGTAATAATGCACGTTATATTGCTAATAATATAAGTAATGAGTACAATTATTACAGTTCTAGCGATAATAACTGCATTATATGGGTAATAATGCACGTTATATTGCTAATAATATAAGTAATAAGTATAATTATTACAGTTCTAGCGAGAATAACTGCATAATATGGGTAATAATGCATGTTATATTGAGAATAATATAAGTAATAAGTATAATTATTACAGTTCTGGCGATAATAACTGCATTATATGGGTAATAATGCATGTTATATTGATAATATCGGGAGTAATAAGTATAATTATTATAGTTCTAGCGATAATAATAGTAAAATGTGGCAAATAGTGCATGTTATATTGATAATAATAAAAGTAATAAATATATTTATTACAGTTCTATCGATAATAACTGCATAATATGGGTAATAATGCATGTTATATTGATGATAATAAAAGTAATACGTATATTTATTATAGTTCTAGCGATAATAACTGCATAATATGGGTAATAATGCATGTTATATTGATAATAATCTAAGTAATAAGTATAATTATTACAGTTCTAGCGATAATAACTGCATTATATGGGTAATAATGCATGTTATATTGATGATAATGAAAGTAATACGTATATTTGTTATAGTTCTAGCGATAATAACTGCATAATATGGGTAATAATGCATGTTATATTGAGAATAATATAAGTAATAAGTATAATTATTACAGTTCTGGCGATAATAACTGCATTATATGGGTAATAATGCACGTTATATTGCTAATAGTATAAGTAATAAGTATAATTATTGCAGTTCTAGCGATAATACCTCCATTATATGGGTAATAATGCATGCTTTATTGATAATGGTATAAGTAATAAGTATAATTATTACAGTTCTAGCGATAATAACTGCATTATATGGGTAATAATGCATGTTATATTGATAATATCGGGAGTAATAAATATAATTATTATAGTTCTAGCGATAATAATAGTAAAATGTGGCAAATAGTGCATGTTATATTGATAATAATAAAAGTAATAAATATATTTATTACAGTTCTATCGATAATAACTGCATAATATGGGTAATAATGCATGTTATATTGATGATAATAAAAGTAATACGTATATTTATTATAGTTCTAGCGATAATAACTGCATAATATGGGTAATAATGCATGTTATATTGATAATAATCTAAGTAATAAGTATAATTATTACAGTTCTAGCGATAATAACTGCATTATATGGGTAATAATGCACGTTATATTGCTAACAATATAAGTAATAAGTATAATTATTACAGTTCTAGCGATAATAACTGCATAATATGGGTAATAATGCATGTTATATTGAGAATAATATAAGTAATAAGTATAATTATTACAGTTCTGGCGATAATAACTGCATTATATGGGTAATAATGCACGTTATATTGCTAATAGTATAAGTAATAAGTATAATTATTACAGTTCTAGCGATAATAACTGCATTATATGGGTAATAATGCATGTTATATTGCTAATAATATAAGTAATAAGTATAATTATTACAGTTCTAGCGATAATAACTGCATAATATGGGTAATAATGCACGTTATATTGCTAACAATATAAGTAATACGTATAATTATTACAGTTCTAGCGATAATAACTGCATTATATGGGTAAAAATGCATGTTATATTGATAATATTGGGAGTAATCAGTATATTTATTATGGTTCTAGAGATAATAATAGTAAAATATGGCAAATAGTGCATGTTATATTGATAATAATAAAAGTAATAACTATATTTATTACAGTTCTATCGATAATAACTGCATAATATGGGTAATAATGCATGTTATATTGATGATAATAAAAGTAATACGTATATTTATTATAGTTCTAGCGATAATAACTGCATAATATGGGTAATAATGCATGTTATATTGATAATAATATAAGTAATAAGTATAATTATTACAGTTCTAGTCATAATAACTGCATTATATGGGTAATAATGCACGTTATATTGCTAACAATATAAGTAATAAGTATAATTATTACAGTTCTAGCGATAATAACTGCATTATATGGGTAAAAATGCATGTTATATTGATAATATTGGGAGTAATAAGTATATTTATTATGGTTCTAGAGATAATAATAGTAAAATATGGCAAATAGTGCATGTTATATTGATAATAATAAAAGTAATAAATATATTTATTACAGTTCTATCGATAATAACTGCATAATATGGGTAATAATGCATGTTATATTGATGATAATAAAAGTAATACGTATATTTATTATAGTTCTAGCGATAATAACTGCATAATATGGGTAATAATGCATGTTATATTGATAATAATCTAAGTAATAAGTATAATTATTACAGTTCTAGCGATAATAACTGCATTATATGGGTAATAATGCATGTTATATTGATGATAATGAAAGTAATACGTATATTTGTTATAGTTCTAGCGATAATAACTGCATAATATGGGTAATAATGCATGTTATATTGAGAATAATATAAGTAATAAGTATAATTATTACAGTTCTGGCGATAATAACTGCATTATATGGGTAATAATGCACGTTATATTGCTAATAGTATAAGTAATAAGTATAATTATTGCAGTTCTAGCGATAATACCTCCATTATATGGGTAATAATGCATGCTTTATTGATAATGGTATAAGTAATAAGTATAATTATTACAGTTCTAGCGATAATAACTGCATTATATGGGTAATAATGCATGTTATATTGATAATATCGGGAGTAATAAGTATAATTATTATAGTTCTAGCGATAATAATAGTAAAATGTGGCAAATAGTGCATGTTATATTGATAATAATAAAAGTAATAAATATATTTATTACAGTTCTATCGATAATAACTGCATAATATGGGTAATAATGCATGTTATATTGATGATAATAAAAGTAATACGTATATTTATTATAGTTCTAGCGATAATAACTGCATAATATGGGTAATAATGCATGTTATATTGATAATAATCTAAGTAATAAGTATAATTATTACAGTTCTAGCGATAATAACTGCACTATATGGGTAATAATGCACGTTATATTGCTAACAATATAAGTAATAAGTATAATTATTACAGTTCTAGCGATAATAACTGCATAATATGGGTAATAATGCATGTTATATTGAGAATAATATAAGTAATAAGTATAATTATTACAGTTCTGGCGATAATAACTGCATTATATGGGTAATAATGCACGTTATATTGCTAATAGTATAAGTAATAAGTATAATTATTACAGTTCTAGCGATAATAACTGCATTATATGGGTAATAATGCATGTTATATTGCTAATAATATAAGTAATAAGTATAATTATTACAGTTCTAGCGATAATAACTGCATTATATGGGTAATAATGCATGTTATATTGATGATAATGAAAGTAATACGTATATTTGTTATAGTTCTAGCGATAATAACTGCATAATATGGGTAATAATGCATGTTATATTGAGAATAATATAAGTAATAAGTATAATTATTACAGTTCTTGCGATAATACCTCCATTATATGGGTAATAATGCATGTTATATTGATAATAATATAAGTAATAAGTATAATTATTACAGTTCCAGCGATAATAACTGCATTGTATGGGTAATAATGCACGTTATATTGCTAATAATATAAGTAATAAGTATAATTATTACAGTTCTAGCGATAATAACTGCATTATATGGGTAGAAATGCATGTTATATTGATAATATTGGGAGTAATAAGTATATTTATTATGGTTCTAGAGATAATAACTGCATAATGTGGGTAATAATGCATGTTATATTGATGATAATGAAAGTAATACGTATATTTATTATAGTTCTGGCGATAATAACTGCATAATATGGGTAATAATGCATGTTATATTGAGAATAATATAAGTAATAAGTATAATTATTACAGTTCTGGCGATAATAACTGCATTATATGGGTAATAATGCACGTTATATTGCTAACAATACAAGTAATAAGTATAATTATTACAGTTCTGGCGATAATAACTGCATTATATGGGTAATAATGCACGTTATATTGCTAACAATATAAGTAATAAGTATAATTATTACAGTTCTTGCGATAATACCTCCATTATATGGGTAATAATGCATGTTATATTGATAATAATATAAGTAATAAGTATAATTATTACAGTTCCAGCGATAATAACTGCATTATATGGGTAATAATGCACGTTATATTGCTAATAAAATAAGTAATAAGTATAATTATTACAGTTCTAGCGATAATAACTGCATTATATGGGTAATAATGCATGTTATATTGATAATATCGGGAGTAATAAGTATAATTATTATAGTTCTAGCGATAATAATAGTAAAATATGGCAAATAGTGCATGTTATATTGATAATAATAAAAGTAATAAGTATATTTATTACAGTTCTATCGATAATAACTGCATAATATGGGTAATAATGCATGTTATATTGATGATAATAAAAGTAATACGTATATTTATTATAGTTCTAGCGATAATAACTGCATAATATGGGTAATAATGCACGTTATATTGCTAACAATATAAGTAATAAGTATAATTATTACAGTTCTAGCGATAATAACTGCATTATATGGGTAGAAATGCATGTTATATTGATAATATTGGGAGTAATAAGTATATTTATTATGGTTCTAGAGATAATAACTGCATAATGTGGGTAATAATGCATGTTATATTGATGATAATGAAAGTAATACGTATATTTATTATAGTTCTGGCGATAATAACTGCATAATATGGGTAATAATGCATGTTATATTGAGAATAATATAAGTAATAAGTATAATTATTACAGTTCTGGCGATAATAACTGCATTATATGGGTAATAATGCACGTTATATTGCTAACAGTATAAGTAATAAGTATAATTATTACAGTTCTAGCGATAATAACTGCATTATATGGGTAATAATGCACGTTATATTGCTAACAATATAAGTAATAAGTATAATTATTACAGTTCTAGCGATAATAACTGCATTATATGGGTAATAATGCATGTTATATTGATAATATTGGGAGTAATAAGTATATCTATTATGGTTCTAGAGATAATAACTGCATAATATGGGTAATAATGCATGTTATATTGATAATAATATAAGTAATAAGTATATTTATTACAGTTCTAGCGATAATACCTCCATTATATGGGTAATAATGCATGTTATATTGATGATAATAAAAGTAATACGTATATTTATTATAGTTCTAGCGATAATAACTGCATAATATGGGTAATAATGCATGTTATATTGAGAATAATATAAGTAATAAGTATAATTATTACAGTTCTGGCGATAATAACTGCATTATATGGGTAATAATGCACGTTATATTGCTAATAGTATAAGTAATAAGTATAATTATTACAGTTCTAGCGATAATACCTCCATTATATGGGTAATAATGCATGCTTTATTGATAATGATATAAGTAATAAGTATAATTATTACAGTTCTAGCGATAATAACTGCATAATATGGGTAATAATGCACGTTATATTGCTAATAATATAAGTAATGAGTACAATTATTACAGTTCTAGCGATAATAACTGCATTATATGGGTAATAATGCATGTTATATTGATAATAATATAAGTAATAAGAATAATTATTACATTTCTAGCGATAATAACTGCATTATATGGGTAATAATGCATGTTATATTGATAACATCGGGAGTAATAAGTATAATTATTATAGTTCTAGCGATAATAATAGTAAAATATGGCAAATAGTGCATGTTATATTGATAATAATAAAAGTAATAAGTATATTTATTACAGTTCTATCGATAATAACTGCATAATATGGGTAATAATGCATGTTATATTGATGATAATAAAAGTAATACGTATATTTATTATAGTTCTAGCGATAATAACTGCATAATATGGGTAATAATGCATGTTATATTGAGAATAATATAAGTAATAAGTATAATTATTACAGTTCTAGCGATAATAACTGCATTATATGGGTAATAATGCACGTTATATTGCTAATAATATAAGTAATGAGTACAATTATTACAGTTCTAGCGATAATAACTGCATTATATGGGTAATAATGCACGTTATATTGCTAATAATATAAGTAATAAGTATAATTATTACAGTTCTAGCGATAATAACTGCATAATATGGGTAATAATGCATGTTATATTGAGAATAATATAAGTAATAAGTATAATTATTACAGTTCTGGCGATAATAACTGCATTATATGGGTAATAATGCATGTTATATTGATAATATCGGGAGTAATAAGTATAATTATTATAGCTCTAGCGATAATAATAGTAAAATGTGGCAAATAGTGCATGTTATATTGATAATAATAAAAGTAATAAATATATTTATTACAGTTCTATCGATAATAACTGCATAATATGGGTAATAATGCATGTTATATTGATGATAATAAAAGTAATACGTATATTTATTATAGTTCTAGCGATAATAACTGCATAATATGGGTAATAATGCATGTTATATTGATAATAATATAAGTAATAAGTATAATTATTACAGTTCTGGCGATAATAACTGCATTATATGGGTAATAATGCACGTTATATTGCTAATAGTATAAGTAATAAGTATAATTATTACAGTTCTAGCGATAATACCTCCATTATATGGGTAATAATGCATGCTTTATTGATAATGGTATAAGTAATAAGTATAATTATTACAGTTCTAGCGATAATAACTGCATTATATGGGTAATAATGCATGTTATATTGATAATATCGGGAGTAATAAGTATAATTATTATAGTTCTAGCGATAATAATAGTAAAATGTGGCAAATAGTGCATGTTATATTGATAATAATAAAAGTAATAAATATATTTATTACAGTTCTATCGATAATAACTGCATAATATGGGTAATAATGCATGTTATATTGATGATAATAAAAGTAATACGTATATTTATTATAGTTCTAGCGATAATAACTGCATAATATGGGTAATAATGCATGTTATATTGATAATAATCTAAGTAATAAGTATAATTATTACAGTTCTAGCGATAATAACTGCATTATATGGGTAATAATGCACGTTATATTGCTAACAATATAAGTAATAAGTATAATTATTACAGTTCTAGCGATAATAACTGCATAATATGGGTAATAATGCATGTTATATTGAGAATAATATAAGTAATAAGTATAATTATTACAGTTCTGGCGATAATAACTGCATTATATGGGTAATAATGCACGTTATATTGCTAATAGTATAAGTAATAAGTATAATTATTACAGTTCTAGCGATAATAACTGCATTATATGGGTAATAATGCATGTTATATTGCTAATAATATAAGTAATAAGTATAATTATTACAGTTCTAGCGATAATAACTGCATTATATGGGTAATAATGCATGTTATATTGATGATAATGAAAGTAATACGTATATTTGTTATAGTTCTAGCGATAATAACTGCATAATATGGGTAATAATGCATGTTATATTGAGAATAATATAAGTAATAAGTATAATTATTACAGTTCTGGCGATAATAACTGCATTATATGGGTAATAATGCATGTTATATAGATAATATCGGGAGTAATAAGTATAATTATTATAGTTCTAGCGATAATAATAGTAAAATGTGGCAAATAGTGCATGTTATATTGATAATAATAAAAGTAATAAATATATTTATTACAGTTCTATCAATAATAACTGCATAATATGGGTAATAATGCATGTTATATTGATGATAATAAAAGTAATACGTATATTTATTATAGTTCTAGCGATAATAACTGCATAATATGGGTAATAATGCATGTTATATTGATAATAATCTAAGTAATAAGTATAATTATTACAGTTCTAGCGATAATAACTGCATTATATGGGTAATAATGCACGTTATATTGCTAACAATATAAGTAATAAGTATAATTATTACAGTTCTAGCGATAATAACTGCATTATATGGGTAATAATGCATGTTATATTGATGATAATGAAAGTAATACGTATATTTGTTATAGTTCTAGCGATAATAACTGCATAATATTTGTAATAATGCATGTTATATTGAGAATAATATAAGTAATAAGTATAATTATTACAGTTCTGGCGATAATAACTGCATTATATGGGTAATAACGCACGTTATATTGCTAATAGTACAAGTAATAAGTATAATTATTACAGTTCTAGCGATAATACCTCCATTATATGGGTAATAATGCATGTTATATTGATAATGATATAAGTAATAAGTATAATTATTACAGTTCTAGCGATAATAACTGCATAATATGGGTAATAATGCACGTTATATTGCTAATAATATAAGTAATGAGTACAATTATTACAGTTCTAGCGATAATAACTGCATTATATGGGTAATAATGCATGTTATATTGGTAATAATATAAGTCATAAGAATAATTATTACAGTTCTAGCGATAATAACTGCATTATATGGGTAATAATGCATGTTATATTGATAATATCGGGAGTAATAAGTATAATTATTATAGTTCTAGCGATAATAATAGTAAAATATGGCAAATAGTGCATGTTATATTGATAATAATAAAAGTAATAAGTATATTTATTACAGTTCTATCGATAATAACTGCATAATATGGGTAATAATGCATGTTATATTGATGATACTAAAAGTAATACGTATATTTATTATAGTTCTAGCGATAATAACTGCATAATATGGGTAATAATGCATGTTATATTGAGAATAATATAAGTAATAAGTATAATTATTACAGTTCTAGCGATAATAACTGCATTATATGGGTAATAATGCACGTTATATTGCTAGTAGTATAAGTAATAAGTATAATTATTACAGTTCTAGCGATAATAACTGCATTATATGGGTAATAATGCATGTTACATTGATAATATTGGGAGTAATAAGTGTATTTATTATAGTTCTATCGATAATAACTGCATAATATGGGTAATAATGCATGTTATATTGATGATTATAAAAGTAATACGTATATTTATTATAGTTCTAGCGATAATAACTGCATAATATGGGTAATAATGCACGTTATATTGCTAACAATATAAGTAATACGTATAATTATTACAGTTCTAGCGATAATAACTGCATTATATGGGTAAAAATGCATGTTATATTGATAATATTGGGAGTAATCAGTATATTTATTATGGTTCTAGAGATAATAATAGTAAAATATGGCAAATAGTGCATGTTATATTGATAATAATAAAAGTAATAAGTATATTTATTACAGTTCTATCGATAATAACTGCATAATATGGGTAATAATGCATGTTATATTGATGATAATAAAAGTAATACGTATATTTATTATAGTTCTAGCGATAATAACTGCATAATATGGGTAATAATGCATGTTATATTGATAATAATATAAGTAATAAGTATAATTATTACAGTTCTAGTGATAATAACTGCATTATATGGGTAATAATGCACGTTATATTGCTAACAATATAAGTAATAAGTATAATTATTACAGTTCTAGCGATAATAACTGCATTATATGGGTAAAAATGCATGTTATATTGATAATATTGGGAGTAATAAGTATATTTATTATGGTTCTAGAGATAATAATAGTAAAATATGGCAAATAGTGCATGTTATATTGATAATAATAAAAGTAATAAGTATATTTATTACAGTTCTATCGATAATAACTGCATAATATGGGTAATAATGCATGTTATATTGAGAATAATATAAGTAATAAGTATAATTATTACAGTTCTTGCGATAATACCTCCATTATATGGGTAATAATGCATGCTATATTGATAATAATATAAGTAATAAGTATAAAAATTACAGTTCCAGCGATAATAACTGCATTGTATGGGTAATAATGCACGTTACATTGCTAATAATATAAGTAATAAGTATAATTATTACAGTTCTAGCGATAATAACTGCATTATATGGGTAATAATGCATGTTATATTGATAATATCGGGAGTAATAAGTATAATTATTATAGTTCTAGCGATAATAATAGTAAAATATGGCAAATAGTGCATGTTATATTGATAATAATAAAAGTAATAAGTATATTTATTACAGTTCTATCGATAATAACTGCATAATATGGGTAATAATGCATGTTATATTGATGATAATAAAAGTAATACGTATATTTATTATAGTTCTAGCGATAATAACTGCATAATATGGGTAATAATGCATGTTATATTGATAATATCGGGAGTAATAAGTATAATTATTATAGTTCTAGCGATAATAATAGTAAAATATGGCAAATAGTGCATGTTATATTGATAATAATAAAAGTAATAAGTATATTTATTACAGTTCTATCGATAATAACTGCATAATATGGGTAACAATGCATGTTATATTGATGATAATAAAAGTAATACGTATATTTATTATAGTTCTAGCGATAATAACTGCAAAATATGGGTAATAATGCATGTTATATTGAGAATAATATAAGTAATAAGTATAATTATTACAGTTCTAGCGATAATAACTGCATTATATGGGTAATAAAGCATGTTATATTGATAATATCGGGAGTAATAAGTATAATTATTATAGTTCTAGCGATAATAATAGTAAAATATGGCAAATAGTGCATGTTATATTGATAATAATAAAAGTAATAAGTATATTTGTAAGTTTAAAACATGTTTAAACTTAGCGCGCGCCAGACACAGGCGGTGGCGCGCACGACGCTTGCGTGAGAGAGAGTTAGGTTACGTTGCGGCATAGGTACGGATAAAGCCAAAGATAATTAATATAAGGAAAATCCCGACAATTGTGTTGATTCAGGTATGCGAGTATTGTATATTGTATTTACTGTTTGTGCCTGTCCAACACAGTGTATGTAACCCTTAAACTTATTACAATTACAGAATTATTTCTGCAACAGCACACGTGTCTAATTTACACACATAACCTCTCCGCAATCCTCAGGTTTCGGACCCCGAAACTTACAAATCAACACAATATGGGAGACACAAAGGCAAAATTTCTTTTTGCATCGGAAGCATTAACTCCCAAATCCACTGTGGTGAAGGTTAAAACCATACAACTATTAGAGCAAAAGGAGATATATCAATTCCCTGAAGACCAACAGACCAGCTTGCAACACCCACTTCTTTTTGAACTCGCGGTGGTCAGAGGAGTGGTAAAAAGTCTAAAAACAAGGAACAAATTCCGAACTGTGACCATCACTCTTACAAACGGTGCACTCAAGGACAGTTACATGGATGTAGAGGGTAACATAGTTTTTAATGAATACTACTTAGAAACGGTACCCGAACCGGGTGTACAAAATATTATAGGGCCAGACGCGACGAATAAATCACTTCACTCTATCGCGAAGGAGGCTGTTTTGGACAAATTCGATGGTAAAAATTCTAATGCTGATACATGGATAAAGACCTTTGTATTAGAATGTGCGCGGCTGAATGTTGATCAGCAAAGATATGCCGAAATGCTGAGATTATTTTTGGATGGAATGGCGCTGGAATGGTATGCAACATTCGTTATGACTCATAAATTGACAGATCCATGGGATCTGTGGCATAACTCATTTTTAGACACCTTCAATGAAAGGCCATGGGCAGACATAGCCTACGCATATACATTTAAATATCTACAAGGTGATATATTAGAATTCGCCTTGAAAAAAAGACGCCTTTTACTAGTGGCAGACCCAACGTCGACTGTCACTACCCAGATCAATCTAATTGTAACCGCCTTACCGCATTTTATTAGGACGCGTTTACATAGAAATGAGATAAACTCCGTCGATAATCTAATGTCCGCGCTAAGGCAATTAGGCCAAATCGTAAACAAAAACAGAAAAACGGAAGATAAGAGTTACGAATCCAAATCTTCATATAAGCCCTGCAGGCATTGTGAAAGGGCAGGCTTTTCAAATAGATTCCACCCCGAGAATGTTTGTCGCACGAAATTAAATAATGAAAAAAAATCAAACAATGATAGAATTAAAGTCGTTAATAACACGGAGTTAGAGGCTACTGTTGCGCAAACAGAAGAAGCAAAAAACTAGTGGTACCCCCGCTTATTAAATTGAAAATCTTAGCGAACGGTTTACCGGCTACGGCTTTATATGATTCAGGCGCCAACGTATCGCTAATAAATTACAACTTTTACAAAACATTAAACATAGAGGAAAACGAAAGTGGGGGCAATATTATAAAAACGTTAACGGGCATCTCCCAGGCACATGGAAGGACCCGTATAAAGTTGAGAATCCTAGACATAAGCGATACACATGATCTCTTTATCGTCAAAAATGAATCGTCTAAGGAGGACATATTGCTAGGTTTAGACAGTATAAAAAAATTTAAATTGTGCCAAGATGAAAACTTAAAAATAAACCAAAAATTAGTAATACATAAAGCCAACACACATAATATAATGAATGAAATAAATAATATAGAAGCTAATCAAAAAAATAAAAACATACATACGTGCAATAACACTCAAAGTAACGATATTGAAAATAATAGAATCTCATACGACTTACAAAGAATACTAAATAAATATAATCACATATTTGCCACGGACAAGTACGATGTAGGTATGGTAAGAAATTTCGAAGCAACCATTAAACTGACGGAAAATAAATTCATCGCAAAAAAACCGTACCGTTGTTCAATTAACGATATGTCCGAAATAGAAACGCAAATCGAGGCACTACTTAAAGCAAAATTAATTGAAGAGTCGAGTAGTCCGAATGCGGCACCAGTCAACCTTGCTTTCAAAAAAGACGAAGGACGAAGGTCTCGATTGTGCATTGACTATCGAGAAATGAATAAAATAGTAGTCCCGGAGAGTCAACCGTTCCCGCGGATTAACGATTTAGTATTAAGCGCGAGAGACTGTACGCATTTCACAAAACTGGATGTGAACTCAGCGTTTTGGTCAATGCCGTTACGAGCGAAAGATAAATACAAAACAGCCTTCGTAACGCATCACGGACACTGGCAATGGTGTTGTCTACCATTCGGGTTAAAATCGTCGCCCGCGATTTTTCAAAGAGCTCTATCAGGTATACTTCGAAATAATAAATTGAATAAATTTGCAAGCAATTATATAGATGATATCCTAATATATTCGAAAACATACGAAGAACACATAAACCATATACAACAAACCCTAGCGACAATAGAAAAAGCGGGTTTCAAACTAAACCGAAAAAAATGCAAATTTGCACAAAGGAAAATCATATATTTGGGTCACGAAATAGGATGCAATTCCATCAAACCACTAAACGATAACATCATAGCCATAAAAGAATTCCCAACTCCGGCCTCGAGAACAAATATACGTCAATTTTTAGGCAAAATAAACTTCTATTTACAATACATCCCTAATGCAGCAATACTCCTAGAACCATTACATAAATTATTGAGAAAAAATATACAATTTGATTGGTCAGAACAATGTCAACAAACTTTCAAAAAAATAAAGAACTACCTGTGTTCAGAACCGGTTCTAGCAATCTTTAATCCGGACAATCAAATATACATATATACAGACGCATGCGAAAAAGGAGTAGGAGCAGTGCTCAAACAATACCAAAAAGACAAATCACTAAAACCGGTATTTTATTTCTCGCGCAAATTAACGGACAATCAGAAAAGGAAAAAAGCAATCTATTTGGAAAGTCTCGCGATAAAGGAGGCCATCCTATATTGGCAATACTACCTAATAGATCAGAAATTCATCGTATACACGGATCATAAACCGCTAGAGCATTTTAACATCAAGAATTGTCAAGACCCGGAGTTAAGAGAAATATTAAACTACATTTCACAATATAATTTGGAGATCATTTATAATCCGGGAAAGAACAACTTGGAAGCGGATTGTCTATCGCGAAACCCGGTATTAAAAGAAAACAATAATACCGAAGAGCTCTCGGCAATAAAAACAGTTAATTACGTCACAACATCCGAGATAAACCAAAATCAAAAATTGTTAACCCTAGATGACAAATACGACCTAGAAAACGGCATCATATATAAGAAACTAAACAACATAAAGAAAATCTGGGTTACCGAACAATTCGGGACAGAATTAATAAATAGAGCACATGAAAAACACGGACATATTGGAATTAAACAATTAATCTTAACAATAACTCGAAAATTCTATTTTAAAAACATGCACAAACACATCAAACTAATCTGCCGCTCGTGCGAGACGTGCGTGAAAAATAAATCTCGAATTCCAAACTGTAGGGCTCCCCTATCGCAATTAGGACCGGCAGAACATCCTTTTCAAATCGTATCTGTAGACACAATAGGCGGCTTCGCGAACAATAAAAGTCCAAAAAAATACCTACACCTAGCAATAGACCATTGTACGAGATTTGCGTTTATAAATACATCGAGAACGCAAGCGGCAAAAGATTTTATAAGTCTTATCGACAACATACAAAAAAAAAACAACAAAATTGAAATGTTGTTAGCAGACCAGAACGCAGGCATCAACTCAAAAGAATTTAAACAATATTTAAAATCAAAAAATATAAAACTAGTCTTTACTGCCGTAGACTGTGCGTTCTCGAATGGCCTGAACGAAAGATCAAACCAAACGCTTGTGAATAGATTAAGATGTAAGATATATAATAACAAAAATCGACCATGGACGGTATTGGCGCAGGAATGCGTAGATGAATATAACAAAACAATACATAGTTCTACAGGTTTCTCGCCAAAATATTTGTTAACGGGAGAGGACAATTTTATGTTACCAAAAGAACTAAGTACAGAAAACGCAACAAATCTAGCCGAAAACAGAAAACTTGCCTTAGAGAAATCACAAAAAATACATGATCTTAACAAATTGTACTACGATGAGAAAAGTATAAAAATTGCTTATAATGAGGGAGATCTGGTATACATCCATAATGGAAACAAACTAAATAGAAATAAATTAGATCCCATAAGATTAGGCCCGTACAGAATCAAAAGAAAAATTAGTAATGTAATCTTCGAAATAGACAGCGGGACACGCAGAAATGAATTAAATTGGTTTCACGCTAGTAAACTGGTCCCATATCATTCAGGTAACGTTGCGATGCAACCCTCTTCCGGTGGGGGGATGTAAGTTTAAAACATGTTTAAACTTAGCGCGCGCCAGACACAGGCGGTGGCGCGCACGACGCTTGCGTGAGAGAGAGTTAGGTTACGTTGCGGCATAGGTACGGATAAAGCCAAAGATAATTAATATAAGGAAAATCCCGACAATTGTGTTGATTCAGGTATGCGAGTATTGTATATTGTATTTACTGTTTGTGCCTGTCCAACACAGTGTATGTAACCCTTAAACTTATTACAATTACAGAATTATTTCTGCAACAGCACACGTGTCTAATTTACACACATAACCTCTCCGCAATCCTCAGGTTTCGGACCCCGAAACTTACATATTTATTACAGTTCTATCGATAATAACTGCATAATATGGGTAATAATGCATGTTATATTGATGATAATAAAAGTAATACGTATATTTATTATAGTTCTAGCGATAATAACTGCAAAATATGGGTAATAATGCATGTTATATTGAGAATAATATAAGTAATAAGTATAATTATTACAGTTCTAGCGATAATAACTGCATTATATGGGTAATAAAGCATGTTATATTGATAATATCGGGAGTAATAAGTATAATTATTATAGTTCTAGCGATAATAATAGTAAAATATGGCAAATAGTGCATGTTATATTGATAATAATAAAAGTAATAAGTATATTTATTACAGTTCTATCGATAATAACTGCATAATATGGGTAATAATGCATGTTATATTGATGATAATAAAAGTAATACGTATATTTATTATAGTTCTAGCGATAATAACTGCAAAATATGGGTAATAATGCATGTTATATTGAGAATAATATAAGTAATAAGTATAATTATTACAGTTCTAGCGATAATAACTGCATTATATGGGTAATAAAGCACGTTATATTGCTAACAATATAAGTAATAAGTATAATTATTACAGTTCTAGCGATAATAACTGCATTATATGGGTAGAAATGCATGTTATATTGATAATATTGGGAGTAATAAGTATATTTATTATAGTTCTGGCGATAATAACTGCATAATATGGGTAATAATGCATGTTATATTGAGAATAATATAAGTAATAAGTATAATTATTACAGTTCTGGCGATAATAACTGCATTATATGGGTAATAATGCACGTTATATTGCTAACAATATAAGTAATAAGTATAATTATTACAGTTCTGGCGATAATAACTGCATTATATGGGTAATAATGCACGTTATATTGCTAACAATATAAGTAATAAGTATAATTATTACAGTTCTAGCGATAATAACTGCATTATATGGGTAAAAATGCATGTTATATTGATAATATTGGGAGTAATAAGTATATTTATTATGGTTCTAGAGATAATAATAGTAAAATATGGCAATTAGTGCATGTTATATTGATAATAATAAAAGTAATAAGTATATTTATTACAGTTCTATCGATAATAACTGCAAAATATGGGTAATAATGCATGTTATATTGAGAATAATATAAGTAATAAGTATAATTATTACAGTTCTGGCGATAATAACTGCATTATATGGGTAATAATGCATGTTATATTGATAATATCGGGAGTAATAAGTATAATTATTATAGTTCTAGCGATAATAATAGTAAAATATGGTAAATAGTGCATGTTATATTGATAATAATAAAAGTAATAAGTATATTTATTACAGTTCTATCGATAATAACTGCATAATATGGGTAATAATGCATGTTATATTGATGATAATAAAAGTAATACGTATATTTATTATAGTTCTAGCGATAATAACTGCAAAATATGGGTAATAATGCATGTTATATTGAGAATAATATAAGTAATAAGTATAATTATTACAGTTTTAGCGATAATAACTGCATTATATGGGTAATAATGCACGTTATATTGCTAACAGTATAAGTAATAAGTATAATTATTACAGTTCTAGCGATAATAACTGCATTATATGGGTAATAATGCACGTTATATTGCTAACAATATAAGTAATAAGTATAATTATTACAGTTCTAGCGATAATAACTGCATTATATGGGTAATAATGCATGTTATATTGATAATATTGGGAGTAATAAGTATATCTATTATGGTTCTAGAGATAATAACTGCATAATATGGGTAATAATGCATGTTATATTGATAATAATATAAGTAATAAGTATATTTATTACAGTTCTAGCGATAATACCTCCATTATATGGGTAATAATGCATGTTATATTGATGATAATGAAAGTAATACGTATATTTATTATAGTTCTAGCGATAATAACTGCATAATATGGGTAATAATGCATGTTATATTGATAATAATATGAGTAATAAGTATAATTATTACAGTTCTAGCGATAATAACTGCATTATATGGGTAAAAATGCATGTTATATTGATAATATTGGGAGTAATAAGTATATTTATTATGGTTCTAGAGATAATAATAGTAAAATATGGCAATTAGTGCATGTTATATTGATAATAATAAAAGTAATAAGTATATTTATTACAGTTCTATCGATAATAACTGCATAATATGGGTAATAATGCATGTTATATTGATGATAATAAAAGTAATACGTATATTTATTATAGTTCTAGCGATAATAACTGCAAAATGTGGGTAATAATGCATGTTATATTGAGAATAATATAAGTAATAAGTATAATTATTACAGTTTTAGCGATAATAACTGCATTATATGGGTAATAAAGCACGTTATATTGCTAACAATATAAGTAATAAGTATAATTATTACAGTTCTAGCGATAATAACTGCATTATATGGGTAGAAATGCATGTTATATTGATAATATTGGGAGTCATAAGTATATTTATTATGGTTCTAGAGATAATAACTGCATAAT
Organism: Megachile leachella; assembly: GCA_963576845.1. Classification (NCBI taxonomy): domain Eukaryota; kingdom Metazoa; phylum Arthropoda; class Insecta; order Hymenoptera; family Megachilidae; genus Megachile; species Megachile leachella. The sequence goes on from CAUYWW010000082.1 coordinate 3,263,827, forward strand.
GTGGGTAATAATGCATGTTATATTGATGATAATGAAAGTAATACGTATATTTATTATAGTTCTGGCGATAATAACTGCATAATATGGGTAATAATGCATGTTATATTGAGAATAATATAAGTAATAAGTATAATTATTACAGTTCTGGCGATAATAACTGCATTATATGGGTAATAATGCACGTTATATTGCTAACAGTATAAGTAATAAGTATAATTATTACAGTTCTAGCGATAATAACTGCATTATATGGGTAATAATGCACGTTATATTGCTAACAATATAAGTAATAAGTATAATTATTACAGTTCTAGCGATAATAACTGCATTATATGGGTAATAATGCATGTTATATTGATAATATTGGGAGTAATAAGTATATCTATTATGGTTCTAGAGATAATAACTGCATAATATGGGTAATAATGCATGTTATATTGATAATAATATAAGTAATAAGTATATTTATTACAGTTCTAGCGATAATACCTCCATTATATGGGTAATAATGCATGTTATATTGATGATAATGAAAGTAATACGTATATTTATTATAGTTCTAGCGATAATAACTGCATAATATGGGTAATAATGCATGTTATATTGATAATAATATGAGTAATAAGTATAATTATTACAGTTCTAGCGATAATAACTGCATTATATGGGTAATAAAGCACGTTATATTGCTAACAATATTAGTAATAAGTATAATTATTACAGTTCTAGCGATAATAACTGCATTATATGGGTAGAAATGCATGTTATATTGATAATACTGGGAGTAATAAGTATATTTATTATGGTTCTAGAGATAATAACTGCATAATATGGGTAATAATGCATGTTATATTGATGATAATGAAAGTAATACGTATATTTATTATAGTTCTGGCGATAATAACTGCATAATATGGGTAATAATGCATGTTATATTGAGAATAATATAAGTAATAAGTATAATTATTACAGTTCTGGCGATAATAACTGCATTATATGGGTAATAATGCATGTTATATTGATAATATCGGGAGTAATAAGTATAATTATTATAGTTCTAGCGATAATAATAGTAAAATATGGCAAATAGTGCATGTTATATTGATAATAATAAAAGTAATAAGTATATTTATTACAGTTCTATCGATAATAACTGCATAATATGGGTAATAATGCATGTTATATTGATGATAATAAAAGTAATACGTATATTTATTATAGTTCTAGCGATAATAACTGCAAAATATGGGTAATAATGCATGTTATATTGAGAATAATATAAGTAATAAGTATAATTATTACAGTTCTAGCCATAATAACTGCATTATATGGGTAATAAAGCATGTTATATTGATAATATCGGGAGTAATAAGTATAATTATTATAGTTCTAGCGATAATAATAGTAAAATATGGTAAATAGTGCATGTTATATTGATAATAATAAAAGTAATAAGTATATTTATTACAGTTCTATCGATAATAACTGCATAATATGGGTAATAATGCATGTTATATTGATGATAATAAAAGTAATACGTATATTTATTATAGTTCTAGCGATAATAACTGCAAAATATGGGTAATAATGCATGTTATATTGAGAATAATATAAGTAATAAGTATAATTATTACAGTTTTAGCGATAATAACTGCATTATATGGGTAATAAAGCACGTTATATTGCTAACAATATAAGTAATAAGTATAATTATTACAGTTCTAGCGATAATAACTGCATTATGTGGGTAGAAATGCATGTTATAATGATAATATTGGGAGTAATAAGTATATTTATTATGGTTCTAGAGATAATAACTGCATAATGTGGGTAATAATGCATGTTATATTGATGATAATGAAAGTAATACGTATATTTATTATAGTTCTGGCGATAATAACTGCATAATATGGGTAATAATGCATGTTATATTGAGAATAATATAAGTAATAAGTATAATTATTACAGTTCTGGCGATAATAACTGCATTATATGGGTAATAATGCACGTTATATTGCTAACAGTATAAGTAATAAGTATAATTATTACAGTTCTAGCGATAATAACTGCATTATATGGGTAATAATGCACGTTATATTGCTAACAATATAAGTAATAAGTATAATTATTACAGTTCTAGCGATAATAACTGCATTATATGGGTAATAATGCATGTTATATTGATAATATTGGGAGTAATAAGTATATCTATTATGGTTCTAGAGATAATAACTGCATAATATGGGTAATAATGCATGTTATATTGATGATAATGAAAGTAATACGTATATTTATTATAGTTCTAGCGATAATAACTGCATAATATGGGTAATAATGCATGTTATATTGATAATAATATGAGTAATAAGTATAATTATTACAGTTCTAGCGATAATAACTGCATTATATGGGTAATAAAGCACGTTATATTGCTAACAATATAAGTAATAAGTATAATTATTACAGTTCTAGCGATAATAACTGCATTATATGGGTAGAAATGCATGTTATATTGATAATACTGGGAGTAATAAGTATATTTATTATGGTTCTAGAGATAATAACTGCATAATATGGGTAATAATGCATGTTATATTGATGATAATGAAAGTAATACGTATATTTATTATAGTTCTGGCGATAATAACTGCATAATATGGGTAATAATGCATGTTATATTGAGAATAATATAAGTAATAAGTATAATTATTACAGTTCTGGCGATAATAACTGCATTATATGGGTAATAATGCATGTTATATTGATAATATCGGGAGTAATAAGTATAATTATTATAGTTCTAGCGATAATAATAGTAAAATATGGCAAATAGTGCATGTTATATTGATAATAATAAAAGTAATAAGTATATTTATTACAGTTCTATCGATAATAACTGCATAATATGGGTAATAATGCACGTTATATTGCTAATAGTATAAGTAATAAGTATAATTATTACAGTTCTAGCGATAATAACTGCATAATATGGGTAATAATGCACGTTATATTGCTAATAGTATAAGTAATAAGTATAATTATTACAGTTCTAGCGATAATAACTGCATTATATGGGTAATAATGCACGTTATATTGCTAACAATATAAGTAATAAGTATAATTATTACAGTTCTAGCGATAATAACTGCATTATATGGGTAGAAATGCATGTTATATTGATAATATTGGGAGTAATAAGTATATTTATTATGGTTCTAGAGATAATAACAGCATAATATGGGTAATAATGCATGTTATATTGATGATAATGAAAGTAATACGTATATTTATTATAGTTCTGGCGATAATAACTGCATAATATGGGTAATAATGCATGTTATATTGAGAATAATATAAGTAATAAGTATAATTATTACAGTTCTGGCGATGATAACTGCATTATATGGGTAATAATGCACGTTATATTGCTAACAGTATAAGTAATAAGTATAATTATTACAGTTCTAGCGATAATAACTGCATTATATGGGTAATAATGCACGTTATATTGCTAACAATATAAGTAATAAGTATAATTATTACAGTTCTAGCGATAATAACTGCATTATATGGGTAATAATGCATGTTATATTGATAATATTGGGAGTAATAAGTATATCTATTATGGTTCTAGAGATAATAACTGCATAATATAGGTAATAATGCATGTTATATTGATAATAATATAAGTAATAAGTATAATTATTACAGTTCTAGCGATAATACCTCCATTATATGGGTAATAATGCATGTTATATTGATGATAATGAAAGTAATACGTATATTTATTATAGTTCTAGCGATAATAACTGCATAATATGGGTAATAATGCATGTTATATTGAGAATAATATAAGTAATAAGTATAATTATTACAGTTCTAGCGATAATAACGGCATTATATGGGTAATAATGCATGTTATATTGATAATATCGGGAGTAATAAGTATAATTATTATAGTTCTAGCGATAATAATAGTAAAATATGGCAAATAGTGCATGTTATATTGATAATAATAAAAGTAATAAGTATATTTATTACAGTTCTATCGATAATAACTGCATAATATGGGTAATAATGCACGTTATATTGCTAATAGTATAAGTAATAAGTATAATTATTACAGTTCTAGCGATAATAACTGCATTATATGGGTAATAATGCACGTTATATTGCTAACAATATAAGTAATAAGTATAATTATTACAGTTCTAGCGATAATAACTGCATAATATGGGTAATAATGCATGTTATATTGATAATAATATAAGTAATAAGTATAATTATTATAGTTCTAGCGATAATAATAGTAAAATATGGCAAATAGTGCATGTTATATTGATAATAATAAAAGTAATAAGTATATTTATTACAGTTCTATCGATAATAACTGCATAATATGGGTAATAATGCATGTTATATTGATGATAATAAAAGTAATACGTATATTTATTATAGTTCTAGCGATAATAACTGCATAATATGGGTAATAATGCATGTTGTATTGATAATAATATAAGTAATAAGTATAATTATTACAGTTCTAGCGATAATAACTGCATTATATGGGTAATAATGCATGTTACATTGATAATATTGGGAGTAATAAGTGTATTTATTATAGTTCTATCGATAATAACTGCATAATATGGGTAATAATGCATGTTATATTGATGATAATGAAAGTAATACGTATATTTATTATAGTTCTAGCGATAATAACTGCATAATATGGGTAATAATGCATGTTATATTGATAATAATATGAGTAATAAGTATAATTATTACAGTTCTAGCGATAATAACTGCATTATATGGGTAATAAAGCACGTTATATTGCTAACAATATAAGTAATAAGTATAATTATTACAGTTCTAGCGATAATAACTGCATTATATGGGTAGAAATGCATGTTATATTGATAATACTGGGAGTAATAAGTATATTTATTATGGTTCTAGAGATAATAACTGCATAATATGGGTAATAATGCATGTTATATTGATGATAATGAAAGTAATACGTATATTTATTATAGTTCTGGCGATAATAACTGCATAATATGGGTAATAATGCATGTTATATTGAGAATAATATAAGTAATAAGTATAATTATTACAGTTCTGGCGATAATAACTGCATTATATGGGTAATAATGCATGTTATATTGATAATATCGGGAGTAATAAGTATAATTATTATAGTTCTAGCGATAATAATAGTAAAATATGGCAAATAGTGCATGTTATATTGATAATAATAAAAGTAATAAGTATATTTATTACAGTTCTATCGATAATAACTGCATAATATGGGTAATAATGCACGTTATATTGCTAATAGTATAAGTAATAAGTATAATTATTACAGTTCTAGCGATAATAACTGCATAATATGGGTAATAATGCACGTTATATTGCTAATAGTATAAGTAATAAGTATAATTATTACAGTTCTAGCGATAATAACTGCATTATATGGGTAATAATGCACGTTATATTGCTAACAATATAAGTAATAAGTATAATTATTACAGTTCTAGCGATAATAACTGCATTATATGGGTAGAAATGCATGTTATATTGATAATATTGGGAGTAATAAGTATATTTATTATGGTTCTAGAGATAATAACAGCATAATATGGGTAATAATGCATGTTATATTGATGATAATGAAAGTAATACGTATATTTATTATAGTTCTGGCGATAATAACTGCATAATATGGGTAATAATGCATGTTATATTGAGAATAATATAAGTAATAAGTATAATTATTACAGTTCTGGCGATGATAACTGCATTATATGGGTAATAATGCACGTTATATTGCTAACAGTATAAGTAATAAGTATAATTATTACAGTTCTAGCGATAATAACTGCATTATATGGGTAATAATGCACGTTATATTGCTAACAATATAAGTAATAAGTATAATTATTACAGTTCTAGCGATAATAACTGCATTATATGGGTAATAATGCATGTTATATTGATAATATTGGGAGTAATAAGTATATCTATTATGGTTCTAGAGATAATAACTGCATAATATAGGTAATAATGCATGTTATATTGATAATAATATAAGTAATAAGTATAATTATTACAGTTCTAGCGATAATACCTCCATTATATGGGTAATAATGCATGTTATATTGATGATAATGAAAGTAATACGTATATTTATTATAGTTCTAGCGATAATAACTGCATAATATGGGTAATAATGCATGTTATATTGAGAATAATATAAGTAATAAGTATAATTATTACAGTTCTAGCGATAATAACGGCATTATATGGGTAATAATGCATGTTATATTGATAATATCGGGAGTAATAAGTATAATTATTATAGTTCTAGCGATAATAATAGTAAAATATGGCAAATAGTGCATGTTATATTGATAATAATAAAAGTAATAAGTATATTTATTACAGTTCTATCGATAATAACTGCATAATATGGGTAATAATGCACGTTATATTGCTAATAGTATAAGTAATAAGTATAATTATTACAGTTCTAGCGATAATAACTGCATTATATGGGTAATAATGCACGTTATATTGCTAACAATATAAGTAATAAGTATAATTATTACAGTTCTAGCGATAATAACTGCATAATATGGGTAATAATGCATGTTATATTGATAATAATATAAGTAATAAGTATAATTATTATAGTTCTAGCGATAATAATAGTAAAATATGGCAAATAGTGCATGTTATATTGATAATAATAAAAGTAATAAGTATATTTATTACAGTTCTATCGATAATAACTGCATAATATGGGTAATAATGCATGTTATATTGATGATAATAAAAGTAATACGTATATTTATTATAGTTCTAGCGATAATAACTGCATAATATGGGTAATAATGCATGTTGTATTGATAATAATATAAGTAATAAGTATAATTATTACAGTTCTAGCGATAATAACTGCATTATATGGGTAATAATGCATGTTACATTGATAATATTGGGAGTAATAAGTGTATTTATTATAGTTCTATCGATAATAACTGCATAATATGGGTAATAATGCATGTTATATTGATGATAATAAAAGTAATACGTATATTTAGTATAGTTCTAGCGATAATAACTGCATAATATGGGTAATAATGCATGTTATATTGATCATAATATAAGTAATAAGTATAATTATTACAGTTCTAGTGATAATAACTGCATTATATGGGTAATAATGCACGTTATATTGCTAACAATATAAGTAATAAGTATAATTATTACAGTTCTAGCGATAATACCTGCATTATATGGGTAGAAATGCATGTTATATTGATAATATTGGGAGTAATAAGTATATTTATTATGGTTCTAGAGATAATAACTGCATAATATGGGTAATAATGCATGTTATATTGATGATAATGAAAGTAATACGTATATTTATTATAGTTCTGGCGATAATAACTGCATAATATGGGTAATAATGCATGTTATATTGAGAATAATATAAGTAATAAGTATAATTATTACAGTTCTGGCGATAATAACTGCATTATATGGGTAATAATGCACGTTATATTGCTAACAGTATAAGTAATAAGTATAATTATTACAGTTCTAGCGATAATAACTGCATTATATGGGTAATAATGCACGTTATATTGCTAACAATATAAGTAATAAGTATAATTATTACAGTTCTAGCGATAATAACTGCATTATATGGGTAATAATGCATGTTATATTGATGATAATGAAAGTAATACGTATATTTATTATAGTTCTAGCGATAATAACTGCATAATATGGGTAATAATGCATGTTATATTGAGAATAATATAAGTAATAAGTATAATTATTACAGTTCTAGCGATAATAACTGCATTATATGGGTAATAATGCATGTTATATTGATAATATCGGGAGTAATAAGTATAATTATTATAGTTCTAGCGATAATAATAGTAAAATATGGCAAATAGTGCATGTTATATTGATAATAATAAAAGTAATAAGTATATTTATTACAGTTCTATCGATAATAACTGCATAATATGGGTAATAATGCATGTTATATTGATGATAATTAAAGTAATACGTATATTTATTATAGTTCTAGCGATAATAACTGCATAATATGGGTAATAATGCATGTTATATTGATAATAATATAAGTAATAAGTATAATTATTACAGTTCTAGCGATAATAACTGCATTATATGGGTAGAAATGCATGTTATATTGATAATATTGGGAGTAATAAGTATATTTAGTATGGTTCTAGAGATAATAACTGCATAATATGGGTAATAATGCATGTTATATTGAGAATAATATAAGTAATAAGTATAATTATTACAGTTCTGGCGATAATAACTGCATTATATGGGTAATAATGCACGTTATATTGCTAATAGTATAAGTAATAAGTATAATTATTACAGTTCTAGTGATAATAACTGCATTATATGGGTAATAATGCACGTTATATTGCTAACAATATAAGTAATAAGTATAATTATTACAGTTCTAGCGATAATAACTGCATTATATGGGTAATAATGCATGTTATATTGATAATATTGGGAGTAATAAGTATATCTATTATGGTTCTAGAGATAATAACTGCATAATATGGGTAATAATGCATGTTATATTGATAATAATATAAGTAATAAGTATAATTATTACCGTTCTAGCGATAATACCTCCATTATATGGGTAATAATGCATGTTATATTGATGATAATGAAAGTAATACGTATATTTATTATAGTTCTAGCGATAATAACTGCATAATATGGGTAATAATGCATGTTATATTGAGAATAGTATAAGTAATAAGTATAATTATTACAGTCCTAGCGATAATAACTGCATTATATGGGTAATAATGCATGTTATATTGATAATATCGGGAGTAATAAGTATAATTATTATAGTTCTAGCGATAATAATAGAAAAATATGGCAAATAGTGCATGTTATATTGATAATAATAAAAGTAATAAGTATATTTATTACAGTTCTATCGATAATAACTGCATAATATGGGTAATAATGCATGTTGTATTGATGATAATAAAAGTAATACGTATATTTATTATAGTTCTAGCAATAATAACTGCATAATATGGGTAATAATGCACGTTATATTGCTAATAATATAAGTAATGAGTACAATTATTACAGTTCTAGCGATAATAACTGCATAATATGGATAATAATGCATGTTATATTGATAATAGTATAAGTAATAAGTATAATTATTACAGTCCTAGCGATAATAACTGCATTATATGGGTAATAATGCATGTTATATTGATAATATCGGGAGTAATAAGTATAATTATTATAGTTCTAGCGATAATAATAGAAAAATATGGCAAATAGTGCATGTTATATTGATAATAATAAAAGTAATAAGTATATTTATTACAGTTCTATCGATAATAACTGCATAATATGGGTAATAATGCATGTTGTATTGATGATAATAAAAGTAATACGTATATTTATTATAGTTCTAGCGATAATAACTGCATAATATGGGTAATAATGCACGTTATATTGCTAATAATATAAGTAATGAGTACAATTATTACAGTTCTAGCGATAATAACTGCATAATATGTGTAATAATGCATGTTATATTGATAATAATATAAGTAATAAGTATGATTATTACAGTTCTAGCGATAATAACTGCATTATATGGGTAATAATGCATGTTATATTGATAATATTGGGAGTAATAAGTATAATTATTATAGTTCTAGCGATAGTAATAGTAAAATATGGCAAATAGTGCATGTTATATTGATAATAATAAAAGTAATAAATATATTTATTACAGTTCTATCGATAATAACTGCATAATATGGGTAATAATGCATGTTATATTGAGAATAATATAAGTAATAAGCATAATTATTACAGTTCTAGCGATAATACCTCCATTATATGGGTAATAATGCATGTTATATTGATGATAATGAAAGTAATACGTATATTTATTATAGTTCTAGCGATAATAACTGCATAATATGGGTAATAATGCATGTTATATTGAGAATAGTATAAGTAATAAGTATAATTATTACAGTCCTAGCGATAATAACTGCATTATATGGGTAATGATGCATGTTATATTGATAATATCGGGAGTAATAAGTATAATTATTATAGTTCTAGCGATAATAATAGTAAAATATGGCAAATAGTGCATGTTATATTGATAATAATAAAAGTAATAAGTATATTTATTACAGTTCTATCGATAATAACTGCATAATATGGGTAATAATGCATGTTATATTGATGATAATAAAAGTAATACGTATATTTATTATAGTTCTAGCGATAATAACTGCATAATATGGGTAATAATGCATGTTGTATTGATAATAATATAAGTAATAAGTATAATTATTACAGTTCTAGCGATAATAACTGCATTATATGGGTAATAATGCATGTTACATTGATAATATTGGGAGTAATAAGTGTATTTATTATAGTTCTATCGATAATAACTGCATAATATGGGTAATAATGCATGTTATATTGATGATAATAAAAGTAATACGTATATTTAGTATAGTTCTAGCGATAATAACTGCATAATATGGGTAATAATGCATGTTATATTGATCATAATATAAGTAATAAGTATAATTATTACAGTTCTAGTGATAATAACTGCATTATATGGGTAATAATGCACGTTATATTGCTAACAATATAAGTAATAAGTATAATTATTACAGTTCTAGCGATAATACCTGCATTATATGGGTAGAAATGCATGTTATATTGATAATATTGGGAGTAATAAGTATATTTATTATGGTTCTAGAGATAATAACTGCATAATATGGGTAATAATGCATGTTATATTGATGATAATGAAAGTAATACGTATATTTATTATAGTTCTGGCGATAATAACTGCATAATATGGGTAATAATGCATGTTATATTGAGAATAATATAAGTAATAAGTATAATTATTACAGTTCTGGCGATAATAACTGCACTATATGGGTAATAATGCACGTTATATTGCAAACAGTATAAGTAATAAGTATAATTATTACAGTTCTAGCGATAATAACTGCATTATATGGGTAATAATGCACGTTATATTGCTAACAATATAAGTAATAAGTATAATTATTACAGTTCTAGCGATAATAACTGCATAATGTGGGTAATAATGCATGTTATATTGAGAATAATATAAGTAATAAGTATAATTATTACAGTTCTGGCGATAATAACTGCATTATATGGGTAATAATGCACGTTATATTGCTAATAGTATAAGTAATAAGTATAATTATTACAGTTCTAGTGATAATAACTGCATTATATGGGTAATAATGCACGTTATATTGCTAACAATATAAGTAATAAGTATAATTATTACAGTTCTAGCGATAATAACTGCATTATATGGGTAATAATGCATGTTATATTGATAATATTGGGAGTAATAAGTATATCTATTATGGTTCTAGAGATAATAACTGCATAATATGGGTAATAATGCATGTTATATTGATAATAATATAAGTAATAAGTATAATTATTACCGTTCTATCGATAATAACTGCATAATATGGGTAATAATGCATGTTGTATTGATGATAATAAAAGTAATACGTATATTTATTACAGTTCTAGCGATAATAACTGCATAATATGTGTAATAATGCATGTTATATTGATAATAATATAAGTAATAAGTATGATTATTACAGTTCTAGCGATAATAACTGCATTATATGGGTAATAATGCATGTTATATTGATAATATTGGGAGTAATAAGTATAATTATTATAGTTCTAGCGATAGTAATAGTAAAATATGGCAAATAGTGCATGTTATATTGATAATAATAAAAGTAATAAATATATTTATTACAGTTCTATCGATAATAACTGCATAATATGGGTAATAATGCATGTCATATTGAGAATAATATAAGTAATAAGTATAATTATTACAGTTCTGGCGATAATAACTGCATTATATGCGTAATAATGCACGTTATATTGCTAACAGTATAAGTAATAAGTATAATTATTACAGTTCTAGCGATAATAACTGCATTATATGGGTAATAATGCACGTTATATTGCTAACAATATAAGTAATAAGTATAATTATTACAGTTCTAGCGATAATAACTGCATTATATGGGTAATAATGCATGTTATATTGATAATATTGGGAGTAATAAGTATATCTATTATGGTTCTAGAGATAATAACTGCATAATATAGGTAATAATGCATGTTATATTGATAATAATATAAGTAATAAGTATAATTATTACAGTTCTAGCGATAATACCTCCATTATATGGGTAATAATGCATGTTATATTGATGATAATGAAAGTAATACGTATATTTATTATAGTTCTAGCGATAATAACTGCATAATATGGGTAATAATGCATGTTATATTGAGAATAATATAAGTAATAAGTATAATTATTACAGTTCTAGCGATAATAACTGCATTATATGGGTAATAATGCATGTTATATTGATAATATCGGGAGTAATAAGTATAATTATTATAGTTCTAGCGATAATAATAGTAAAATATGGCAAATAGTGCATGTTATATTGATAATAATAAAAGTAATAAGTATATTTATTACAGTTCTATCGATAATAACTGCATAATATGGGTAATAATGCATGTTATATTGATGATAATTAAAGTAATACGTATATTTATTATAGTTCTAGCGATAATAACTGCATAATATGGGTAATAATGCATGTTATATTGATAATAATATAAGTAATAAGTATAATTATTACAGTTCTAGCGATAATAACTGCATTATATGGGTAGAAATGCATGTTATATTGATAATATTGGGAGTAATAAGTATATTTAGTATGGTTCTAGAGATAATAACTGCATAATATGGGTAATAATGCATGTTATATTGAGAATAATATAAGTAATAAGTATAATTATTACAGTTCTGGCGATAATAACTGCATTATATGGGTAATAATGCACGTTATATTGCTAATAGTATAAGTAATAAGTATAATTATTACAGTTCTAGTGATAATAACTGCACTATATGGGTAATAATGCACGTTATATTGCAAACAGTATAAGTAATAAGTATAATTATTACAGTTCTAGCGATAATAACTGCATTATATGGGTAATAATGCACGTTATATTGCTAACAATATAAGTAATAAGTATAATTATTACAGTTCTAGCGATAATAACTGCATAATATGGGTAATAATGCATGTTATATTGAGAATAATATAAGTAATAAGTATAATTATTACAGTTCTGGCGATAATAACTGCATTATATGGGTAATAATGCACGTTATATTGCTAATAGTATAAGTAATAAGTATAATTATTACAGTTCTAGTGATAATAACTGCATTATATGGGTAATAATGCACGTTATATTGCTAACAATATAAGTAATAAGTATAATTATTACAGTTCTAGCGATAATAACTGCATTATATGGGTAATAATGCATGTTATATTGATAATATTGGGAGTAATAAGTATATCTATTATGGTTCTAGAGATAATAACTGCATAATATGGGTAATAATGCATGTTATATTGATAATAATATAAGTAATAAGTATAATTATTACCGTTCTATCGATAATAACTGCATAATATGGGTAATAATGCATGTTGTATTGATGATAATAAAAGTAATACGTATATTTATTACAGTTCTAGCGATAATAACTGCATAATATGTGTAATAATGCATGTTATATTGATAATAATATAAGTAATAAGTATGATTATTACAGTTCTAGCGATAATAACTGCATTATATGGGTAATAATGCATGTTATATTGATAATATTGGGAGTAATAAGTATAATTATTATAGTTCTAGCGATAGTAATAGTAAAATATGGCAAATAGTGCATGTTATATTGATAATAATAAAAGTAATAAATATATTTATTACAGTTCTATCGATAATAACTGCATAATATGGGTAATAATGCATGTCATATTGAGAATAATATAAGTAATAAGTATAATTATTACAGTTCTGGCGATAATAACTGCATTATATGCGTAATAATGCACGTTATATTGCTAACAGTATAAGTAATAAGTATAATTATTACAGTTCTAGCGATAATAACTGCATTATATGGGTAATAATGCACGTTATATTGCTAACAATATAAGTAATAAGTATAATTATTACAGTTCTAGCGATAATAACTGCATTATATGGGTAATAATGCATGTTATATTGATAATATTGGGAGTAATAAGTATATCTATTATGGTTCTAGAGATAATAACTGCATAATATAGGTAATAATGCATGTTATATTGATAATAATATAAGTAATAAGTATAATTATTACAGTTCTAGCGATAATACCTCCATTATATGGGTAATAATGCATGTTATATTGATGATAATGAAAGTAATACGTATATTTATTATAGTTCTAGCGATAATAACTGCATAATATGGGTAATAATGCATGTTATATTGAGAATAATATAAGTAATAAGTATAATTATTACAGTTCTAGCGATAATAACTGCATTATATGGGTAATAATGCATGTTATGTTGATAATATCGGGAGTAATAAGTATAATTATTATAGTTCTAGCGATAATAATAGTAAAATATGGCAAATAGTGCATGTTATATTGATAATAATAAAAGTAATAAGTATATTTATTACAGTTCTATCGATAATAACTGCATAATATGGGTAATAATGCATGTTATATTGATGATAATTAAAGTAATACGTATATTTATTATAGTTCTAGCGATAATAACTGCATAATATGGGTAATAATGCATGTTATATTGATAATAATATAAGTAATAAGTATAATTATTACAGTTCTAGCGATAATAACTGCATTATATGGGTAGAAATGCATGTTATATTGATAATATTGGGAGTAATAAGTATATTTAGTATGGTTCTAGAGATAATAACTGCATAATATGGGTAATAATGCATGTTATATTGAGAATAATATAAGTAATAAGTATAATTATTACAGTTCTGGCGATAATAACTGCATTATATGGGTAATAATGCACGTTATATTGCTAATAGTATAAGTAATAAGTATAATTATTACAGTTCTAGTGATAATAACTGCATTATATGGGTAATAATGCACGTTATATTGCTAACAATATAAGTAATAAGTATAATTATTACAGTTCTAGCGATAATAACTGCATTATATGGGTAATAATGCATGTTATATTGATAATATTGGGAGTAATAAGTATATCTATTATGGTTCTAGAGATAATAACTGCATAATATGGGTAATAATGCATGTTATATTGAGAATAATATAAGTAATAAGCATAATTATTACAGTTCTAGCGATAATACCTCCATTATATGGGTAATAATGCATGTTATATTGATGATAATGAAAGTAATACGTATATTTATTATAGTTCTAGCGATAATAACTGCATAATATGGGTAATAATGCATGTTATATTGAGAATAGTATAAGTAATAAGTATAATTATTACAGTCCTAGCGATAATAACTGCATTATATGGGTAATAATGCATGTTATATTGATAATATCGGGAGTAATAAGTATAATTATTATAGTTCTAGCGATAATAATAGAAAAATATGGCAAATAGTGCATGTTATATTGATAATAATAAAAGTAATAAGTATATTTATTACAGTTCTATCGATAATAACTGCATAATATGGGTAATAATGCATGTTGTATTGATGATAATAAAAGTAATACGTATATTTATTACAGTTCTAGCGATAATAACTGCATAATATGTGTAATAATGCATGTTATATTGATAATAATATAAGTAATAAGTTTGATTATTACAGTTCTAGCGATAATAACTGCATTATATGGGTAAAAATGCATGTTATATTGATAATATTGGGAGTAATAAGTATATTTATTATGGTTCTAGAGATAATAATAGTAAAATATGGCAATTAGTGCATGTTATATTGATAATAATAAAAGTAATAAGTATATTTATTACAGTTCTATCGATAATAACTGCATAATATGGGTAATAATGCATGTTATATTGAGAATAATATAAGTAATAAGTATAATTATTACAGTTCTGGCGATAATAACTGCATTATATGGGTAATAATGCATGTTATATTGATAATAATATAAGTAATAAGTATAATTATTACAGTTCCAGCGATAATAACTGCATTATATGGGTAATAATGCACGTTATATTGCTAATAATATAAGTAATAAGTATAATTATTACAGTTCTAGCGATAATAACTGCATTATATGGGTAATAATGCATGTTATATTGATAATATCGGGAGTAATAAGTATAATTATTATAGTTCTAGCGATAATAATAGTAAAATATGGCAAATAGTGCATGTTATATTGATAATAATAAAAGTAATAAGTATATTTATTACAGTTCTATCGATAATAACTGCATAATATGGGTAATAATGCATGTTATATTGATGATAATAAAAGTAATACGTATATTTATTATAGTTCTAGCGATAATAACTGCATAATATGGGTAATAATGCATGTTATATTGATAATATCGGGAGTAATAAGTATAATTATTATAGTTCTAGCGATAATAATAGTAAAATATGGCAAATAGTGCATGTTATATTGATAATAATAAAAGTAATAAGTATATTTATTACAGTTCTATCGATAATAACTGCATAATATGGGTAATAATGCATGTTATATTGATGATAATAAAAGTAATACGTATATTTATTATAGTTCTAGCGATAATAACTGCAAAATATGGGTAATAATGCATGTTATATTGAGAATAATATAAGTAATAAGTATAATTATTACAGTTCTAGCGATAATAACTGCATTATATGGGTAATAAAGCATGTTATATTGATAATATCGGGAGTAATAAGTATAATTATTATAGTTCTAGCGATAATAATAGTAAAATATGGTAAATAGTGCATGTTATATTGATAATAATAAAAGTAATAAGTATATTTATTACAGTTCTATCGATAATAACTGCATAATATGGGTAATAATGCATGTTATATTGATGATAATAAAAGTAATACGTATATTTATTATAGTTCTAGCGATAATAACTGCAAAATGTGGGTAATAATGCATGTTATATTGAGAATAATATAAGTAATAAGTATAATTATTACAGTTTTAGCGATAATAACTGCATTATATGGGTAATAAAGCACGTTATATTGCTAACAATATAAGTAATAAGTATAATTATTACAGTTCTAGCGATAATAACTGCATTATATGGGTAGAAATGCATGTTATATTGATAATATTGGGAGTCATAAGTATATTTATTATGGTTCTAGAGATAATAACTGCATAATGTGGGTAATAATGCATGTTATATTGATGATAATGAAAGTAATACGTATATTTATTATAGTTCTGGCGATAATAACTGCATAATATGGGTAATAATGCATGTTATATTGAGAATAATATAAGTAATAAGTATAATTATTACAGTTCTGGCGATAATAACTGCATTATATGGGTAATAATGCACGTTATATTGCTAACAGTATAAGTAATAAGTATAATTATTACAGTTCTAGCGATAATAACTGCATTATATGGGTAATAATGCACGTTATATTGCTAACAATATAAGTAATAAGTATAATTATTACAGTTCTAGCGATAATAACTGCATTATATGGGTAATAATGCATGTTATATTGATAATATTGGGAGTAATAAGTATATCTATTATGGTTCTAGAGATAATAACTGCATAATATGGGTAATAATGCATGTTATATTGATAATAATATAAGTAATAAGTATATTTATTACAGTTCTAGCGATAATACCTCCATTATATGGGTAATAATGCATGTTATATTGATGATAATGAAAGTAATACGTATATTTATTATAGTTCTAGCGATAATAACTGCATAATATGGGTAATAATGCATGTTATATTGATAATAATATGAGTAATAAGTATAATTATTACAGTTCTAGCGATAATAACTGCATTATATGGGTAATAAAGCACGTTATATTGCTAACAATATTAGTAATAAGTATAATTATTACAGTTCTAGCGATAATAACTGCATTATATGGGTAGAAATGCATGTTATATTGATAATACTGGGAGTAATAAGTATATTTATTATGGTTCTAGAGATAATAACTGCATAATATGGGTAATAATGCATGTTATATTGATGATAATGAAAGTAATACGTATATTTATTATAGTTCTGGCGATAATAACTGCATAATATGGGTAATAATGCATGTTATATTGAGAATAATATAAGTAATAAGTATAATTATTACAGTTCTGGCGATAATAACTGCATTATATGGGTAATAATGCATGTTATATTGATAATATCGGGAGTAATAAGTATAATTATTATAGTTCTAGCGATAATAATAGTAAAATATGGCAAATAGTGCATGTTATATTGATAATAATAAAAGTAATAAGTATATTTATTACAGTTCTATCGATAATAACTGCATAATATGGGTAATAATGCATGTTATATTGATGATAATAAAAGTAATACGTATATTTATTATAGTTCTAGCGATAATAACTGCAAAATATGGGTAATAATGCATGTTATATTGAGAATAATATAAGTAATAAGTATAATTATTACAGTTCTAGCGATAATAACTGCATTATATGGGTAATAAAGCATGTTATATTGATAATATCGGGAGTAATAAGTATAATTATTATAGTTCTAGCGATAATAATAGTAAAATATGGTAAATAGTGCATGTTATATTGATAATAATAAAAGTAATAAGTATATTTATTACAGTTCTATCGATAATAACTGCATAATATGGGTAATAATGCATGTTATATTGATGATAATAAAAGTAATACGTATATTTATTATAGTTCTAGCGATAATAACTGCAAAATATGGGTAATAATGCATGTTATATTGAGAATAATATAAGTAATAAGTATAATTATTACAGTTTTAGCGATAATAACTGCATTATATGGGTAATAAAGCACGTTATATTGCTAACAATATAAGTAATAAGTATAATTATTACAGTTCTAGCGATAATAACTGCATTATGTGGGTAGAAATGCATGTTATAATGATAATATTGGGAGTAATAAGTATATTTATTATGGTTCTAGAGATAATAACTGCATAATGTGGGTAATAATGCATGTTATATTGATGATAATGAAAGTAATACGTATATTTATTATAGTTCTGGCGATAATAACTGCATAATATGGGTAATAATGCATGTTATATTGAGAATAATATAAGTAATAAGTATAATTATTACAGTTCTGGCGATAATAACTGCATTATATGGGTAATAATGCACGTTATATTGCTAACAGTATAAGTAATAAGTATAATTATTACAGTTCTAGCGATAATAACTGCATTATATGGGTAATAATGCACGTTATATTGCTAACAATATAAGTAATAAGTATAATTATTACAGTTCTAGCGATAATAACTGCATTATATGGGTAATAATGCATGTTATATTGATAATATTGGGAGTAATAAGTATATCTATTATGGTTCTAGAGATAATAACTGCATAATATGGGTAATAATGCATGTTATATTGATGATAATGAAAGTAATACGTATATTTATTATAGTTCTAGCGATAATAACTGCATAATATGGGTAATAATGCATGTTATATTGATAATAATATGAGTAATAAGTATAATTATTACAGTTCTAGCGATAATAACTGCATTATATGGGTAATAAAGCACGTTATATTGCTAACAATATAAGTAATAAGTATAATTATTACAGTTCTAGCGATAATAACTGCATTATATGGGTAGAAATGCATGTTATATTGATAATACTGGGAGTAATAAGTATATTTATTATGGTTCTAGAGATAATAACTGCATAATATGGGTAATAATGCATGTTATATTGATGATAATGAAAGTAATACGTATATTTATTATAGTTCTGGCGATAATAACTGCATAATATGGGTAATAATGCATGTTATATTGAGAATAATATAAGTAATAAGTATAATTATTACAGTTCTGGCGATAATAACTGCATTATATGGGTAATAATGCATGTTATATTGATAATATCGGGAGTAATAAGTATAATTATTATAGTTCTAGCGATAATAATAGTAAAATATGGCAAATAGTGCATGTTATATTGATAATAATAAAAGTAATAAGTATATTTATTACAGTTCTATCGATAATAACTGCATAATATGGGTAATAATGCACGTTATATTGCTAATAGTATAAGTAATAAGTATAATTATTACAGTTCTAGCGATAATAACTGCATAATATGGGTAATAATGCACGTTATATTGCTAATAGTATAAGTAATAAGTATAATTATTACAGTTCTAGCGATAATAACTGCATTATATGGGTAATAATGCACGTTATATTGCTAACAATATAAGTAATAAGTATAATTATTACAGTTCTAGCGATAATAACTGCATTATATGGGTAGAAATGCATGTTATATTGATAATATTGGGAGTAATAAGTATATTTATTATGGTTCTAGAGATAATAACAGCATAATATGGGTAATAATGCATGTTATATTGATGATAATGAAAGTAATACGTATATTTATTATAGTTCTGGCGATAATAACTGCATAATATGGGTAATAATGCATGTTATATTGAGAATAATATAAGTAATAAGTATAATTATTACAGTTCTGGCGATGATAACTGCATTATATGGGTAATAATGCACGTTATATTGCTAACAGTATAAGTAATAAGTATAATTATTACAGTTCTAGCGATAATAACTGCATTATATGGGTAATAATGCACGTTATATTGCTAACAATATAAGTAATAAGTATAATTATTACAGTTCTAGCGATAATAACTGCATTATATGGGTAATAATGCATGTTATATTGATAATATTGGGAGTAATAAGTATATCTATTATGGTTCTAGAGATAATAACTGCATAATATAGGTAATAATGCATGTTATATTGATAATAATATAAGTAATAAGTATAATTATTACAGTTCTAGCGATAATACCTCCATTATATGGGTAATAATGCATGTTATATTGATGATAATGAAAGTAATACGTATATTTATTATAGTTCTAGCGATAATAACTGCATAATATGGGTAATAATGCATGTTATATTGAGAATAATATAAGTAATAAGTATAATTATTACAGTTCTAGCGATAATAACGGCATTATATGGGTAATAATGCATGTTATATTGATAATATCGGGAGTAATAAGTATAATTATTATAGTTCTAGCGATAATAATAGTAAAATATGGCAAATAGTGCATGTTATATTGATAATAATAAAAGTAATAAGTATATTTATTACAGTTCTATCGATAATAACTGCATAATATGGGTAATAATGCACGTTATATTGCTAATAGTATAAGTAATAAGTATAATTATTACAGTTCTAGCGATAATAACTGCATTATATGGGTAATAATGCACGTTATATTGCTAACAATATAAGTAATAAGTATAATTATTACAGTTCTAGCGATAATAACTGCATAATATGGGTAATAATGCATGTTATATTGATAATAATATAAGTAATAAGTATAATTATTATAGTTCTAGCGATAATAATAGTAAAATATGGCAAATAGTGCATGTTATATTGATAATAATAAAAGTAATAAGTATATTTATTACAGTTCTATCGATAATAACTGCATAATATGGGTAATAATGCATGTTATATTGATGATAATAAAAGTAATACGTATATTTATTATAGTTCTAGCGATAATAACTGCATAATATGGGTAATAATGCATGTTGTATTGATAATAATATAAGTAATAAGTATAATTATTACAGTTCTAGCGATAATAACTGCATTATATGGGTAATAATGCATGTTACATTGATAATATTGGGAGTAATAAGTGTATTTATTATAGTTCTATCGATAATAACTGCATAATATGGGTAATAATGCATGTTATATTGATGATAATGAAAGTAATACGTATATTTATTATAGTTCTAGCGATAATAACTGCATAATATGGGTAATAATGCATGTTATATTGATAATAATATGAGTAATAAGTATAATTATTACAGTTCTAGCGATAATAACTGCATTATATGGGTAATAAAGCACGTTATATTGCTAACAATATAAGTAATAAGTATAATTATTACAGTTCTAGCGATAATAACTGCATTATATGGGTAGAAATGCATGTTATATTGATAATACTGGGAGTAATAAGTATATTTATTATGGTTCTAGAGATAATAACTGCATAATATGGGTAATAATGCATGTTATATTGATGATAATGAAAGTAATACGTATATTTATTATAGTTCTGGCGATAATAACTGCATAATATGGGTAATAATGCATGTTATATTGAGAATAATATAAGTAATAAGTATAATTATTACAGTTCTGGCGATAATAACTGCATTATATGGGTAATAATGCATGTTATATTGATAATATCGGGAGTAATAAGTATAATTATTATAGTTCTAGCGATAATAATAGTAAAATATGGCAAATAGTGCATGTTATATTGATAATAATAAAAGTAATAAGTATATTTATTACAGTTCTATCGATAATAACTGCATAATATGGGTAATAATGCACGTTATATTGCTAATAGTATAAGTAATAAGTATAATTATTACAGTTCTAGCGATAATAACTGCATAATATGGGTAATAATGCACGTTATATTGCTAATAGTATAAGTAATAAGTATAATTATTACAGTTCTAGCGATAATAACTGCATTATATGGGTAATAATGCACGTTATATTGCTAACAATATAAGTAATAAGTATAATTATTACAGTTCTAGCGATAATAACTGCATTATATGGGTAGAAATGCATGTTATATTGATAATATTGGGAGTAATAAGTATATTTATTATGGTTCTAGAGATAATAACAGCATAATATGGGTAATAATGCATGTTATATTGATGATAATGAAAGTAATACGTATATTTATTATAGTTCTGGCGATAATAACTGCATAATATGGGTAATAATGCATGTTATATTGAGAATAATATAAGTAATAAGTATAATTATTACAGTTCTGGCGATGATAACTGCATTATATGGGTAATAATGCACGTTATATTGCTAACAGTATAAGTAATAAGTATAATTATTACAGTTCTAGCGATAATAACTGCATTATATGGGTAATAATGCACGTTATATTGCTAACAATATAAGTAATAAGTATAATTATTACAGTTCTAGCGATAATAACTGCATTATATGGGTAATAATGCATGTTATATTGATAATATTGGGAGTAATAAGTATATCTATTATGGTTCTAGAGATAATAACTGCATAATATAGGTAATAATGCATGTTATATTGATAATAATATAAGTAATAAGTATAATTATTACAGTTCTAGCGATAATACCTCCATTATATGGGTAATAATGCATGTTATATTGATGATAATGAAAGTAATACGTATATTTATTATAGTTCTAGCGATAATAACTGCATAATATGGGTAATAATGCATGTTATATTGAGAATAATATAAGTAATAAGTATAATTATTACAGTTCTAGCGATAATAACGGCATTATATGGGTAATAATGCATGTTATATTGATAATATCGGGAGTAATAAGTATAATTATTATAGTTCTAGCGATAATAATAGTAAAATATGGCAAATAGTGCATGTTATATTGATAATAATAAAAGTAATAAGTATATTTATTACAGTTCTATCGATAATAACTGCATAATATGGGTAATAATGCACGTTATATTGCTAATAGTATAAGTAATAAGTATAATTATTACAGTTCTAGCGATAATAACTGCATTATATGGGTAATAATGCACGTTATATTGCTAACAATATAAGTAATAAGTATAATTATTACAGTTCTAGCGATAATAACTGCATAATATGGGTAATAATGCATGTTATATTGATAATAATATAAGTAATAAGTATAATTATTATAGTTCTAGCGATAATAATAGTAAAATATGGCAAATAGTGCATGTTATATTGATAATAATAAAAGTAATAAGTATATTTATTACAGTTCTATCGATAATAACTGCATAATATGGGTAATAATGCATGTTATATTGATGATAATAAAAGTAATACGTATATTTATTATAGTTCTAGCGATAATAACTGCATAATATGGGTAATAATGCATGTTGTATTGATAATAATATAAGTAATAAGTATAATTATTACAGTTCTAGCGATAATAACTGCATTATATGGGTAATAATGCATGTTACATTGATAATATTGGGAGTAATAAGTGTATTTATTATAGTTCTATCGATAATAACTGCATAATATGGGTAATAATGCATGTTATATTGATGATAATAAAAGTAATACGTATATTTAGTATAGTTCTAGCGATAATAACTGCATAATATGGGTAATAATGCATGTTATATTGATCATAATATAAGTAATAAGTATAATTATTACAGTTCTAGTGATAATAACTGCATTATATGGGTAATAATGCACGTTATATTGCTAACAATATAAGTAATAAGTATAATTATTACAGTTCTAGCGATAATACCTGCATTATATGGGTAGAAATGCATGTTATATTGATAATATTGGGAGTAATAAGTATATTTATTATGGTTC
This sequence comes from Megachile leachella, assembly GCA_963576845.1. NCBI lineage: Eukaryota > Metazoa > Arthropoda > Insecta > Hymenoptera > Megachilidae > Megachile > Megachile leachella. The sequence goes on from CAUYWW010000082.1 coordinate 3,288,623, forward strand.
TAGAGATAATAACTGCATAATATGGGTAATAATGCATGTTATATTGATGATAATGAAAGTAATACGTATATTTATTATAGTTCTGGCGATAATAACTGCATAATATGGGTAATAATGCATGTTATATTGAGAATAATATAAGTAATAAGTATAATTATTACAGTTCTGGCGATAATAACTGCATTATATGGGTAATAATGCACGTTATATTGCTAACAGTATAAGTAATAAGTATAATTATTACAGTTCTAGCGATAATAACTGCATTATATGGGTAATAATGCACGTTATATTGCTAACAATATAAGTAATAAGTATAATTATTACAGTTCTAGCGATAATAACTGCATTATATGGGTAATAATGCATGTTATATTGATGATAATGAAAGTAATACGTATATTTATTATAGTTCTAGCGATAATAACTGCATAATATGGGTAATAATGCATGTTATATTGAGAATAATATAAGTAATAAGTATAATTATTACAGTTCTAGCGATAATAACTGCATTATATGGGTAATAATGCATGTTATATTGATAATATCGGGAGTAATAAGTATAATTATTATAGTTCTAGCGATAATAATAGTAAAATATGGCAAATAGTGCATGTTATATTGATAATAATAAAAGTAATAAGTATATTTATTACAGTTCTATCGATAATAACTGCATAATATGGGTAATAATGCATGTTATATTGATGATAATTAAAGTAATACGTATATTTATTATAGTTCTAGCGATAATAACTGCATAATATGGGTAATAATGCATGTTATATTGATAATAATATAAGTAATAAGTATAATTATTACAGTTCTAGCGATAATAACTGCATTATATGGGTAGAAATGCATGTTATATTGATAATATTGGGAGTAATAAGTATATTTAGTATGGTTCTAGAGATAATAACTGCATAATATGGGTAATAATGCATGTTATATTGAGAATAATATAAGTAATAAGTATAATTATTACAGTTCTGGCGATAATAACTGCATTATATGGGTAATAATGCACGTTATATTGCTAATAGTATAAGTAATAAGTATAATTATTACAGTTCTAGTGATAATAACTGCATTATATGGGTAATAATGCACGTTATATTGCTAACAATATAAGTAATAAGTATAATTATTACAGTTCTAGCGATAATAACTGCATTATATGGGTAATAATGCATGTTATATTGATAATATTGGGAGTAATAAGTATATCTATTATGGTTCTAGAGATAATAACTGCATAATATGGGTAATAATGCATGTTATATTGATAATAATATAAGTAATAAGTATAATTATTACCGTTCTAGCGATAATACCTCCATTATATGGGTAATAATGCATGTTATATTGATGATAATGAAAGTAATACGTATATTTATTATAGTTCTAGCGATAATAACTGCATAATATGGGTAATAATGCATGTTATATTGAGAATAGTATAAGTAATAAGTATAATTATTACAGTCCTAGCGATAATAACTGCATTATATGGGTAATAATGCATGTTATATTGATAATATCGGGAGTAATAAGTATAATTATTATAGTTCTAGCGATAATAATAGAAAAATATGGCAAATAGTGCATGTTATATTGATAATAATAAAAGTAATAAGTATATTTATTACAGTTCTATCGATAATAACTGCATAATATGGGTAATAATGCATGTTGTATTGATGATAATAAAAGTAATACGTATATTTATTATAGTTCTAGCAATAATAACTGCATAATATGGGTAATAATGCACGTTATATTGCTAATAATATAAGTAATGAGTACAATTATTACAGTTCTAGCGATAATAACTGCATAATATGTGTAATAATGCATGTTATATTGATAATAATATAAGTAATAAGTATGATTATTACAGTTCTAGCGATAATAACTGCATTATATGGGTAATAATGCATGTTATATTGATAATATTGGGAGTAATAAGTATAATTATTATAGTTCTAGCGATAGTAATAGTAAAATATGGCAAATAGTGCATGTTATATTGATAATAATAAAAGTAATAAATATATTTATTACAGTTCTATCGATAATAACTGCATAATATGGGTAATAATGCATGTTATATTGAGAATAATATAAGTAATAAGCATAATTATTACAGTTCTAGCGATAATACCTCCATTATATGGGTAATAATGCATGTTATATTGATGATAATGAAAGTAATACGTATATTTATTATAGTTCTAGCGATAATAACTGCATAATATGGGTAATAATGCATGTTATATTGAGAATAGTATAAGTAATAAGTATAATTATTACAGTCCTAGCGATAATAACTGCATTATATGGGTAATGATGCATGTTATATTGATAATATCGGGAGTAATAAGTATAATTATTATAGTTCTAGCGATAATAATAGTAAAATATGGCAAATAGTGCATGTTATATTGATAATAATAAAAGTAATAAGTATATTTATTACAGTTCTATCGATAATAACTGCATAATATGGGTAATAATGCATGTTATATTGATGATAATAAAAGTAATACGTATATTTAGTATAGTTCTAGCGATAATAACTGCATAATATGGGTAATAATGCATGTTGTATTGATAATAATATAAGTAATAAGTATAATTATTACAGTTCTAGCGATAATAACTGCATTATATGGGTAATAATGCATGTTACATTGATAATATTGGGAGTAATAAGTGTATTTATTATAGTTCTATCGATAATAACTGCATAATATGGGTAATAATGCATGTTATATTGATGATAATAAAAGTAATACGTATATTTAGTATAGTTCTAGCGATAATAACTGCATAATATGGGTAATAATGCATGTTATATTGATCATAATATAAGTAATAAGTATAATTATTACAGTTCTAGTGATAATAACTGCATTATATGGGTAATAATGCACGTTATATTGCTAACAATATAAGTAATAAGTATAATTATTACAGTTCTAGCGATAATACCTGCATTATATGGGTAGAAATGCATGTTATATTGATAATATTGGGAGTAATAAGTATATTTATTATGGTTCTAGAGATAATAACTGCATAATATGGGTAATAATGCATGTTATATTGATGATAATGAAAGTAATACGTATATTTATTATAGTTCTGGCGATAATAACTGCATAATATGGGTAATAATGCATGTTATATTGAGAATAATATAAGTAATAAGTATAATTATTACAGTTCTGGCGATAATAACTGCACTATATGGGTAATAATGCACGTTATATTGCAAACAGTATAAGTAATAAGTATAATTATTACAGTTCTAGCGATAATAACTGCATTATATGGGTAATAATGCACGTTATATTGCTAACAATATAAGTAATAAGTATAATTATTACAGTTCTAGCGATAATAACTGCATAATATGGGTAATAATGCATGTTATATTGAGAATAATATAAGTAATAAGTATAATTATTACAGTTCTGGCGATAATAACTGCATTATATGGGTAATAATGCACGTTATATTGCTAATAGTATAAGTAATAAGTATAATTATTACAGTTCTAGTGATAATAACTGCATTATATGGGTAATAATGCACGTTATATTGCTAACAATATAAGTAATAAGTATAATTATTACAGTTCTAGCGATAATAACTGCATTATATGGGTAATAATGCATGTTATATTGATAATATTGGGAGTAATAAGTATATCTATTATGGTTCTAGAGATAATAACTGCATAATATGGGTAATAATGCATGTTATATTGATAATAATATAAGTAATAAGTATAATTATTACCGTTCTATCGATAATAACTGCATAATATGGGTAATAATGCATGTTGTATTGATGATAATAAAAGTAATACGTATATTTATTACAGTTCTAGCGATAATAACTGCATAATATGTGTAATAATGCATGTTATATTGATAATAATATAAGTAATAAGTATGATTATTACAGTTCTAGCGATAATAACTGCATTATATGGGTAATAATGCATGTTATATTGATAATATTGGGAGTAATAAGTATAATTATTATAGTTCTAGCGATAGTAATAGTAAAATATGGCAAATAGTGCATGTTATATTGATAATAATAAAAGTAATAAATATATTTATTACAGTTCTATCGATAATAACTGCATAATATGGGTAATAATGCATGTCATATTGAGAATAATATAAGTAATAAGTATAATTATTACAGTTCTGGCGATAATAACTGCATTATATGCGTAATAATGCACGTTATATTGCTAACAGTATAAGTAATAAGTATAATTATTACAGTTCTAGCGATAATAACTGCATTATATGGGTAATAATGCACGTTATATTGCTAACAATATAAGTAATAAGTATAATTATTACAGTTCTAGCGATAATAACTGCATTATATGGGTAATAATGCATGTTATATTGATAATATTGGGAGTAATAAGTATATCTATTATGGTTCTAGAGATAATAACTGCATAATATAGGTAATAATGCATGTTATATTGATAATAATATAAGTAATAAGTATAATTATTACAGTTCTAGCGATAATACCTCCATTATATGGGTAATAATGCATGTTATATTGATGATAATGAAAGTAATACGTATATTTATTATAGTTCTAGCGATAATAACTGCATAATATGGGTAATAATGCATGTTATATTGAGAATAATATAAGTAATAAGTATAATTATTACAGTTCTAGCGATAATAACTGCATTATATGGGTAATAATGCATGTTATATTGATAATATCGGGAGTAATAAGTATAATTATTATAGTTCTAGCGATAATAATAGTAAAATATGGCAAATAGTGCATGTTATATTGATAATAATAAAAGTAATAAGTATATTTATTACAGTTCTATCGATAATAACTGCATAATATGGGTAATAATGCATGTTATATTGATGATAATTAAAGTAATACGTATATTTATTATAGTTCTAGCGATAATAACTGCATAATATGGGTAATAATGCATGTTATATTGATAATAATATAAGTAATAAGTATAATTATTACAGTTCTAGCGATAATAACTGCATTATATGGGTAGAAATGCATGTTATATTGATAATATCGGGAGTAATAAGTATATTTAGTATGGTTCTAGAGATAATAACTGCATAATATGGGTAATAATGCATGTTATATTGAGAATAATATAAGTAATAAGTATAATTATTACAGTTCTGGCGATAATAACTGCATTATATGGGTAATAATGCACGTTATATTGCTAATAGTATAAGTAATAAGTATAATTATTACAGTTCTAGTGATAATAACTGCACTATATGGGTAATAATGCACGTTATATTGCAAACAGTATAAGTAATAAGTATAATTATTACAGTTCTAGCGATAATAACTGCATTATATGGGTAATAATGCACGTTATATTGCTAACAATATAAGTAATAAGTATAATTATTACAGTTCTAGCGATAATAACTGCATAATATGGGTAATAATGCATGTTATATTGAGAATAATATAAGTAATAAGTATAATTATTACAGTTCTGGCGATAATAACTGCATTATATGGGTAATAATGCACGTTATATTGCTAATAGTATAAGTAATAAGTATAATTATTACAGTTCTAGTGATAATAACTGCATTATATGGGTAATAATGCACGTTATATTGCTAACAATATAAGTAATAAGTATAATTATTACAGTTCTAGCGATAATAACTGCATTATATGGGTAATAATGCATGTTATATTGATAATATTGGGAGTAATAAGTATATCTATTATGGTTCTAGAGATAATAACTGCATAATATGGGTAATAATGCATGTTATATTGATAATAATATAAGTAATAAGTATAATTATTACCGTTCTATCGATAATAACTGCATAATATGGGTAATAATGCATGTTGTATTGATGATAATAAAAGTAATACGTATATTTATTACAGTTCTAGCGATAATAACTGCATAATATGTGTAATAATGCATGTTATATTGATAATAATATAAGTAATAAGTATGATTATTACAGTTCTAGCGATAATAACTGCATTATATGGGTAATAATGCATGTTATATTGATAATATTGGGAGTAATAAGTATAATTATTATAGTTCTAGCGATAGTAATAGTAAAATATGGCAAATAGTGCATGTTATATTGATAATAATAAAAGTAATAAATATATTTATTACAGTTCTATCGATAATAACTGCATAATATGGGTAATAATGCATGTCATATTGAGAATAATATAAGTAATAAGTATAATTATTACAGTTCTGGCGATAATAACTGCATTATATGCGTAATAATGCACGTTATATTGCTAACAGTATAAGTAATAAGTATAATTATTACAGTTCTAGCGATAATAACTGCATTATATGGGTAATAATGCACGTTATATTGCTAACAATATAAGTAATAAGTATAATTATTACAGTTCTAGCGATAATAACTGCATTATATGGGTAATAATGCATGTTATATTGATAATATTGGGAGTAATAAGTATATCTATTATGGTTCTAGAGATAATAACTGCATAATATAGGTAATAATGCATGTTATATTGATAATAATATAAGTAATAAGTATAATTATTACAGTTCTAGCGATAATACCTCCATTATATGGGTAATAATGCATGTTATATTGATGATAATGAAAGTAATACGTATATTTATTATAGTTCTAGCGATAATAACTGCATAATATGGGTAATAATGCATGTTATATTGAGAATAATATAAGTAATAAGTATAATTATTACAGTTCTAGCGATAATAACTGCATTATATGGGTAATAATGCATGTTATGTTGATAATATCGGGAGTAATAAGTATAATTATTATAGTTCTAGCGATAATAATAGTAAAATATGGCAAATAGTGCATGTTATATTGATAATAATAAAAGTAATAAGTATATTTATTACAGTTCTATCGATAATAACTGCATAATATGGGTAATAATGCATGTTATATTGATGATAATTAAAGTAATACGTATATTTATTATAGTTCTAGCGATAATAACTGCATAATATGGGTAATAATGCATGTTATATTGATAATAATATAAGTAATAAGTATAATTATTACAGTTCTAGCGATAATAACTGCATTATATGGGTAGAAATGCATGTTATATTGATAATATTGGGAGTAATAAGTATATTTAGTATGGTTCTAGAGATAATAACTGCATAATATGGGTAATAATGCATGTTATATTGAGAATAATATAAGTAATAAGTATAATTATTACAGTTCTGGCGATAATAACTGCATTATATGGGTAATAATGCACGTTATATTGCTAATAGTATAAGTAATAAGTATAATTATTACAGTTCTAGTGATAATAACTGCACTATATGGGTAATAATGCACGTTATATTGCAAACAGTATAAGTAATAAGTATAATTATTACAGTTCTAGCGATAATAACTGCATTATATGGGTAATAATGCACGTTATATTGCTAACAATATAAGTAATAAGTATAATTATTACAGTTCTAGCGATAATAACTGCATAATATGGGTAATAATGCATGTTATATTGAGAATAATATAAGTAATAAGTATAATTATTACAGTTCTGGCGATAATAACTGCATTATATGGGTAATAATGCACGTTATATTGCTAATAGTATAAGTAATAAGTATAATTATTACAGTTCTAGTGATAATAACTGCATTATATGGGTAATAATGCACGTTATATTGCTAACAATATAAGTAATAAGTATAATTATTACAGTTCTAGCGATAATAACTGCATTATATGGGTAATAATGCATGTTATATTGATAATATTGGGAGTAATAAGTATATCTATTATGGTTCTAGAGATAATAACTGCATAATATGGGTAATAATGCATGTTATATTGATAATAATATAAGTAATAAGTATAATTATTACCGTTCTATCGATAATAACTGCATAATATGGGTAATAATGCATGTTGTATTGATGATAATAAAAGTAATACGTATATTTATTACAGTTCTAGCGATAATAACTGCATAATATGTGTAATAATGCATGTTATATTGATAATAATATAAGTAATAAGTATGATTATTACAGTTCTAGCGATAATAACTGCATTATATGGGTAATAATGCATGTTATATTGATAATATTGGGAGTAATAAGTATAATTATTATAGTTCTAGCGATAGTAATAGTAAAATATGGCAAATAGTGCATGTTATATTGATAATAATAAAAGTAATAAATATATTTATTACAGTTCTATCGATAATAACTGCATAATATGGGTAATAATGCATGTCATATTGAGAATAATATAAGTAATAAGTATAATTATTACAGTTCTGGCGATAATAACTGCATTATATGCGTAATAATGCACGTTATATTGCTAACAGTATAAGTAATAAGTATAATTATTACAGTTCTAGCGATAATAACTGCATTATATGGGTAATAATGCACGTTATATTGCTAACAATATAAGTAATAAGTATAATTATTACAGTTCTAGCGATAATAACTGCATTATATGGGTAATAATGCATGTTATATTGATAATATTGGGAGTAATAAGTATATCTATTATGGTTCTAGAGATAATAACTGCATAATATAGGTAATAATGCATGTTATATTGATAATAATATAAGTAATAAGTATAATTATTACAGTTCTAGCGATAATACCTCCATTATATGGGTAATAATGCATGTTATATTGATGATAATGAAAGTAATACGTATATTTATTATAGTTCTAGCGATAATAACTGCATAATATGGGTAATAATGCATGTTATATTGAGAATAATATAAGTAATAAGTATAATTATTACAGTTCTAGCGATAATAACTGCATTATATGGGTAATAATGCATGTTATGTTGATAATATCGGGAGTAATAAGTATAATTATTATAGTTCTAGCGATAATAATAGTAAAATATGGCAAATAGTGCATGTTATATTGATAATAATAAAAGTAATAAGTATATTTATTACAGTTCTATCGATAATAACTGCATAATATGGGTAATAATGCATGTTATATTGATGATAATTAAAGTAATACGTATATTTATTATAGTTCTAGCGATAATAACTGCATAATATGGGTAATAATGCATGTTATATTGATAATAATATAAGTAATAAGTATAATTATTACAGTTCTAGCGATAATAACTGCATTATATGGGTAGAAATGCATGTTATATTGATAATATTGGGAGTAATAAGTATATTTAGTATGGTTCTAGAGATAATAACTGCATAATATGGGTAATAATGCATGTTATATTGAGAATAATATAAGTAATAAGTATAATTATTACAGTTCTGGCGATAATAACTGCATTATATGGGTAATAATGCACGTTATATTGCTAATAGTATAAGTAATAAGTATAATTATTACAGTTCTAGTGATAATAACTGCATTATATGGGTAATAATGCACGTTATATTGCTAACAATATAAGTAATAAGTATAATTATTACAGTTCTAGCGATAATAACTGCATTATATGGGTAATAATGCATGTTATATTGATAATATTGGGAGTAATAAGTATATCTATTATGGTTCTAGAGATAATAACTGCATAATATGGGTAATAATGCATGTTATATTGAGAATAATATAAGTAATAAGCATAATTATTACAGTTCTAGCGATAATACCTCCATTATATGGGTAATAATGCATGTTATATTGATGATAATGAAAGTAATACGTATATTTATTATAGTTCTAGCGATAATAACTGCATAATATGGGTAATAATGCATGTTATATTGAGAATAGTATAAGTAATAAGTATAATTATTACAGTCCTAGCGATAATAACTGCATTATATGGGTAATAATGCATGTTATATTGATAATATCGGGAGTAATAAGTATAATTATTATAGTTCTAGCGATAATAATAGTAAAATATGGCAAATAGTGCATGTTATATTGATAATAATAAAAGTAATAAGTATATTTATTACAGTTCTATCGATAATAACTGCATAATATGGGTAATAATGCATGTTATATTGATGATAATAAAAGTAATACGTATATTTATTATAGTTCTAGCGATAATAACTGCATAATATGGGTAATAATGCATGTTGTATTGATAATAATATAAGTAATAAGTATAATTATTACAGTTCTAGCGATAATAACTGCATTATATGGGTAATAATGCATGTTACATTGATAATATTGGGAGTAATAAGTGTATTTATTATAGTTCTATCGATAATAACTGCATAATATGGGTAATAATGCATGTTATATTGATGATAATAAAAGTAATACGTATATTTAGTATAGTTCTAGCGATAATAACTGCATAATATGGGTAATAATGCATGTTATATTGATCATAATATAAGTAATAAGTATAATTATTACAGTTCTAGTGATAATAACTGCATTATATGGGTAATAATGCACGTTATATTGCTAACAATATAAGTAATAAGTATAATTATTACAGTTCTAGCGATAATACCTGCATTATATGGGTAGAAATGCATGTTATATTGATAATATTGGGAGTAATAAGTATATTTATTATGGTTCTAGAGATAATAACTGCATAATATGGGTAATAATGCATGTTATATTGATGATAATGAAAGTAATACGTATATTTATTATAGTTCTGGCGATAATAACTGCATAATATGGGTAATAATGCATGTTATATTGAGAATAATATAAGTAATAAGTATAATTATTACAGTTCTGGCGATAATAACTGCACTATATGGGTAATAATGCACGTTATATTGCAAACAGTATAAGTAATAAGTATAATTATTACAGTTCTAGCGATAATAACTGCATTATATGGGTAATAATGCACGTTATATTGCTAACAATATAAGTAATAAGTATAATTATTACAGTTCTAGCGATAATAACTGCATTATATGGGTAATAATGCATGTTATATTGATAATATTGGGAGTAATAAGTATATCTATTATGGTTCTAGAGATAATAACTGCATAATATAGGTAATAATGCATGTTATATTGATAATAATATAAGTAATAAGTATAATTATTACAGTTCTAGCGATAACACCTCCATTATATGGGTAATAATGCATGTTATATTGATGATAATGAATGTAATACGTATATTTATTATAGTTCTAGCGATAATAACTGCATAATATGGGTAATAATGCATGTTATATTGAGAATAATATAAGTCATAAGTATAATTATTACAGTTCTAGCGATAATAACTGCATTATATGGGTAATAATGCATGTTATATTGATAATATCGGGAGTAATAAGTATAATTATTATAGTTCTAGCGATAATAATAGTAAAATATGGCAAATAGTGCATGTTATATTGATAATAATAAAAGTAATAAGTATATTCATTACAGTTCTATCGATAATAACTGCATAATATGGGTAATAATGCATGTTATATTGATGATAATTAAAGTAATACGTATATTTATTATAGTTCTAGCGATAATAACTGCATAATATGGGTAATAATGCATGTTATATTGATAATAATATAAGTAATAAGTATAATTATTACAGTTCTAGCGATAATAACTGCATTATATGGGTAGAAATGCATGTTATAATGATAATATTGGGAGTAATAAGTATATTTAGTATGGTTCTAGAGATAATAACTGCATAATATGGGTAATAATGCATGTTATATTGAGAATAATATAAGTAATAAGTATAATTATTACAGTTCTGGCGATAATAACTGCATTATATGGGTAATAATGCACGTTATATTGCTAATAGTATAAGTAATAAGTATAATTATTACAGTTCTAGTGATAATAACTGCATTATATGGGTAATAATGCACGTTATATTGCTAACAATATAAGTAATAAGTATAATTATTACAGTTCTAGCGATAATAACTGCATTATATGGGTAATAATGCATGTTATATTGATAATATTGGGAGTAATAAGTATATCTATTATGGTTCTAGAGATAATAACTGCATAATATGGGTAATAATGCATGTTATATTGATAATAATATAAGTAATAAGTATAATTATTACCGTTCTAGCGATAATACCTCCATTATATGGGTAATAATGCATGTTATATTGATGATAATGAAAGTAATACGTATATTTATTATAGTTCTAGCGATAATAACTGCATAATATGGGTAATAATGCATGTTATATTGAGAATAGTATAAGTAATAAGTATAATTATTACAGTCCTAGCGATAATAACTGCATTATATGGGTAATAATGCATGTTATATTGATAATATCGGGAGTAATAAGTATAATTATTATAGTTCTAGCGATAATAATAGAAAAATATGGCAAATAGTGCATGTTATATTGATAATAATAAAAGTAATAAGTATATTTATTACAGTTCTATCGATAATAACTGCATAATATGGGTAATAATGCATGTTGTATTGATGATAATAAAAGTAATACGTATATTTATTACAGTTCTAGCGATAATAACTGCATAATATGTGTAATAATGCATGTTATATTGATAATAATATAAGTAATAAGTATGATTATTACAGTTCTAGCGATAATAACTGCATTATATGGGTAATAATGCATGTTATATTGATAATATTGGGAGTAATAAGTATAATTATTATAGTTCTAGCGATAGTAATAGTAAAATATGGCAAATAGTGCATGTTATATTGATAATAATAAAAGTAATAAATATATTTATTACAGTTCTATCGATAATAACTGCATAATATGGGTAATAATGCATGTCATATTGAGAATAATATAAGTAATAAGTATAATTATTACAGTTCTGGCGATAATAACTGCATTATATGCGTAATAATGCACGTTATATTGCTAACAGTATAAGTAATAAGTATAATTATTACAGTTCTAGCGATAATAACTGCATTATATGGGTAATAATGCACGTTATATTGCTAACAATATAAGTAATAAGTATAATTATTACAGTTCTAGCGATAATAACTGCATTATATGGGTAATAATGCATGTTATATTGATAATATTGGGAGTAATAAGTATATCTATTATGGTTCTAGAGATAATAACTGCATAATATAGGTAATAATGCATGTTATATTGATAATAATATAAGTAATAAGTATAATTATTACAGTTCTAGCGATAATACCTCCATTATATGGGTAATAATGCATGTTATATTGATGATAATGAAAGTAATACGTATATTTATTATAGTTCTAGCGATAATAACTGCATAATATGGGTAATAATGCATGTTATATTGAGAATAATATAAGTAATAAGTATAATTATTACAGTTCTAGCGATAATAACTGCATTATATGGGTAATAATGCATGTTATATTGATAATATCGGGAGTAATAAGTATAATTATTATAGTTCTAGCGATAATAATAGTAAAATATGGCAAATAGTGCATGTTATATTGATAATAATAAAAGTAATAAGTATATTTATTACAGTTCTATCGATAATAACTGCATAATATGGGTAATAATGCATGTTATATTGATGATAATTAAAGTAATACGTATATTTATTATAGTTCTAGCGATAATAACTGCATAATATGGGTAATAATGCATGTTATATTGATAATAATATAAGTAATAAGTATAATTATTACAGTTCTAGCGATAATAACTGCATTATATGGGTAGAAATGCATGTTATATTGATAATATTGGGAGTAATAAGTATATTTAGTATGGTTCTAGAGATAATAACTGCATAATATGGGTAATAATGCATGTTATATTGAGAATAATATAAGTAATAAGTATAATTATTACAGTTCTGGCGATAATAACTGCATTATATGGGTAATAATGCACGTTATATTGCTAATAGTATAAGTAATAAGTATAATTATTACAGTTCTAGTGATAATAACTGCATTATATGGGTAATAATGCACGTTATATTGCTAACAATATAAGTAATAAGTATAATTATTACAGTTCTAGCGATAATAACTGCATTATATGGGTAATAATGCATGTTATATTGATAATATTGGGAGTAATAAGTATATCTATTATGGTTCTAGAGATAATAACTGCATAATATGGGTAATAATGCATGTTATATTGATAATAATATAAGTAATAAGTATAATTATTACCGTTCTAGCGATAATACCTCCATTATATGGGTAATAATGCATGTTATATTGATGACAATGAAAGTAATACGTATATTTATTATAGTTCTAGCGATAATAACTGCATAATGTGGGTAATAATGCATGTTATATTGAGAATAGTATAAGTAATAAGTATAATTATTACAGTTCTGGCGATAATAACTGCATTATATGGGTAATAATGCATGTTATATTGATGATAATGAAAGTAATACGTATATTTATTATGGTTCTAGAGATAATAACTGCATAATATGGGTAATAATGCATGTTATATTGATAATAATATAAGCAATAAGTATAATTATTACAGTTCTAGCGATAATACCTCCATTATATGGGTAGTAATGCATGTTATATTGATAATATCGGGAGTAATAAGTATAATTATTATAGTTCTAGCGATAATAATAGTAAAATATGGCAAATAGTGCATGTTACATTGATAGTAATAAAAGTAATAAGTATATTTATTACAGTTCTATCGATAATAACTGCATAATATGGGTAATAATGCATGTTATATTGATGATAATAAAAGTAATACGTACATTTATTATAATTCCAGCGATAATAACTGCATATTATGGGTAATAATGCATGTTATATTGATGATAATGAAAGTAGTAAGTATATTTATTACAGTTCTAGCGATAATAACTGCATTATATGCGTAATACGGCATGTTATATTGATAATATGGGGAGTAATAAGTATAATTATTATAGTTCTAGCGATAATAACTGCATTATATGGGTAATAATGCATGTTATATTGATAATATTCGGAGTAATAAGTATAATTATTATAGTTCTAGCGATAGTAATAGTAAAATATGGCAAATAGTGCATGTTATATTGATAATAATAAAAGTAATAAATATATTTATTACAGTTCTATCGATAATAACTGCATAATATGGGTAATAATGCATGTTATATTGATGATAATAAAAGTAATACGTATATTTATTATAGTTCTAGCGATAATAACTGCATAATATGGGTAATAATGCACGTTATATTGCTAATAATATAAGTAATAAGTATAATTATTACAGTTCTGGCGATAATAACTGCATTATATGGGTAATAATGCACGTTATATTGCTAATAGTATAAGTAATAAGTATAATTATTACAGTTCTAGTGATAATAACTGCATTATATGGGTAATAATGCACGTTATATTGCTAACAATATAAGTAATAAGTATAATTATTACAGTTCTAGCGATAATAACTGCATTATATGGGTAATAATGCATGTTATATTGATAATATTGGGAGTAATAAGTATATCTATTATGGTTCTAGAGATAATAACTGCATAATATGGGTAATAATGCATGTTATATTGATAATAATATAAGTAATAAGTATAATTATTACCGTTCTAGCGATAATACCTCCATTATATGGGTAATAATGCATGTTATATTGATGACAATGAAAGTAATACGTATATTTATTATAGTTCTAGCGATAATAACTGCATAATATGGGTAATAATGCATGTTATATTGAGAATAGTATAAGTAATAAGTATAATTATTACAGTCCTAGCGATAATAACTGCATTATATGGGTAATAATGCATGTTATATTGATAATATCGGGAGTAATAAGTATAATTATTATAGTTCTAGCGATAATAATAGAAAAATATGGCAAATAGTGCATGTTATATTGATAATAATAAAAGTAATAAGTATATTTATTACAGTTCTATCGATAATAACTGCATAATATGGGTAATAATGCATGTTGTATTGATGATAATAAAAGTAATACGTATATTTATTATAGTTCTAGCGATAATAACTGCATAATATGGGTAATAATGCACGTTATATTGCTAATAATATAAGTAATGAGTACAATTATTACAGTTCTAGCGATAATAACTGCATAATATGTGTAATAATGCATGTTATATTGATAATAATATAAGTAATAAGTATGATTATTACAGTTCTAGCGATAATAACTGCATTATATGGGTAATAATGCATGTTATATTGATAATATTGGGAGTAATAAGTATAATTATTATAGTTCTAGCGATAATAATAGTAAAATATGGCAAATAGTGCATGTTATATTGATAATAATAAAAGTAATAAGTATATTTATTACAGTTCTATCGATAATAACTGCATAATATGGGTAATAATGCATGTTATATTGATGATAATTAAAGTAATACGTATATTTATTATAGTTCTAGCGATAATAACTGCATAATATGGGTAATAATGCATGTTATATTGATAATAATATAAGTAATAAGTATAATTATTACAGTTCTAGCGATAATAACTGCATTATATGGGTAGAAATGCATGTTATATTGATAATATTGGGAGTAATAAGTATATTTAGTATGGTTCTAGAGATAATAACTGCATAATATGGGTAATAATGCATGTTATATTGAGAATAATATAAGTAATAAGTATAATTATTACAGTTCTGGCGATAATAACTGCATTATATGGGTAATAATGCACGTTATATTGCTAATAGTATAAGTAATAAGTATAATTATTACAGTTCTAGTGATAATAACTGCATTATATGGGTAATAATGCACGTTATATTGCTAACAATATAAGTAATAAGTATAATTATTACAGTTCTAGCGATAATAACTGCATTATATGGGTAATAATGCATGTTATATTGATAATATTGGGAGTAATAAGTATATCTATTATGGTTCTAGAGATAATAACTGCATAATATGGGTAATAATGCATGTTATATTGATAATAATATAAGTAATAAGTATAATTATTACCGTTCTAGCGATAATACCTCCATTATATGGGTAATAATGCATGTTATATTGATGACAATGAAAGTAATACGTATATTTATTATAGTTCTAGCGATAATAACTGCATAATGTGGGTAATAATGCATGTTATATTGAGAATAGTATAAGTAATAAGTATAATTATTACAGTTCTGGCGATAATAACTGCATTATATGGGTAATAATGCATGTTATATTGATGATAATGAAAGTAATACGTATATTTATTATGGTTCTAGAGATAATAACTGCATAATATGGGTAATAATGCATGTTATATTGATAATAATATAAGCAATAAGTATAATTATTACAGTTCTAGCGATAATACCTCCATTATATGGGTAGTAATGCATGTTATATTGATAATATCGGGAGTAATAAGTATAATTATTATAGTTCTAGCGATAATAATAGTAAAATATGGCAAATAGTGCATGTTACATTGATAGTAATAAAAGTAATAAGTATATTTATTACAGTTCTATCGATAATAACTGCATAATATGGGTAATAATGCATGTTATATTGATGATAATAAAAGTAATACGTACATTTATTATAATTCCAGCGATAATAACTGCATATTATGGGTAATAATGCATGTTATATTGATGATAATGAAAGTAGTAAGTATATTTATTACAGTTCTAGCGATAATAACTGCATTATATGCGTAATACGGCATGTTATATTGATAATATGGGGAGTAATAAGTATAATTATTATAGTTCTAGCGATAATAACTGCATTATATGGGTAATAATGCATGTTATATTGATAATATTCGGAGTAATAAGTATAATTATTATAGTTCTAGCGATAGTAATAGTAAAATATGGCAAATAGTGCATGTTATATTGATAATAATAAAAGTAATAAATATATTTATTACAGTTCTATCGATAATAACTGCATAATATGGGTAATAATGCATGTTATATTGATGATAATAAAAGTAATACGTATATTTATTATAGTTCTAGCGATAATAACTGCATAATATGGGTAATAATGCACGTTATATTGCTAATAATATAAGTAATAAGTATAATTATTACAGTTCTGGCGATAATAACTGCATTATATGGGTAATAATGCACGTTATATTGCTAATAGTATAAGTAATAAGTATAATTATTACAGTTCTAGTGATAATAACTGCATTATATGGGTAATAATGCACGTTATATTGCTAACAATATAAGTAATAAGTATAATTATTACAGTTCTAGCGATAATAACTGCATTATATGGGTAATAATGCATGTTATATTGATAATATTGGGAGTAATAAGTATATCTATTATGGTTCTAGAGATAATAACTGCATAATATGGGTAATAATGCATGTTATATTGATAATAATATAAGTAATAAGTATAATTATTACCGTTCTAGCGATAATACCTCCATTATATGGGTAATAATGCATGTTATATTGATGACAATGAAAGTAATACGTATATTTATTATAGTTCTAGCGATAATAACTGCATAATATGGGTAATAATGCATGTTATATTGAGAATAGTATAAGTAATAAGTATAATTATTACAGTCCTAGCGATAATAACTGCATTATATGGGTAATAATGCATGTTATATTGATAATATCGGGAGTAATAAGTATAATTATTATAGTTCTAGCGATAATAATAGAAAAATATGGCAAATAGTGCATGTTATATTGATAATAATAAAAGTAATAAGTATATTTATTACAGTTCTATCGATAATAACTGCATAATATGGGTAATAATGCATGTTGTATTGATGATAATAAAAGTAATACGTATATTTATTATAGTTCTAGCGATAATAACTGCATAATATGGGTAATAATGCACGTTATATTGCTAATAATATAAGTAATAAGTATAATTATTACAGTTCTAGCGATAATACCTCCATTATATGGGTAATAATGCATGTTATATTGATGATAATGAAAGTAATACGTATATTTATTATGGTTCTAGAGATAATAACTGCATAATATGGGTAATAATGCATGTTATATTGATAATAATATAAGCAATAAGTATAATTATTACAGTTCTAGCGATAATACCTCCATTATATGGGTAGTAATGCATGTTATATTGATAATATCGGGAGTAATAAGTATAATTATTATAGTTCTAGCGATAATAATAGTAAAATATGGCAAATAGTGCATGTTACATTGATAATAATAAAAGTAATAAGTATATTTATTACAGTTCTATCGATAATAACTGCATAATATGGGTAATAATGCATGTTATATTGATGATAATAAAAGTAATACGTACATTTATTATAGTTCCAGCGATAATAACTGCATAATATGGGTAATAATGCATGTTATATTGCTAATAATATAAGTAATGAGTACAATTATTACAGTTCTAGCGATAATAACTGCATAATATGTGTAATAATGCATGTTATATTGATAATAATATAAGTAATAAGTATGATTATTACAGTTCTAGCGATAATAACTGCATTATATGGGTAATAATGCATGTTATATTGATAATATTGGGAGTAATAAGTATAATTATTATAGTTCTAGCGATAGTAATAGTAAAATATGGCAAATAGTGCATGTTATATTGATAATAATAAAAGTAATAAATATATTTATTACAGTTCTATCGATAATAACTGCATAATATGGGTAATAATGCATGTTATATTGATGATAATAAAAGTAATACGTATATTTATTATAGTTCTAGCGATAATAACTGCATAATATGGGTAATAATGCATGTTATATTGATAATAATCTAAGTAATAAGTATAATTATTACAGTACTAGCGTTAATAACTGCATTATATGGGTAATAAAGCACGTTATATTGCTAACAATATAAGTAATAAGTATAATTATTACAGTTCTAGCGATAATAACTGCATTATATGGGTAGAAATGCATGTTATATTGATAATATCGGGAGTAATAAGTATAATTATTATAGTTCTAGCGATAATAATAGTAAAATATGGCAAATAGTGCATGTTATATTGATAATAATAAAAGTAATAAGTATATTTATTACAGTTCTATCGATAATAACTGCATAATATGGGTAATAATGCACGTTATATTGCTAATAGTATAAGTAATAAGTATAATTATTACAGTTCTAGCGATAATAACTGCATAATATGGGTAATAATGCACGTTATATTGCTAATAGTATAAGTAATAAGTATAATTATTACAGTTCTAGCGATAATAACTGCATTATATGGGTAATAATGCACGTTATATTGCTAACAATATAAGTAATAAGTATAATTATTACAGTTCTAGCGATAATAACTGCATTATATGGGTAGAAATGCATGTTATATTGATAATATTGGGAGTAATAAGTATATTTATTATGGTTCTAGAGATAATAACAGCATAATATGGGTAATAATGCATGTTATATTGATGATAATGAAAGTAATACGTATATTTATTATAGTTCTGGCGATAATAACTGCATAATATGGGTAATAATGCATGTTATATTGAGAATAATATAAGTAATAAGTATAATTATTACAGTTCTGGCGATGATAACTGCATTATATGGGTAATAATGCACGTTATATTGCTAACAGTATAAGTAATAAGTATAATTATTACAGTTCTAGCGATAATAACTGCATTATATGGGTAATAATGCACGTTATATTGCTAACAATATAAGTAATAAGTATAATTATTACAGTTCTAGCGATAATAACTGCATTATATGGGTAATAATGCATGTTATATTGATAATATTGGGAGTAATAAGTATATCTATTATGGTTCTAGAGATAATAACTGCATAATATAGGTAATAATGCATGTTATATTGATAATAATATAAGTAATAAGTATAATTATTACAGTTCTAGCGATAATACCTCCATTATATGGGTAATAATGCATGTTATATTGATGATAATGAAAGTAATACGTATATTTATTATAGTTCTAGCGATAATAACTGCATAATATGGGTAATAATGCATGTTATATTGAGAATAATATAAGTAATAAGTATAATTATTACAGTTCTAGCGATAATAACGGCATTATATGGGTAATAATGCATGTTATATTGATAATATCGGGAGTAATAAGTATAATTATTATAGTTCTAGCGATAATAATAGTAAAATATGGCAAATAGTGCATGTTATATTGATAATAATAAAAGTAATAAGTATATTTATTACAGTTCTATCGATAATAACTGCATAATATGGGTGATAATGCACGTTATATTGCTAATAGTATAAGTAATAAGTATAATTATTACAGTTCTAGCGATAATAACTGCATTATATGGGTAATAATGCACGTTATATTGCTAACAATATAAGTAATAAGTATAATTATTACAGTTCTAGCGATAATAACTGCATAATATGGGTAATAATGCATGTTATATTGATAATAATATAAGTAATAAGTATAATTATTATAGTTCTAGCGATAATAATAGTAAAATATGGCAAATAGTGCATGTTATATTGATAATAATAAAAGTAATAAGTATATTTATTACAGTTCTATCGATAATAACTGCATAATATGGGTAATAATGCATGTTATATTGATGATAATAAAAGTAATACGTATATTTATTATAGTTCTAGCGATAATAACTGCATAATATGGGTAATAATGCATGTTGTATTGATAATAATATAAGTAATAAGTATAATTATTACAGTTCTAGCGATAATAACTGCATTATATGGGTAATAATGCATGTTACATTGATAATATTGGGAGTAATAAGTGTATTTATTATAGTTCTATCGATAATAACTGCATAATATGGGTAATAATGCATGTTATATTGATGATAATAAAAGTAATACGTATATTTAGTATAGTTCTAGCGATAATAACTGCATAATATGGGTAATAATGCATGTTATATTGATCATAATATAAGTAATAAGTATAATTATTACAGTTCTAGTGATAATAACTGCATTATATGGGTAATAATGCACGTTATATTGCTAACAATATAAGTAATAAGTATAATTATTACAGTTCTAGCGATAATACCTGCATTATATGGGTAGAAATGCATGTTATATTGATAATATTGGGAGTAATAAGTATATTTATTATGGTTCTAGAGATAATAACTGCATAATATGGGTAATAATGCATGTTATATTGATGATAATGAAAGTAATACGTATATTTATTATAGTTCTGGCGATAATAACTGCATAATATGGGTAATAATGCATGTTATATTGAGAATAATATAAGTAATAAGTATAATTATTACAGTTCTGGCGATAATAACTGCATTATATGGGTAATAATGCACGTTATATTGCTAACAGTATAAGTAATAAGTATAATTATTACAGTTCTAGCGATAATAACTGCATTATATGGGTAATAATGCACGTTATATTGCTAACAATATAAGTAATAAGTATAATTATTACAGTTCTAGCGATAATAACTGCATTATATGGGTAATAATGCATGTTATATTGATGATAATGAAAGTAATACGTATATTTATTATAGTTCTAGCGATAATAACTGCATAATATGGGTAATAATGCATGTTATATTGAGAATAATATAAGTAATAAGTATAATTATTACAGTTCTAGCGATAATAACTGCATTATATGGGTAATAATGCATGTTATATTGATAATATCGGGAGTAATAAGTATAATTATTATAGTTCTAGCGATAATAATAGTAAAATATGGCAAATAGTGCATGTTATATTGATAATAATAAAAGTAATAAGTATATTTATTACAGTTCTATCGATAATAACTGCATAATATGGGTAATAATGCATGTTATATTGATGATAATTAAAGTAATACGTATATTTATTATAGTTCTAGCGATAATAACTGCATAATATGGGTAATAATGCATGTTATATTGATAATAATATAAGTAATAAGTATAATTATTACAGTTCTAGCGATAATAACTGCATTATATGGGTAGAAATGCATGTTATATTGATAATATTGGGAGTAATAAGTATATTTAGTATGGTTCTAGAGATAATAACTGCATAATATGGGTAATAATGCATGTTATATTGAGAATAATATAAGTAATAAGTATAATTATTACAGTTCTGGCGATAATAACTGCATTATATGGGTAATAATGCACGTTATATTGCTAATAGTATAAGTAATAAGTATAATTATTACAGTTCTAGTGATAATAACTGCATTATATGGGTAATAATGCACGTTATATTGCTAACAATATAAGTAATAAGTATAATTATTACAGTTCTAGCGATAATAACTGCATTATATGCGTAATAATGCATGTTACATTGATAATATTGGGAGTAATAAGTATATCTATTATGGTTCTAGAGATAATAACTGCATAATATGGGTAATAATGCATGTTATATTGATAATAATATAAGTAATAAGTATAATTATTACCGTTCTAGCGATAATACCTCCATTATATGGGTAATAATGCATGTTATATTGATGATAATGAAAGTAATACGTATATTTATTATAGTTCTAGCGATAATAACTGCATAATATGGGTAATAATGCATGTTATATTGAGAATAATATAAGTAATAAGTATAATTATTACAGTTCTGGCGATAATAACTGCATTATATGGGTAATAATGCACGTTATATTGCTAACAGTATAAGTAATAAGTATAATTATTACAGTTCTAGCGATAATAACTGCATTATATGGGTAATAATGCACGTTATATTGCTAACAATATAAGTAATAAGTATAATTATTACAGTTCTAGCGATAATAACTGCATTATATGGGTAGAAATGCATGTTATATTGATAATATTGGGAGTAATAAGTATATTTATTATGGTTCTAGAGATAATAACAGCATAATATGGGTAATAATGCATGTTATATTGATGATAATGAAAGTAATACGTATATTTATTTTAGTTCTGGCGATAATAACTGCATAATATGGGTAATAATGCATGTTATATTGAGAATAATATAAGTAATAAGTATAATTATTACAGTTCTGGCGATGATAACTGCATTATATGGGTAATAATGCACGTTATATTGCTAACAGTATAAGTAATAAGTATAATTATTACAGTTCTAGCGATAATAACTGCATTATATGGGTAATAATGCACGTTATATTGCTAACAATATAAGTAATAAGTATAATTATTACAGTTCTAGCGATAATAACTGCATTATATGGGTAATAATGCATGTTATATTGATAATATTGGGAGTAATAAGTATATCTATTATGGTTCTAGAGATAATAACTGCATAATATAGGTAATAATGCATGTTATATTGATAATAATATAAGTAATAAGTATAATTATTACAGTTCTAGCGATAATACCTCCATTATATGGGTAATAATGCATGTTATATTGATGATAATGAAAGTAATACGTATATTTATTATAGTTCTAGCGATAATAACTGCATAATATGGGTAATAATGCATGTTATATTGAGAATAATATAAGTAATAAGTATAATTATTACAGTTCTAGCGATAATAACGGCATTATATGGGTAATAATGCATGTTATATTGATAATATCGGGAGTAATAAGTATAATTATTATAGTTCTAGCGATAATAATAGTAAAATATGGCAAATAGTGCATGTTATATTGATAATAATAAAAGTAATAAGTATATTTATTACAGTTCTATCGATAATAACTGCATAATATGGGTAATAATGCACGTTATATTGCTAATAGTATAAGTAATAAGTATAATTATTACAGTTCTAGCGATAATAACTGCATTATATGGGTAATAATGCACGTTATATTGCTAACAATATAAGTAATAAGTATAATTATTACAGTTCTAGCGATAATAACTGCATAATATGGGTAATAATGCATGTTATATTGATAATAATATAAGTAATAAGTATAATTATTATAGTTCTAGCGATAATAATAGTAAAATATGGCAAATAGTGCATGTTATATTGATAATAATAAAAGTAATAAGTATATTTATTACAGTTCTATCGATAATAACTGCATAATATGGGTAATAATGCATGTTATATTGATGATAATAAAAGTAATACGTATATTTATTATAGTTCTAGCGATAATAACTGCATAATATGGGTAATAATGCATGTTGTATTGATAATAATATAAGTAATAAGTATAATTATTACAGTTCTAGCGATAATAACTGCATTATATGGGTAATAATGCATGTTACATTGATAATATTGGGAGTAATAAGTGTATTTATTATAGTTCTATCGATAATAACTGCATAATATGGGTAATAATGCATGTTATATTGATGATAATAAAAGTAATACGTATATTTAGTATAGTTCTAGCGATAATAACTGCATAATATGGGTAATAATGCATGTTATATTGATCATAATATAAGTAATAAGTATAATTATTACAGTTCTAGTGATAATAACTGCATTATATGGGTAATAATGCACGTTATATTGCTAACAATATAAGTAATAAGTATAATTATTACAGTTCTAGCGATAATACCTGCATTATATGGGTAGAAATGCATGTTATATTGATAATATTGGGAGTAATAAGTATATTTATTATGGTTCTAGAGATAATAACTGCATAATATGGGTAATAATGCATGTTATATTGATGATAATGAAAGTAATACGTATATTTATTATAGTTCTGGCGATAATAACTGCATAATATGGGTAATAATGCATGTTATATTGAGAATAATATAAGTAATAAGTATAATTATTACTGTTCTGGCGATAATAACTGCATTATATGGGTAATAATGCACGTTATATTGCTAACAGTATAAGTAATAAGTATAATTATTACAGTTCTAGCGATAATAACTGCATTATATGGGTAATAATGCACGTTATATTGCTAACAATATAAGTAATAAGTATAATTATTACAGTTCTAGCGATAATAACTGCATTATATGGGTAATAATGCATGTTATATTGATAATATTGGGAGTAATAAGTATATCTATTATGGTTCTAGAGATAATAACTGCATAATATAGGTAATAATGCATGTTATATTGATAATAATATAAGTAATAAGTATAATTATTACAGTTCTAGCGATAATACCTCCATTATATGGGTAATAATGCATGTTATATTGATGATAATGAAAGTAATACGTATATTTATTATAGTTCTAGCGATAATAACTGCATAATATGGGTAATAATGCATGTTATATTGAGAATAATATAAGTAATAAGTATAATTATTACAGTTCTAGCGATAATAACGGCATTATATGGGTAATAATGCATGTTATATTGATAATATCGGGAGTAATAAGTATAATTATTATAGTTCTAGCGATAATAATAGTAAAATATGGCAAATAGTGCATGTTATATTGATAATAATAAAAGTAATAAGTATATTTATTACAGTTCTATCGATAATAACTGCATAATATGGGTAATAATGCACGTTATATTGCTAATAGTATAAGTAATAAGTATAATTATTACAGTTCTAGCGATAATAACTGCATTATATGGGTAATAATGCACGTTATATTGCTAACAATATAAGTAATAAGTATAATTATTACAGTTCTAGCGATAATAACTGCATAATATGGGTAATAATGCATGTTATATTGATAATATCGGGAGTAATAAGTATAATTATTATAGTTCTAGCGATAATAATAGTAAAATATGGCAAATAGTGCATGTTATATTGATAATAATAAAAGTAATAAGTATATTTATTACAGTTCTATCGATAATAACTGCATAATATGGGTAATAATGCATGTTATATTGATGATAATTAAAGTAATACGTATATTTATTATAGTTCTAGCGATAATAACTGCATAATATGGGTAATAATGCATGTTGTATTGATAATATTGGGAGTAATAAGTATATTTATTATAGTTCTAGCGATAATAACTGCATTATATGGGTAATAATGCATGTTACATTGATAATATTGGGAGTAATAAGTGTATTTATTATAGTTCTATCGATAATAACTGCATAATATGGGTAATAATGCATGTTATATTGATGATAATAAAAGTAATACGTATATTTAGTATAGTTCTAGCGATAATAACTGCATAATATGGGTAATAATGCATGTTATATTGATCATAATATAAGTAATAAGTATAATTATTACAGTTCTAGTGATAATAACTGCATTATATGGGTAATAATGCACGTTATATTGCTAACAATATAAGTAATAAGTATAATTATTACAGTTCTAGCGATAATACCTGCATTATATGGGTAGAAATGCATGTTATATTGATAATATTGGGAGTAATAAGTATATTTATTATGGTTCTAGAGATAATAACTGCATAATATGGGTAATAATGCATGTTATATTGATGATAATGAAAGTAATACGTATATTTATTATAGTTCTGGCGATAATAACTGCATAATATGGGTAATAATGCATGTTATATTGAGAATAATATAAGTAATAAGTATAATTATTACAGTTCTGGCGATAATAACTGCATTATATGGGTAATAATGCACGTTATATTGCTAACAGTATAAGTAATAAGTATAATTATTACAGTTCTAGCGATAATAACTGCATTATATGGGTAATAATGCACGTTATATTGCTAACAATATAAGTAATAAGTATAATTATTACAGTTCTAGCGATAATAACTGCATTATATGGGTAATAATGCATGTTATATTGATGATAATGAAAGTAATACGTATATTTATTATAGTTCTAGCGATAATAACTGCATAATATGGGTAATAATGCATGTTATATTGAGAATAATATAAGTAATAAGTATAATTATTACAGTTCTAGCGATAATAACTGCATTATATGGGTAATAATGCATGTTATATTGATAATATCGGGAGTAATAAGTATAATTATTATAGTTCTAGCGATAATAATAGTAAAATATGGCAAATAGTGCATGTTATATTGATAATAATAAAAGTAATAAGTATATTTATTACAGTTCTATCGATAATAACTGCATAATATGGGTAATAATGCATGTTATATTGATGATAATTAAAGTAATACGTATATTTATTATAGTTCTAGCGATAATAACTGCATAATATGGGTAATAATGCATGTTATATTGATAATAATATAAGTAATAAGTATAATTATTACAGTTCTAGCGATAATAACTGCATTATATGGGTAGAAATGCATGTTATATTGATAATATTGGGAGTAATAAGTATATTTAGTATGGTTCTAGAGATAATAACTGCATAATATGGGTAATAATGCATGTTATATTGAGAATAATATAAGTAATAAGTATAATTATTACAGTTCTGGCGATAATAACTGCATTATATGGGTAATAATGCACGTTATATTGCTAATAGTATAAGTAATAAGTATAATTATTACAGTTCTAGTGATAATAACTGCATTATATGGGTAATAATGCACGTTATATTGCTAACAATATAAGTAATAAGTATAATTATTACAGTTCTAGCGATAATAACTGCATTATATGCGTAATAATGCATGTTACATTGATAATATTGGGAGTAATAAGTATATCTATTATGGTTCTAGAGATAATAACTGCATAATATGGGTAATAATGCATGTTATATTGATAATAATATAAGTAATAAGTATAATTATTACCGTTCTAGCGATAATACCTCCATTATATGGGTAATAATGCATGTTATATTGATGATAATGAAAGTAATACGTATATTTATTATAGTTCTAGCGATAATAACTGCATAATATGGGTAATAATGCATGTTATATTGAGAATAATATAAGTAATAAGTATAATTATTACAGTTCTGGCGATAATAACTGCATTATATGGGTAATAATGCACGTTATATTGCTAACAGTATAAGTAATAAGTATAATTATTACAGTTCTAGCGATAATAACTGCATTATATGGGTAATAATGCACGTTATATTGCTAACAATATAAGTAATAAGTATAATTATTACAGTTCTAGCGATAATAACTGCATTATATGGGTAATAATGCATGTTATATTGATAATATTGGGAGTAATAAGTATATCTATTATGGTTCTAGAGATAATAACTGCATAATATAGGTAATAATGCATGTTATATTGATAATAATATAAGTAATAAGTATAATTATTACAGTTCTAGCGATAATACCTCCATTATATGGGTAATAATGCATGTTATATTGATGATAATGAAAGTAATACGTATATTTATTATAGTTCTAGCGATAATAACTGCATAATATGGGTAATAATGCATGTTATATTGAGAATAATATAAGTAATAAGTATAATTATTACAGTTCTAGCGATAATAACTGCATTATATGGGTAATAATGCATGTTATATTGATAATATCGGGAGTAATAAGTATAATTATTATAGTTCTAGCGATAATAATAGTAAAATATGGCAAATAGTGCATGTTATATTGATAATAATAAAAGTAATAAGTATATTTATTACAGTTCTATCGATAATAACTGCATAATATGGGTAATAATGCATGTTATATTGATGATAATTAAAGTAATACGTATATTTATTATAGTTCTAGCGATAATAACTGCATAATATGGGTAATAATGCATGTTATATTGATAATAATATAAGTAATAAGTATAATTATTACAGTTCTAGCGATAATAACTGCATTATATGGGTAGAAATGCATGTTATATTGATAATATTGGGAGTAATAAGTATATTTAGTATGGTTCTAGAGATAATAACTGCATAATATGGGTAATAATGCATGTTATATTGAGAATAATATAAGTAATAAGTATAATTATTACAGTTCTGGCGATAATAACTGCATTATATGGGTAATAATGCACGTTATATTGCTAATAGTATAAGTAATAAGTATAATTATTACAGTTCTAGTGATAATAACTGCATTATATGGGTAATAATGCACGTTATATTGCTAACAATATAAGTAATAAGTATAATTATTACAGTTCTAGCGATAATAACTGCATTATATGGGTAATAATGCATGTTATATTGATAATATTGGGAGTAATAAGTATATCTATTATGGTTCTAGAGATAATAACTGCATAATATGGGTAATAATGCATGTTATATTGATAATAATATAAGTAATAAGTATAATTATTACCGTTCTAGCGATAATACCTCCATTATATGGGTAATAATGCATGTTATATTGATGATAATGAAAGTAATACGTATATTTATTATAGTTCTAGCGATAATAACTGCATAATATGGGTAATAATGCATGTTATATTGAGAATAGTATAAGTAATAAGTATAATTATTACAGTCCTAGCGATAATAACTGCATTATATGGGTAATAATGCATGTTATATTGATAATATCGGGAGTAATAAGTATAATTATTATAGTTCTAGCGATAATAATAGAAAAATATGGCAAATAGTGCATGTTATATTGATAATAATAAAAGTAATAAGTATATTTATTACAGTTCTATCGATAATAACTGCATAATATGGGTAATAATGCATGTTGTATTGATGATAATAAAAGTAATACGTATATTTATTATAGTTCTAGCGATAATAACTGCATAATATGGGTAATAATGCACGTTATATTGCTAATAATATAAGTAATGAGTACAATTATTACAGTTCTAGCGATAATAACTGCATAATATGGGTAATAATGCATGTTATATTGAGAATAGTATAAGTAATAAGTATAATTATTACAGTCCTAGCGATAATAACTGCATTATATGGGTAATAATGCATGTTATATTGATAATATCGGGAGTAATAAGTATAATTATTATAGTTCTAGCGATAATAATAGAAAAATATGGCAAATAGTGCATGTTATATTGATAATAATAAAAGTAATAAGTATATTTATTACAGTTCTATCGATAATAACTGCATAATATGGGTAATAATGCATGTTGTATTGATGATAATAAAAGTAATACGTATATTTATTATAGTTCTAGCGATAATAACTGCATAATATGGGTAATAATGCACGTTATATTGCTAATAATATAAGTAATGAGTACAATTATTACAGTTCTAGCGATAATAACTGCATAATATGTGTAATAATGCATGTTATATTGATAATAATATAAGTAATAAGTATGATTATTACAGTTCTAGCGATAATAACTGCATTATATGGGTAATAATGCATGTTATATTGATAATATTGGGAGTAATAAGTATAATTATTATAGTTCTAGCGATAGTAATAGTAAAATATGGCAAATAGTGCATGTTATATTGATAATAATAAAAGTAATAAATATATTTATTACAGTTCTATCGATAATAACTGCATAATATGGGTAATAATGCATGTTATATTGATAATAATATAAGTAATAAGTATAATTATTACCGTTCTAGCGATAATACCTCCATTATATGGGTAATAATGCATGTTATATTGATGATAATGAAAGTAATACGTATATTTATTATAGTTCTAGCGATAATAACTGCATAATATGGGTAATAATGCATGTTATATTGAGAATAGTATAAGTAATAAGTATAATTATTACAGTCCTAGCGATAATAACTGCATTATATGGGTAATAATGCATGTTATATTGATAATATCGGGAGTAATAAGTATAATTATTATAGTTCTAGCGATAATAATAGAAAAATATGGCAAATAGTGCATGTTATATTGATAATAATAAAAGTAATAAGTATATTTATTACAGTTCTATCGATAATAACTGCATAATATGGGTAATAATGCATGTTGTATTGATGATAATAAAAGTAATACGTATATTTATTATAGTTCTAGCGATAATAACTGCATAATATGGGTAATAATGCACGTTATATTGCTAATAATATAAGTAATGAGTACAATTATTACAGTTCTAGCGATAATAACTGCATAATATGTGTAATAATGCATGTTATATTGATAATAATATAAGTAATAAGTATGATTATTACAGTTCTAGCGATAATAACTGCATTATATGGGTAATAATGCATGTTATATTGATAATATTGGGAGTAATAAGTATAATTATTATAGTTCTAGCGATAGTAATAGTAAAATATGGCAAATAGTGCATGTTATATTGATAATAATAAAAGTAATAAATATATTTATTACAGTTCTATCGATAATAACTGCATAATATGGGTAATAATGCATGTTATATTGATAATAATATAAGTAATAAGTATAATTATTACCGTTCTAGCGATAATACCTCCATTATATGGGTAATAATGCATGTTATATTGATGATAATGAAAGTAATACGTATATTTATTATAGTTCTAGCGATAATAACTGCATAATATGGGTAATAATGCATGTTATATTGAGAATAGTATAAGTAATAAGTATAATTATTACAGTCCTAGCGATAATAACTGCATTATATGGGTAATAATGCATGTTATATTGATAATATCGGGAGTAATAAGTATAATTATTATAGTTCTAGCGATAATAATAGAAAAATATGGCAAATAGTGCATGTTATATTGATAATAATAAAAGTAATAAGTATATTTATTACAGTTCTATCGATAATAACTGCATAATATGGGTAATAATGCATGTTGTATTGATGATAATAAAAGTAATACGTATATTTATTATAGTTCTAGCGATAATAACTGCATAATATGGGTAATAATGCACGTTATATTGCTAATAATATAAGTAATGAGTACAATTATTACAGTTCTAGCGATAATAACTGCATAATATGGGTAATAATGCATGTTATATTGAGAATAGTATAAGTAATAAGTATAATTATTACAGTCCTAGCGATAATAACTGCATTATATGGGTAATAATGCATGTTATATTGATAATATCGGGAGTAATAAGTATAATTATTATAGTTCTAGCGATAATAATAGAAAAATATGGCAAATAGTGCATGTTATATTGATAATAATAAAAGTAATAAGTATATTTATTACAGTTCTATCGATAATAACTGCATAATATGGGTAATAATGCATGTTGTATTGATGATAATAAAAGTAATACGTATATTTATTATAGTTCTAGCGATAATAACTGCATAATATGGGTAATAATGCACGTTATATTGCTAATAATATAAGTAATGAGTACAATTATTACAGTTCTAGCGATAATAACTGCATAATATGTGTAATAATGCATGTTATATTGATAATAATATAAGTAATAAGTATGATTATTACAGTTCTAGCGATAATAACTGCATTATATGGGTAATAATGCATGTTATATTGATAATATTGGGAGTAATAAGTATAATTATTATAGTTCTAGCGATAGTAATAGTAAAATATGGCAAATAGTGCATGTTATATTGATAATAATAAAAGTAATAAATATATTTATTACAGTTCTATCGATAATAACTGCATAATATGGGTAATAATGCATGTTATATTGAGAATAATATAAGTAATAAGCATAATTATTACAGTTCTAGCGATAATACCTCCATTATATGGGTAATAATGCATGTTATATTGATGATAATGAAAGTAATACGTATATTTATTATAGTTCTAGCGATAATAACTGCATAATATGGGTAATAATGCATGTTATATTGAGAATAGTATAAGTAATAAGTATAATTATTACAGTCCTATCGATAATAACTGCATTATATGGGTAATAATGCATGTTATATTGATAATATCGGGAGTAATAAGTATAATTATTATAGTTCTAGCGATAATAATAGTAAAATATGGCAAATAGTGCATGTTATATTGATAATAATAAAAGTAATAAGTATATTTATTACAGTTCTATCGATAATAACTGCATAATATGGGTAATAATGCATGTTATATTGATGATAATAAAAGTAATACGTATATTTATTATAGTTCTAGCGATAATAACTGCATAATATGGGTAATAATGCATGTTGTATTGATAATAATATAAGTAATAAGTATAATTATTACAGTTCTAGCGATAATAACTGCATTATATGGGTAATAATGCATGTTACATTGATAATATTGGGAGTAATAAGTGTATTTATTATAGTTCTATCGATAATAACTGCATAATATGGGTAATAATGCATGTTATATTGATGATAATAAAAGTAATACGTATATTTAGTATAGTTCTAGCGATAATAACTGCATAATATGGGTAATAATGCATGTTATATTGATCATAATATAAGTAATAAGTATAATTATTACAGTTCTAGTGATAATAACTGCATTATATGGGTAATAATGCACGTTATATTGCTAACAATATAAGTAATAAGTATAATTATTACAGTTCTAGCGATAATACCTGCATTATATGGGTAGAAATGCATGTTATATTGATAATATTGGGAGTAATAAGTATATTTATTATGGTTCTAGAGATAATAACTGCATAATATGGGTAATAATGCATGTTATATTGATGATAATGAAAGTAATACGTATATTTATTATAGTTCTGGCGATAATAACTGCATAATATGGGTAATAATGCATGTTATATTGAGAATAATATAAGTAATAAGTATAATTATTACAGTTCTGGCGATAATAACTGCATTATATGGGTAATAATGCACGTTATATTGCTAACAGTATAAGTAATAAGTATAATTATTACAGTTCTAGCGATAATAACTGCATTATATGGGTAATAATGCACGTTATATTGCTAACAATATAAGTAATAAGTATAATTATTACAGTTCTAGCGATAATAACTGCATTATATGGGTAATAATGCATGTTATATTGATAATATTGGGAGTAATAAGTATATCTATTATGGTTCTAGAGATAATAACTGCATAATATAGGTAATAATGCATGTTATATTGATAATAATATAAGTAATAAGTATAATTATTACAGTTCTAGCGATAACACCTCCATTATATGGGTAATAATGCATGTTATATTGATGATAATGAAAGTAATACGTATATTTATTATAGTTCTAGCGATAATAACTGCATAATATGGGTAATAATGCATGTTATATTGAGAATAATATAAGTCATAAGTATAATTATTACAGTTCTAGCGATAATAACTGCATTATATGGGTAATAATGCATGTTATATTGATAATATCGGGAGTAATAAGTATAATTATTATAGTTCTAGCGATAATAATAGTAAAATATGGCAAATAGTGCATGTTATATTGATAATAATAAAAGTAATAAGTATATTCATTACAGTTCTATCGATAATAACTGCATAATATGGGTAATAATGCATGTTATATTGATGATAATGAAAGTAATACGTATATTTATTATAGTTCTAGCGATAATAACTGCATAATATGGGTAATAATGCATGTTATATTGATAATAATATAAGTAATAAGTATAATTATTACAGTTCTAGCGATAATAACTGCATTATATGGGTAGAAATGCATGTTATATTGATAATATTGGGAGTAATAAGTATATTTAGTATGGTTCTAGAGATAATAACTGCATAATATGGGTAATAATGCATGTTATATTGAGAATAATATAAGTAATAAGTATAATTATTACAGTTCTGGCGATAATAACTGCATTATATGGGTAATAATGCACGTTATATTGCTAATAGTATAAGTAATAAGTATAATTATTACAGTTCTAGTGATAATAACTGCATTATATGGGTAATAATGCACGTTATATTGCTAACAATATAAGTAATAAGTATAATTATTACAGTTCTAGCGATAATAACTGCATTATATGGGTAATAATGCATGTTATATTGATAATATTGGGAGTAATAAGTATATCTATTATGGTTCTAGAGATAATAACTGCATAATATGGGTAATAATGCATGTTATATTGATAATAATATAAGTAATAAGTATAATTATTACCGTTCTAGCGATAATACCTCCATTATATGGGTAATAATGCATGTTATATTGATGATAATGAAAGTAATACGTATATTTATTATAGTTCTAGCGATAATAACTGCATAATATGGGTAATAATGCATGTTATATTGAGAATAGTATAAGTAATAAGTATAATTATTACAGTCCTAGCGATAATAACTGCATTATATGGGTAATAATGCATGTTATATTGATAATATCGGGAGTAATAAGTATAATTATTATAGTTCTAGCGATAATAATAGAAAAATATGGCAAATAGTGCATGTTATATTGATAATAATAAAAGTAATAAGTATATTTATTACAGTTCTATCGATAATAACTGCATAATATGGGTAATAATGCATGTTGTATTGATGATAATAAAAGTAATACGTATATTTATTACAGTTCTAGCGATAATAACTGCATAATATGTGTAATAATGCATGTTATATTGATAATAATATAAGTAATAAGTATGATTATTACAGTTCTAGCGATAATAACTGCATTATATGGGTAATAATGCATGTTATATTGATAATATTGGGAGTAATAAGTATAATTATTATAGTTCTAGCGATAGTAATAGTAAAATATGGCAAATAGTGCATGTTATATTGATAATAATAAAAGTAATAAATATATTTATTACAGTTCTATCGATAATAACTGCATAATATGGGTAATAATGCATGTTATATTGAGAATAATATAAGTAATAAGTATAATTATTACAGTTCTGGCGATAATAACTGCATTATATGCGTAATAATGCACGTTATATTGCTAACAGTATAAGTAATAAGTATAATTATTACAGTTCTAGCGATAATAACTGCATTATATGGGTAATAATGCACGTGATATTGCTAACAATATAAGTAATAAGTATAATTATTACAGTTCTAGCGATAATAACTGCATTATATGGGTAATAATGCATGTTATATTGATAATATTGGGAGTAATAAGTATATCTATTATGGTTCTAGAGATAATAACTGCATAATATAGGTAATAATGCATGTTATATTGATAATAATATAAGTAATAAGTATAATTATTACAGTTCTAGCGATAATACCTCCATTATATGGGTAATAATGCATGTTATATTGATGATAATGAAAGTAATACGTATATTTATTATAGTTCTAGCGATAATAACTGCATAATATGGGTAATAATGCATGTTATATTGAGAATAATATAAGTAATAAGTATAATTATTACAGTTCTAGCGATAATAACTGCATTATATGGGTAATAATGCATGTTATATTGATAATATCGGGAGTAATAAGTATAATTATTATAGTTCTAGCGATAATAATAGTAAAATATGGCAAATAGTGCATGTTATATTGATAATAATAAAAGTAATAAGTATATTTATTACAGTTCTATCGATAATAACTGCATAATATGGGTAATAATGCATGTTATATTGATGATAATTAAAGTAATAAGTATAATTATTACAGTTCTAGCGATAATAACTGCATTATATGGGTAGAAATGCATGTTATATTGATAATATTGGGAGTAATAAGTATATTTAGTATGGTTCTAGAGATAATAACTGCATAATATGGGTAATAATGCATGTTATATTGAGAATAATATAAGTAATAAGTATAATTATTACAGTTCTGGCGATAATAACTGCATTATATGGGTAATAATGCACGTTATATTGCTAATAGTATAAGTAATAAGTATAATTATTACAGTTCTAGTGATAATAACTGCATTATATGGGTAATAATGCACGTTATATTGCTAACAATATAAGTAATAAGTATAATTATTACAGTTCTAGCGATAATAACTGCATTATATGGGTAATAATGCATGTTATATTGATAATATTGGGAGTAATAAGTATATCTATTATGGTTCTAGAGATAATAACTGCATAATATGGGTAATAATGCATGTTATATTGATAATAATATAAGTAATAAGTATAATTATTACCGTTCTAGCGATAATACCTCCATTATATGGGTAATAATGCATGTTATATTGATGACAATGAAAGTAATACGTATATTTATTATAGTTCTAGCGATAATAACTGCATAATGTGGGTAATAATGCATGTTATATTGAGAATAGTATAAGTAATAAGTATAATTATTACAGTTCTGGCGATAATAACTGCATTATATGGGTAATAATGCATGTTATATTGATGATAATGAAAGTAATACGTATATTTATTATGGTTCTAGAGATAATAACTGCATAATATGGGTAATAATGCATGTTATATTGATAATAATATAAGCAATAAGTATAATTATTACAGTTCTAGCGATAATACCTCCATTATATGGGTAGTAATGCATGTTATATTGATAATATCGGGAGTAATAAGTATAATTATTATAGTTCCAGCGATAATAATAGTAAAATATGGCAAATAGTGCATGTTACATTGATAGTAATAAAAGTAATAAGTATATTTATTACAGTTCTATCGATAATAACTGCATAATATGGGTAATAATGCATGTTATATTGATGATAATAAAAGTAATACGTACATTTATTATAATTCCAGCGATAATAACTGCATATTATGGGTAATAATGCATGTTATATTGATGATAATGAAAGTAGTAAGTATATTTATTACAGTTCTAGCGATAATAACTGCATTATATGCGTAATACGGCATGTTATATTGATAATATGGGGAGTAATAAGTATAATTATTATAGTTCTAGCGATAATAACTGCATAATATGGGTAATA
Organism: Megachile leachella; assembly: GCA_963576845.1. Classification (NCBI taxonomy): domain Eukaryota; kingdom Metazoa; phylum Arthropoda; class Insecta; order Hymenoptera; family Megachilidae; genus Megachile; species Megachile leachella. The sequence continues at coordinate 3,327,332 of CAUYWW010000082.1, forward strand.
ATGCACGTTATATTGCTAATAATATAAGTAATGAGTACAATTATTACAGTTCTAGCGATAATAACTGCATAATATGTGTAATAATGCATGTTATATTGATAATAATATAAGTAATAAGTATAATTATTACAGTTCTGGCGATAATAACTGCATTATATGGGTAATAATGCACGTTATATTGCTAATAGTATAAGTAATAAGTATAATTATTACAGTTCTAGTGATAATAACTGCATTATATGGGTAATAATGCACGTTATATTGCTAACAATATAAGTAATAAGTATAATTATTACAGTTCTAGCGATAATAACTGCATTATATGGGTAATAATGCATGTTATATTGATAATATTGGGAGTAATAAGTATATCTATTATGGTTCTAGAGATAATAACTGCATAATATGGGTAATAATGCATGTTATATTGATAATAATATAAGTAATAAGTATAATTATTACCGTTCTAGCGATAATACCTCCATTATATGGGTAATAATGCATGTTATATTGATGACAATGAAAGTAATACGTATATTTATTATAGTTCTAGCGATAATAACTGCATAATATGGGTAATAATGCATGTTATATTGAGAATAGTATAAGTAATAAGTATAATTATTACAGTCCTAGCGATAATAACTGCATTATATGGGTAATAATGCATGTTATATTGATAATATCGAGAGTAATAAGTATAATTATTATAGTTCTAGCGATAATAATAGAAAAATATGGCAAATAGTGCATGTTATATTGATAATAATAAAAGTAATAAGTATATTTATTACAGTTCTATCGATAATAACTGCATAATATGGGTAATAATGCATGTTGTATTGATGATAATAAAAGTAATACGTATATTTATTATAGTTCTAGCGATAATAACTGCATAATATGGGTAATAATGCACGTTATATTGCTAATAATATAAGTAATGAGTACAATTATTACAGTTCTAGCGATAATAACTGCATAATATGTGTAATAATGCATGTTATATTGATAATAATATAAGTAATAAGTATGATTATTACAGTTCTAGCGATAATAACTGCATTATATGGGTAATAATGCATGTTATATTGATAATATTGGGAGTAATAAGTATAATTATTATAGTTCTAGCGATAGTAATAGTAAAATATGGCAAATAGTGCATGTTATATTGATAATAATAAAAGTAATAAATATATTTATTACAGTTCTATCGATAATAACTGCATAATATGGGTAATAATGCATGTTATATTGATGATAATAAAAGTAATACGTATATTTATTATAGTTCTAGCGATAATAACTGCATAATATGGGTAATAATGCACGTTATATTGCTAATAATATAAGTAATGAGTACAATTATTACAGTTCTAGCGATAATAACTGCGTAATATGTGTAATAATGCATGTTATATTGATAATAATATAAGTAATAAGTATGATTATTACAGTTCTAGCGATAATAACTGCATTATATGGGTAATAATGCATGTTATATTGATAATATTGGGAGTAATAAGTATAATTATTATAGTTCTAGCGATAGTAATAGTAAAATATGGCAAATAGTGCATGTTATATTGATAATAATAAAAGTAATAAATATATTTATTACAGTTCTATCGATAATAACTGCATAATATGGGTAATAATGCATGTTATATTCAGAATAATATAAGTAATAAGTATAATTATTACAGTTCTGGCGATAATAACTGCATTATATGCGTAATAATGCACGTTATATTGCTAATAGTATAAGTAATAAGTATAATTATTACAGTTCTAGCGATAATAACTGCATTATATGGGTAATAATGCACGTTATATTGCTAACAATATAAGTAATAAGTATAATTATTACAGTTCTAGCGATAATACCTCCATTATATGGGTAATAATGCATGTTATATTGATGATAATGAAAGTAATACGTATATTTATTATGGTTCTAGAGATAATAACTGCATAATATGGGTAATAATGCATGTTATATTGATAATAATATAAGCAATAAGTATAATTATTACAGTTCTAGCGATAATACCTCCATTATATGGGTAGTAATGCATGTTATATTGATAATATCGGGAGTAATAAGTATAATTATTATAGTTCTAGCGATAATAATAGTAAAATATGGCAAATAGTGCATGTTACATTGATAATAATAAAAGTAATAAGTATATTTATTACAGTTCTATCGATAATAACTGCATAATATGGGTAATAATGCATGTTATATTGATGATAATATAAGTAATACGTACATTTATTATAGTTCCAGCGATAATAACTGCATAATATGGGTAATAATGCATGTTATATTGAGAATAATATAAGTAATAAGTATAATTATTACAGTTCTGGCGATAATAACTGCATTATATGCGTAATAATGCACGTTATATTGCTAATAGTATAAGTAATAAGTATAATTATTACAGTTCTAGCGATAATAACTGCATTATATGGGTAATAATGCACGTTATATTGCTAACAATATAAGTAATAAGTATAATTATTACAGTTCTAGCGATAATACCTCCATTATATGGGTAATAATGCATGTTATATTGATGATAATGAAAGTAATACGTATATTTATTATGGTTCTAGAGATAATAACTGCATAATATGGGTAATAATGCATGTTATATTGATAATAATATAAGCAATAAGTATAATTATTACAGTTCTAGCGATAATACCTCCATTATATGGGTAGTAATGCATGTTATATTGATAATATCGGGAGTAATAAGTATAATTATTATAGTTCTAGCGATAATAATAGTAAAATATGGCAAATAGTGCATGTTACATTGATAATAATAAAAGTAATAAGTATATTTATTACAGTTCTATCGATAATAACTGCATAATATGGGTAATAATGCATGTTATATTGATGATAATAAAAGTAATACGTACATTTATTATAGTTCCAGCGATAATAACTGCATAATATGGGTAATAATGCATGTTATATTGCTAATAATATAAGTAATGAGTACAATTATTACAGTTCTAGCGATAATAACTGCATAATATGTGTAATAATGCATGTTATATTGATAATAATATAAGTAATAAGTATGATTATTACAGTTCTAGCGATAATACCTCCATTATATGGGTAATAATGCATGTTATATTGATAATATCGGGAGTAATAAGTATAATTATTATAGTTCTAGCGATAATAATAGTAAAATATGGCAAATAGTGCATGTTACATTGATAATAATAAAAGTAATAAGTATATTTATTACAGTTCTATCGATAATAACTGCATAATATGGGTAATAATGCATGTTATGTTGATGATAATGAAAGTAATACGTATGTTTATTATAGTTCTAGCGATAATAACTGCATAATATGGGTAATAATGCATGTTATATTGGTAATAATATAAGTAATAAGTATAATTATTACAGTTCTAGCGATAATAACTGCATTATATGGGTAATAAAGCACGTTATATTGCTAACAATATAAGTAATAAGTATAATTATTACAGTTCTAGCGATAATAACTGCATTATATGGGTAGAAATGCATGTTATATTGATAATATTGGGAGTAATAAGTATATTTAGTATGGTTCTAGAGATAATAACTGCATAATATGGGTAATAATGCACGTTATATTGATGATAATGAAAGTAATACGTATATTTATTATAGTTCTGGCGATAATAACTGCATAATATGGGTAATAATGCATGTTATATTGAGAATAATATAAGTAATAAGTATAATTATTACAGTTCTGGCGATAATAACTGCATTATATGGGTAATAATGCACGTTATATTGCTAATAGTATAAGTAATAAGTATAATTATTACAGTTCTAGCGATAATAACTGCATTATATGGGTAATAATGCACGTTATATTGCTAACAATATAAGTATTAAGTATAATTATTATAGTTCTAGCGATAATAACTGCATTATATGGGTAATAATGCATGTTATATTGATGATAATGAAAGTAATACGTATATTTATTATGGTTCTAGAGATAATAACTGCATAATATGGGTAATAATGCATGTTATATTGATAATAATATAAGCAATAAGTATAATTATTACAGTTCTAGCGATAATACCTCCATTATATGGGTAGTAATGCATGTTATATTGATGATAATGAAAGTAATACGTATATTTATTATGGTTCTAGCGATAATAACTGCATTATATGCGTAATACGGCATGTTATATTGATAATATGGGGAGTAATAAGTATAATTATTATAGTTCTAGCGATAATAATAGTAAAGTATGGCTAATAGTGCATGATATATTGATAACAGTAAAAGCGATAAGTATATTTATTACAGTTCTATCGATAATAACTGCATAATATGGGTAATAATGCATGTTATGTTGATGATAATGAATGTTATACGTATGTTTATTATAGTTCTAGCGATAATAACTGCATAATATGGGTAATAATGCATGTTATATTGTTAATAATATAAGCAATAAGTATAATTATTACAGTTCTAGCGATAATACCTCCATTATATGGGTAATAATGCATGTTATATTGATAATATCGGGAGTAATAAGTATAATTATTATAGTTCTAGCGATAATAATAGTAAAATAATGCAAATAGTGCATGTTACATTGATAATAATAAAAGTAATAAGTATATTTATTACAGTTCTATCGATAATAACTGCATAATATGGGTAATAATGCATGTTATGTTGATGATAATGAAAGTAATACGTATGTTTATTATAGTTCTAGCGATAATAACTGCATAATATGGGTAATAATGCATGTTATATTGATAATAATATAAGCAATAAGTATAATTATTACAGTTCTATCGATAATAACTGCATAATATGGGTAATAATGCATGTTATGTTGATGATAATGAAAGTAATACGTATGTTTATTATAGTTCTAGCGATAATAACTGCATTATATGGGTAATAATGCATATTACATTGATAATATTGGGAGTAATAAGTGTATTTATTATAGTTCTAGCGATAATAACTGCATAATATGGGTAATAATGCATGTTATATTGATAATATTGGGAGTAATAAGTATAATTATTATAGTTCTAGCGATAATAATAGTAAAATATGGCAAATAGTGCATGTTATATTGATAATAATAAAAGTAATAAATATATTTATTACAGTTCTATCGATAATAACTGCATAATATGGGTAATAATGCATGTTATATTGATGATAATAAAAGTAATACGTATATTTATTATAGTTCTAGCGATAATAACTGCATAATATGGGTAATAATGCATGTTATATTGATGATAATGAAAGTAGTAAGTATATTTATTACAGTTCTAGCGATAATAACTGCATTATATGCGTAATACGGCATGTTATATTGATAATATGGGGAGTAATAAGTATTATTATTACAGTTCTAGCGATAATAACTGCATTATATGGGTAATAAAGCACGTTATATTGCTAACAATATAAGTAATAAGTATAATTATTACAGTTCTAGCGATAATAACTGCATTATATGGGTAGAAATGCATGTTATATTGATAATATTGGGAGTAATAAGTATATTTGGTATGGTTCCAGAGGTAATAACTGCATAATATGGGTAATAATGCACGTTATATTGATGATAATGAAAGTAATACGTATATTTATTATAGTTCTGGCGATAATAACTGCATAATATGGGTAATAATGCATGTTATATTGAGAATAATATAAGTAATAAGTATAATTATTACAGTTCTGGCGATAATAACTGCATTATATGGGTAATAATGCACGTTATATTGCTAATAGTATAAGTAATAAGTATAATTATTACAGTTCTAGCGATAATAACTGCATTATATGGGTAATAATGCACGTTATATTGCTAACAATATAAGTAATAAGTATAATTATTACAGTTCTAGCGATAATACCTCCATTATATGGGTAATAATGCATCTTATATTGATGATAATGAAAGTAATACGTATATTTATTATGGTTCTAGAGATAATAACTGCATAATATGGGTAATAATGCATGTTATATTGATAATAATATAAGCAATAAGTATAATTATTACAGTTCTAGCGATAATACCTCCATTATATGGGTAGTAATGCATGTTATATTGATAATATCGGGAGTAATAAGTATAATTATTATAGTTCTAGCGATAATAATAGTAAAATATGGCAAATAGTGCATGTTACATTGATAATAATAAAAGTAATAAGTATATTTATTACAGTTCTATCGATAATAACTGCATAATATGGGTAATAATGCATGTTATATTGATAATAATCTAAGTAATAAGTATAATTATTACAGTTCTAGCGATAATAACTGCATTATATGGGTAATGAAGCACGTTATATTGCTAACAATATAAGTAATAAGTATAATTATTACAGTTCTAGCGATAATAACTGCATTATATGGGTAGAAATGCATGTTATATTGAGAATAATATAAGTAATAAGTATAATTATTACAGTTCTGGCGATAATAACTGCATTATATGGGTAATAATGCACGTTATATTGCTAATAGTATAAGTAATGAGTATAATTATTACAGTTCTAGCGATAATAACTGCATTATATGGGTAATAATGCACGTTATATTGCTAACAATATAAGTAATAAGTATAATTATTACAGTTCTAGCGATAATACCTCCATTATATGGGTAATAATGCATGTTATATTGATGATAATGAAAGTAATACGTATATTTATTATGGTTCTAGAGATAATAACTGCATAATATGGGTAATAATGCATGTTATATTGATAATAATATAAGCAATAAGTATAATTATTACAGTTCTAGCGATAATACCTCCATTATATGGGTAGTAATGCATGTTATATTGATAATATCGGGAGTAATAAGTATAATTATTATAGTTCTAGCGATAATAATAGTAAAATATGGCAAATAGTGCATGTTACATTGATAATAATAAAAGTAATAAGTATATTTATTACAGTTCTATCGATAATAACTGCATAATATGGGTAATAATGCATGTTATGTTGATGATAATGAAAGTAATACGTATGTTTATTATAGTTCTAGCGATAATAACTGCATAATATGGGTAATAATGCATGTTATATTGGTAATAATATAAGTAATAAGTATAATTATTACAGTTCTAGCGATAATAACTGCATAATATGTGTAATAATGCACGTTATATTGATAATAGTATAAGTAATAAGTATAATTATTACAGTTCTGGCGATAATAACTGCATAATATGGGTAATAATGCATGTTATATTGATAATAATATAAGCAATAAGTATAATTATTACAGTTCTAGCGATAATACCTCCATTATATGGGTAGTAATGCATGTTATATTGATGATAATGAAAGTAATACGTATATTTATTATGGTTCTAGCGATAATAACTGCATTATATGCGTAATACGGCATGTTATATTGATAATATGGGGAGTAATAAGTATAATTATTATAGTTCTAGCGATAATAATAGTAAAGTATGGCTAATAGTGCATGATATATTGATAACAGTAAAAGCGATAAGTATATTTATTACAGTTCTATCGATAATAACTGCATAATATGGGTAATAATGCACGTTATATTGATGATAATGAAAGTAATACGTATATTTATTATAGTTCTGGCGATAATAACTGCATAATATGGGTAATAATGCATGTTATATTGAGAATAATATAAGTAATAAGTATAATTATTACTGTTCTGGCGATAATAACTGCATTATATGGGTAATAATGCACGTTATATTGCTAATAGTATAAGTAATAAGTATAATTATTACAGTTCTAGCGATAATAACTGCATTATATGGGTAATAATGCACGTTATATTGCTAACAATATAAGTAATAAGTATAATTATTACAGTTCTAGCGATAATACCTCCATTATATGGGTAATAATGCATGTTATATTGATGATAATGAAAGTAATACGTATATTTATTATGGTTCTAGAGATAATAACTGCATAATATGGGTAATAATGCATGTTATATTGATAATAATATAAGCAATAAGTATAATTATTACAGTTCTAGCGATAATACCTCCATTATATGGGTAGTAATGCATGTTATATTGATAATATCGGGAGTAATAAGTATAATTATTATAGTTCTAGCGATAATAATAGTAAAATATGGCAAATAGTGCATGTTACATTGATAATAATAAAAGTAATAAGTATATTTATTACAGTTCTATCGATAATAACTGCATAATATGGGTAATAATGCATGTTATATTGATGATAATAAAAGTAATACGTACATTTATTATAATTCCAGCGATAATAACTGCATAATATGGGTAATAATGCATGTTATATTGATGATAATGAAAGTAGTAAGTATATTTATTACAGTTCTAGCGATAATAACTGCATTATATGCGTAATACGGCATGTTATATTGATAATATGGGGAGTAATAAGTATAATTATTATAGTTCTAGCGATAATAACTGCATTATATGGGTAATAATGCATGTTATATTGATAATATTGGGAGTAATAAGTATATCTATTATGGTTCTAGAGATAATAACTGCATAATATGGGTAATAATGCATGTTATATTGATAATAATCTAAGTAATAAGTATAATTATTACAGTTCTAGCGATAATAACTGCATTATATGGGTAATAAAGCACGTTATATTGCTAACAATATAAGTAATAAGTATAATTATTACAGTTCTAGCGATAATAACTGCATTATATGGGTAGAAATGCATGTTATATTGATAATATTGGGAGTAATAAGTATATTTAGTATGGTTCCAGAGGTAATAACTGCATAATATGGGTAATAATGCACGTTATATTGATGATAATGAAAGTAATACGTATATTTATTATAGTTCTGGCGATAATCACTGCATAATATGGGTAATAATGCATGTTATATTGAGAATAATATAAGTAATAAGTATAATTATTACAGTTCTGGCGATAATAACTGCATTATATGGGTAATAATGCACGTTATATTGCTAATAGTATAAGTAATAAGTATAATTATTACAGTTCTAGCGATAATAACTGCATTATATGGGTAATAATGCACGTTATATTGCTAACAATATAAGTAATAAGTATAATTATTACAGTTCTAGCGATAATACCTCCATTATATGGGTAATAATGCATGTTATATTGATGATAATGAAAGTAATACGTATATTTATTATGGTTCTAGAGATAATAACTGCATAATATGGGTAATAATGCATGTTATATTGATAATAATATAAGCAATAAGTATAATTATTACAGTTCTAGCGATAATACCTCCATTATATGGGTAGTAATGCATGTTATATTGATAATATCGGGAGTAATAAGTATAATTATTATAGTTCTAGCGATAATAATAGTAAAATATGGCAAATAGTGCATGTTACATTGATAATAATAAAAGTAATAAGTATATTTATTACAGTTCTATCGATAATAACTGCATAATATGGGTAATAATGCATGTTATATTGATGATAATAAAAGTAATACGTACATTTATTATAATTCCAGCGATAATAACTGCATAATATGGGTAATAATGCATGTTATATTGATGATAATGAAAGTAGTAAGTATATTTATTACAGTTCTAGCGATAATAACTGCATTATATGCGTAATACGGCATGTTATATTGATAATATGGGGAGTAATAAGTATAATTATTATAGTTCTAGCGATAATAACTGCATTATATGGGTAATAATGCATGTTATATTGATAATATTGGGAGTAATAAGTATATCTATTATGGTTCTAGAGATAATAACTGCATAATATGGGTAATAATGCATGTTATATTGATAATAATATAAGTAATAAGTATAATTATTACAGTTCTAGCGATAATACCTCCATTATATGGGTAATAATGCATGTTATATTGATGATAATGAAAGTAATACGTATATTTATTATAGTTCTAGCGATAATAACTGCATAATATGGGTAATAATGCATGTTATATTGAGAATAGTATAAGTAATAAGTATAATTATTAGAGTCCTAGCGATAATAACTGCATTATATGGGTAATAATGCATGTTATATTGATAATATCGGGAGTAATAAGTATAATTATTATAGTTCTAGCGATAATAATAGAAAAATATGGCAAATTGTGCATGTTATATTGATAATAATAAAAGTAATAAGTATATTTATTACAGTTCTATCGATAATAACTGCATAATATGGGTAATAATGCATGTTATATTGATGATAATAAAAGTAATACGTATATTTATTATAGTTCTAGCGATAATAACTGCATAATATGGGTAATAATGCACGTTATATTGCTAATAATATAAGTAATGAGTACAATTATTACAGTTCTAGCGATAATAACTGCATAATATGTGTAATAATGCATGTTATATTGATAATAATATAAGTAATAAGTATGATTATTACAGTTCTAGCGATAATAACTGCATTATATGGGTAATAATGCATGTTATATTGATAATATTGGGAGTAATAAGTATAATTATTATAGTTCTAGCGATAGTAATAGTAAAATATGGCAAATAGTGCATGTTATATTGATAATAATAAAAGTAATAAATATATTTATTACAGTTCTATCGATAATAACTGCATAATATGGGTAATAATGCATGTTATATTGATGATAATAAAAGTAATACGTATATTTATTATAGTTCTAGCGATAATAACTGCATAATATGGGTAATAATGCATGTTATATTGATAATAATCTAAGTAATAAGTATAATTATTACAGTTCTAGCGATAATAACTGCATTATATGGGTAATAATGCACGTTATATTGCTAACAATATAAGTAATAAGTATAATTATTACAGTTCTAGCGATAATAACTGCATTATATGGGTAATAATGCATGTTATATTGATGATAATGAAAGTAATACGAATATTTAATATAGTTCTAGAGATAATAACTGCATAATATGGGTAATAATGCATGTTATATTGAGAATAATATAAGTAATAAGTATAATTATTACAGTTCTGGCGATAATAACTGCATAATATGGGTAATAATGCATGTTATATTGATGATAATTAAAGTAATACGTATATTTATTATAGTTCTAGCGATAATAACTGCATTATATGGGTCATAATGCACGTTATATTGCCACTAATATAAGTAATGAGTACAATTATTACAGTTCTAGCGATAATAACTGCATAATATGTGTAATAATGCATGTTATATTGATAATAGTATAAGTAATAAGTATAATTATTACAGTTCTGGCGATAATAACTGCATTATATGGGTAACAATGCACGTTATATTGCTAATAGTATAAGTAATAAGTATAATTATTACAGTTCTAGCAATAATACCTCCATTATATGGGTAATAATGGATGTTATATTGATAATAATATAAGTAATAAGTATAATTATTACAGTTCTAGCGATAATAACTGCATTATATGGGTAATAATGCATGTTATATTGATAATATTGGGAGTAATAAGTATAATTATTATAGTTCTAGCGATAATAATAGTAAAATATGGCAAATAGTGCATGTTATATTGATAATAATCTAAGTAATAAGTATAATTATTACAGTTCTAGCGATAATAACTGCATTATATGGGTAATAATGCACGTTATATTGCTAACAATATAAGTAATAAGTATAATTATTACAGTTCTAGCGATAATAACTGCATTATATGGGTAATAATGCATGTTATATTGATGATAATGAAAGTAATAGGAATATTTATTATAGTTCTAGCGATAATAACTGCATAATATGGGTAATAATGCATGTTATATTGACAATAATATAAGTAATAAGTATAATTATTACAGTTCTGGCGATAATAACTGCATTATATGGGTAATAATGCACGTTATATTGCTAATAGTATAAGCAATAAGTATAATTATTAGAGTTCTAGCGATAATACCTCCATTATATGGGTAATAATGCACGTTATATTGCTAATAATATAAGTAATGAGTACAATGATTACAGTTCTAGCGATAATAACTGCATTATATGGGTAATAATGCATGTTATATTGATAATAATATAAGTAATAAGTATAATTATTACAGTTCTAGCGATAATAACTGCATTATATGGGTAATAATGCACGTTATATTGCTAATAATATAAGTAATGAGTACAATTATTACAGTTCTAGCGATAATAACTGCATTATATGGGTAATAATGCACGTTATATTGCTAATAATATAAGTAATAAGTATAATTATTACAGTTCTAGCGATAATAACTGCATTATATGGGTAATAATGCATATTACATTGATAATATTGGGAGTAATAAGTGTATTTATTATAGTTCTAGCGATAATAACTGCATAATATGGGTAATAATGCATGTTATATTGATAATATTGGGAGTAATAAGTATATCTATTATGGTTCTAGAGATAATAACTGCATAATATGGGTAATAATGCATGTTATATTGATAATAATCTAAGTAATAAGTATAATTATTACAGTTCTAGCGATAATAACTGCATTATATGGGTAATAAAGCACGTTATATTGCTAACAATATAAGTAATAAGTATAATTATTACAGTTCTAGCGATAATAACTGCATTATATGGGTAGAAATGCATGTTATATTGATAATATTGGGAGTAATAAGTATATTTAGTATGGTTCCAGAGGTAATAACTGCATAATATGGGTAATAATGCACGTTATATTGATGATAATGAAAGTAATACGTATATTTATTATAGTTCTGGCGATAATCACTGCATAATATGGGTAATAATGCATGTTATATTGAGAATAATATAAGTAATAAGTATAATTATTACAGTTCTAGCGATAATAACTGCATAATATGGGTAATAATGCACGTTATATTGCTAATAATATAAGTAATGAGTACAATGATTACAGTTCTAGCGATAATAACTGCATTATATGGGTAATAATGCACGTTATATTGCTAATAATATAAGTAATAAGTATAATTATTACAGTTCTAGCGATAATAACTGCATTATATGGGTAATAATGCATGTTATATTGATAATATCGGGAGTAATAAGTATAATTATTATAGTTCTAGCGATAATAACTGCATAATATGGGTAATAATGCATGTTATATTGATGATAATAAAAGTAATACGTATATTTATTATAGTTCTAGCGATAATAACTGCATAATATGGGTAATAATGCATGTTATATTGATAATAATCTAAGTAATAAGTATAATTATTACAGTTCTAGCGATAATAACTGCATTATATGGGTAATAATGCACGTTATATTGCTAACAATATAAGTAATAAGTATAATTATTACAGTTCTAGCGATAATAACTGCATTATATGGGTAATAATGCATGTTATATTGATGATAATGAAAGTAATACGTATATTTGTTATAGTTCTAGCGATAATAACTGCATAATATGGGTAATAATGCATGTTATATTGAGAATAATATAAGTAATAAGTATAATTATTACAGTTCTGGCGATAATAACTGCATTATATGGGTAATAATGCACGTTATATTGCTAATAGTATAAGTAATAAGTATAATTAATACAGTTCTAGCGATAATACCTCCATTATATGGGTAATAATGCATGTTATATTGATAATGATATAAGTAATAAGTATAATTATTACTTTTCTAGCGATAATAACTGCATAATATGGGTAATAATGCACGTTATATTGCTAATAATATAAGTAATGAGTACAATTATTACAGTTCTAGCGATAATAACTGCATTATATGGGTAATAATGCATGTTATATTGATAATAATATAAGTAATAAGAATAATTATTACAGTTCTAGCGATAATAACTGCATTATATGGGTAATAATGCATGTTATATTGATAATATCGGGAGTAATAAGTATAATTATTATAGTTCTAGCGATAATAATAGTAAAATATGGCAAATAGTGCATGTTATATTGATAATAATAAAAGTAATAAGTATATTTATTACAGTTCTACCGATAATAACTGCATAATATGGGTAATAATGCATGTTATATTGATGATAATAAAAGTAATACGTATATTTATTATAGTTCTAGCGATAATAACTGCATAATATAGGTAATAATGCATGTTATATTGATAATAATATAAGTAGTAAGTATAATTATTACAGTTCTAGCGATAATAACTGCATTATATGGGTAATAATGCACGTTATATTGCTAATAATATAAGTAATGAGTACAATTATTACAGTTCTAGCGATAATAACTGCATTATATGGGTAATAATGCACGTTATATTGCTAATAATATAAGTAATAAGTATAATTATTACAGTTCTAGCGATAATAACTGCATTATATGGGTAATAATGCATGTTATATTGATAATATCGGGAGTAATAAGTATAATTATTATAGTTCTAGCGATAATAATAGTAAAATGTGGCAAATAGTGCATGTTATATTGATAATAATAAAAGTAATAAATATATTTATTACAGTTCTATCAATAATAACTGCATAATATGGGTAATAATGCATGTTATATTGATGATAATAAAAGTAATACGTATATTTATTATAGTTCTAGCGATAATAACTGCATAATATGGGTAATAATGCATGTTATATTGATAATAATCTAAGTAATAAGTATAATTATTACAGTTCTAGCGATAATAACTGCATTATATGGGTAATAATGCACGTTATATTGCTAACAATATAAGTAATAAGTATAATTATTACAGTTCTAGCGATAATAACTGCATTATATGGGTAATAATGCATGTTATATTGATGATAATGAAAGTAATACGTATATTTGTTATAGTTCTAGCGATAATAACTGCATAATATGGGTAATAATGCATGTTATATTGAGAATAATATAAGTAATAAGTATAATTATTACAGTTCTGGCGATAATAACTGCATTATATGGGTAATAATGCACGTTATATTGCTAACAATATAAGTAATAAGTATAATTATTACAGTTCTAGTGATAATAACTGCATTATATGGGTAATAAAGCACGTTATATTGCTAACAATATAAGTAATAAGTATAATTATTACAGTTCTAGCGATAATAACTGCATTATATGGGTAGAAATGCATGTTATATTGATAATATTTTTGAGTAATAAGTATATTTATTATGGTTCTAGAGATAATAACTGCATAATATGGGTAATAATGCATGTTATATTGATGATAATGAAAGTAATACGTATATTTATTATAGTTCTAGCGATAATAACTGCATAATATGGGTAATAATGCATGTTATATTGATAATATTGGGAGTAATAAGTATATTTATTATGGTTCTAGAGATAATAACTGCATAATATGGGTAATAATGCATGTTATATTGATAATAATATAAGTAATAAGTATAATTATTACAGTTCTAGCGATAATAACTGCATTATATGGGTTATAATGCACGTTATATTGCTAATAATATAAGTAATAAGTATAATTATTACAGTTGTAGCGATAATAACTGCATTATATGGGTAATAATGCATGTTATATTGATAATATCGGGAGTAATAAGTATAATTATTATAGTTCTAGCGATAATAATAGTAAAATGTGGCAAATAGTGCATGTTATATTGATAATAATAAAAGTAATAAATATATTTATTACAGTTCTATCAATAATAACTGCATAATATGGGTAATAATGCATGTTATATTGATGATAATAAAAGTAATACGTATATTTATTATAGTTCTAGCGATAATAACTGCATAATATGGGTAATAATGCATGTTATATTGATAATAATCTAAGTAATAAGTATAATTATTACAGTTCTAGCGATAATAACTGCATTATATGGGTAATAATGCACGTTATATTGCTAACAATATAAGTAATAAGTGTAATTATTACAGTTCTAGCGATAATAACTGCATTATATGGGTAATAATGCATGTTATATTGATGATAATGAAAGTAATACGTATATTTATTATAGTTCTAGCGATAATAACTGCATAATATGGGTAATAATGCATGTTATATTGAGAATAATATAAGTAATAAGTATAATTATTACAGTTCTAGCGATAATAACTGCATTATATGGGTCATAATGCACGTTATATTGCTAATAATATAAGTAATGAGTACAATTATTACAGTTCTAGCGATAATAACTGCATTATATGGGTAATAATGCATCTTATATTGATAATAATATAAGTAATAAGAATAATTATTACAGTTCTAGCGATAATAACTGCATTATATGGGTAATAATGCATGTTATATTGATGATAATAAAAGTAATACGTATATTTATTATAGTTCTAGTGATAATAACTGCATAATATGGGTAATAATGCATGTTATTTTGATAATAATATAAGTAATAAGTATAATTATTACAGTTCTAGCGATAATAACTGCATTATATGGGTCATAATGCACGTTATATTGCTAATAGTATAAGTAATAAGTATAATTATTACAGTTCTAGCGACAATACCTCCATTATATGGGTAATAATGCATGCTTTATTGATAATGATATAAGTAATAAGTATAATTATTACAGTTCTAGCGATAATAACTGCATAATATGGGTAATAATGCACGTTATATTGCTAATAATATAAGTAATGAGTACAATTATTACAGTTCTAGCGATAATAACTGCATTATATGGGTAATAATGCATGTTATATTGATAATAATATAAGTAATAAGAATAATTATTACAGTTCTAGCGATAATAACTGCATTATATGGGTAATAATGCACGTTATATTGCTAATAATATAAGTAATAAGTATAATTATTACAGTTCTAGCGATAATAACTGCATAATATGGGTAATAATGCATGTTATATTGATGATAATAAAAGTAATACGTATATTTATTATAGTTCTAGCGATAATAACTGCATAATATAGGTAATAATGCATGTTATATTGATAATAATATAAGTAGTAAGTATAATTATTACAGTTCTAGCGATAATAACTGCATTATATGGGTAATAATGCACGTTATATTGCTAATAATATAAGTAATGAGTACAATTATTACAGTTCTAGCGATAATAACTGCATTATATGGGTAATAATGCACGTTATATTGCTAATAATATAAGTAATAAGTATAATTATTACAGTTCTAGCGATAATAACTGCATTATATGGGTAATAATGCATGTTATATTGATAATATCGGGAGTAATAAGTATAATTATTATAGTTCTAGCGATAATAATAGTAAAATGTGGCAAATAGTGCATGTTATATTGATAATAATAAAAGTAATAAATATATTTATTACAGTTCTATCAATAATAACTGCATAATATGGGTAATAATGCATGTTATATTGATGATAATAAAAGTAATACGTATATTTATTATAGTTCTAGCGATAATAACTGCATAATATGGGTAATAATGCATGTTATATTGATAATAATCTAAGTAATAAGTATAATTATTACAGTTCTAGCGATAATAACTGCATTATATGGGTAATAATGCACGTTATATTGCTAACAATATAAGTAATAAGTATAATTATTACAGTTCTAGCGATAATAACTGCATTATATGGGTAATAATGCATGTTATATTGATGATAATGAAAGTAATACGTATATTTGTTATAGTTCTAGCGATAATAACTGCATAATATGGGTAATAATGCATGTTATATTGAGAATAATATAAGTAATAAGTATAATTATTACAGTTCTGGCGATAATAACTGCATTATATGGGTAATAATGCACGTTATATTGCTAACAATATAAGTAATAAGTATAATTATTACAGTTCTAGTGATAATAACTGCATTATATGGGTAATAAAGCACGTTATATTGCTAACAATATAAGTAATAAGTATAATTATTACAGTTCTAGCGATAATAACTGCATTATATGGGTAGAAATGCATGTTATATTGATAATATTTTTGAGTAATAAGTATATTTATTATGGTTCTAGAGATAATAACTGCATAATATGGGTAATAATGCATGTTATATTGATGATAATGAAAGTAATACGTATATTTATTATAGTTCTAGCGATAATAACTGCATAATATGGGTAATAATGCATGTTATATTGATAATATTGGGAGTAATAAGTATATTTATTATGGTTCTAGAGATAATAACTGCATAATATGGGTAATAATGCATGTTATATTGATAATAATATAAGTAATAAGTATAATTATTACAGTTCTAGCGATAATAACTGCATTATATGGGTTATAATGCACGTTATATTGCTAATAATATAAGTAATAAGTATAATTATTACAGTTGTAGCGATAATAACTGCATTATATGGGTAATAATGCATGTTATATTGATAATATCGGGAGTAATAAGTATAATTATTATAGTTCTAGCGATAATAATAGTAAAATGTGGCAAATAGTGCATGTTATATTGATAATAATAAAAGTAATAAATATATTTATTACAGTTCTATCAATAATAACTGCATAATATGGGTAATAATGCATGTTATATTGATGATAATAAAAGTAATACGTATATTTATTATAGTTCTAGCGATAATAACTGCATAATATGGGTAATAATGCATGTTATATTGATAATAATCTAAGTAATAAGTATAATTATTACAGTTCTAGCGATAATAACTGCATTATATGGGTAATAATGCACGTTATATTGCTAACAATATAAGTAATAAGTGTAATTATTACAGTTCTAGCGATAATAACTGCATTATATGGGTAATAATGCATGTTATATTGATGATAATGAAAGTAATACGTATATTTATTATAGTTCTAGCGATAATAACTGCATAATATGGGTAATAATGCATGTTATATTGAGAATAATATAAGTAATAAGTATAATTATTACAGTTCTAGCGATAATAACTGCATTATATGGGTCATAATGCACGTTATATTGCTAATAATATAAGTAATGAGTACAATTATTACAGTTCTAGCGATAATAACTGCATTATATGGGTAATAATGCATCTTATATTGATAATAATATAAGTAATAAGAATAATTATTACAGTTCTAGCGATAATAACTGCATTATATGGGTAATAATGCATGTTATATTGATGATAATAAAAGTAATACGTATATTTATTATAGTTCTAGTGATAATAACTGCATAATATGGGTAATAATGCATGTTATTTTGATAATAATATAAGTAATAAGTATAATTATTACAGTTCTAGCGATAATAACTGCATTATATGGGTCATAATGCACGTTATATTGCTAATAGTATAAGTAATAAGTATAATTATTACAGTTCTAGCGACAATACCTCCATTATATGGGTAATAATGCATGCTTTATTGATAATGATATAAGTAATAAGTATAATTATTACAGTTCTAGCGATAATAACTGCATAATATGGGTAATAATGCACGTTATATTGCTAATAATATAAGTAATGAGTACAATTATTACAGTTCTAGCGATAATAACTGCATTATATGGGTAATAATGCATGTTATATTGATAATAATATAAGTAATAAGAATAATTATTACAGTTCTAGCGATAATAACTGCATTATATGGGTAATAATGCACGTTATATTGCTAATAATATAAGTAATAAGTATAATTATTACAGTTCTAGCGATAATAACTGCATTATATGGGTAATAATGCATGTTATATTGATAATATCGGGAGTAATAAGTATAATTATTATAGTTCTAGCGATAATAATAGTAAAATGTGGCAAATAGTGCATGTTATATTGATAATAATAAAAGTAATAAATATATTTATTACAGTTCTATCAATAATAACTGCATAATATGGGTAATAATGCATGTTATATTGATGATAATAAAAGTAATACGTATATTTATTATAGTTCTAGCGATAATAACTGCATAATATGGGTAATAATGCATGTTATATTGATAATAATCTAAGTAATAAGTATAATTATTACAGTTCTAGCGATAATAACTGCATTATATGGGTAATAAAGCACGTTATATTGCTAACAATATAAGTAATAAGTATAATTATTACAGTTCTAGCGATAATAACTGCATTATATGGGTAGAAATGCATGTTATATTGATAATATTGGGAGTAATAAGTATATTTAGTATGGTTCCAGAGGTAATAACTGCATAATATGGGTAATAATGCACGTTATATTGATGATAATGAAAGTAATACGTATATTTATTATAGTTCTGGCGATAATAACTGCATAATATGGGTAATAATGCATGTTATATTGAGAATAATATAAGTAATAAGTATAATTATTACAGTTCTGGCGATAATAACTGCATTATATGGGTAATAATGCACGTTATATTGCTAATAGTATAAGTAATAAGTATAATTATTACAGTTCTAGCGATAATAACTGCATTAAATGGGTAATAATGCACGTTATATTGCTAACAATATAAGTAATAAGTATAATTATTACAGTTCTAACGATAATACCTCCATTATATGGGTAATAATGCATGTTATATTGATGATAATGAAAGTAATACGTATATTTATTATGGTTCTAGAGATAATAACTGCATAATATGGGTAATAATGCATGTTATATTGATAATAATATAAGCAATAAGTATAATTATTACAGTTCTAGCGATAATACCTCCATTATATGGGTAGTAATGCATGTTATATTGATAATATCGGGAGTAATAAGTATAATTATTATAGTTCTAGCGATAATAATAGTAAAATGTGGCAAATAGTGCATGTTACATTGATAATAATAAAAGTAATAAGTATATTTATTACAGTTCTATCGATAATAACTGCATAATATGGGTAATAATGCATGTTATATTGATGATAATAAAAGTAATACGTACATTTATTATAGTTCCAGCGATAATAACTGCATAATATGGGTAATAATGCATGTTATATTGATGATAATGAAAGTAGTAAGTATATTTATTACAGTTCTAGCGATAATAACTGCATTATATGCGTAATACGGCATGTTATATTGATAATATGGGGAGTAATAAGTATAATTATTATAGTTCTAGCGATAATAATAGTAAAGTATGGCTAATAGTGCATGATATATTGATAACAGTAAAAGTGATAAGTATATTTATTACAGTTCTATCGATAATAACTGCATAATATGGGTAATAATGCATGTTATGTTGATGATAATGAAAGTAATACGTATGTTTATTATAGTTCTAGCGATAATAACTGCATAATATGGGTAATAATGCATGTTATATTGTTAATAATATAAGCAATAAGTATAATTATTACAGTTCTAGCGATAATACCTCCATTATATGGGTAATAATGCATGTTATATTGATAACATCGGGAGTAATAAGTATAATTATTATAGTTCTAGCGATAATAATAGTAAAATATGGCAAATAGTGCATGTTACATTGATAATAATAAAAGTAATAAGTATATTTATTACAGTTCTATCGATAATAACTGCATAATATGGGTAATAATGCATGTTATGTTGATGATAATGAAAGTAATACGTATGTTTATTATAGTTCTAGCGATAATAACTGCATAATATGGGTAATAATGCATGTTATATTGGTAATAATATAAGTAATAAGTATAATTATTACAGTTCTAGCGATAATAACTGCATAATATGTGTAATAATGCACGTTGTATTGATAATAGTATAAGTAATAAGTATAATTATTACAGTTCAGGCGATAATAACTGCATAATATGGGTAATAATGCATGTTATATTGATAATAATCTAAGTAATAAGTATAATTATTACAGTTCTAGCGATAATAACTGCATTATATGGGTAATAAAGCACGTTATATTGCTAACAATATAAGTAATAAGTATAATTATTACAGTTCTAGCGATAATAACTGCATTATATGGGTAGAAATGCATGTTATATTGATAATATTGGGAGTAATAAGTATATTTAGTATGGTTCTAGAGATAATAACTGCATAATATGGGTAATAATGCACGTTATATTGATGATAATGAAAGTAATACGTATATTTATTATAGTTCTGGCGATAATAACTGCATAATATGGGTAATAATGCATGTTATATTGAGAATAATATAAGTAATAAGTATAATTATTACAGTTCTGGCGATAATAACTGCATTATATGGGTAATAATGCACGTTATATTGCTAATAGTATAAGTAATAAGTATAATTATTACAGTTCTAGCGATAATAACTGCATTATATGGGTAATAATGCACGTTATATTGCTAACAATATAAGTATTAAGTATAATTATTATAGTTCTAGCGATAATAACTGCATTATATGGGTAATAATGCATGTTATATTGATGATAATGAAAGTAATACGTATATTTATTATGGTTCTAGAGATAATAACTGCATAATATGGGTAATAATGCATGTTATATTGATAATAATATAAGCAATAAGTATAATTATTACAGTTCTAGCGATAATACCTCCATTATATGGGTAGTAATGCATGTTATATTGATGATAATGAAAGTAATACGTATATTTATTATGGTTCTAGCGATAATAACTGCATTATATGCGTAATACGGCATGTTATATTGATAATATGGGGAGTAATAAGTATAATTATTATAGTTCTAGCGATAATAATAGTAAAGTATGGCTAATAGTGCATGATATATTGATAACAGTAAAAGCGATAAGTATATTTATTACAGTTCTATCGATAATAACTGCATAATATGGGTAATAATGCATGTTATGTTGATGATAATGAATGTTATACGTATGTTTATTATAGTTCTAGCGATAATAACTGCATAATATGGGTAATAATGCATGTTATATTGTTAATAATATAAGCAATAAGTATAATTATTACAGTTCTAGCGATAATACCTCCATTATATGGGTAATAATGCATGTTATATTGATAATATCGGGAGTAATAAGTATAATTATTATAGTTCTAGCGATAATAATAGTAAAATAATGCAAATAGTGCATGTTACATTGATAATAATAAAAGTAATAAGTATATTTATTACAGTTCTATCGATAATAACTGCATAATATGGGTAATAATGCATGTTATGTTGATGATAATGAAAGTAATACGTATGTTTATTATAGTTCTAGCGATAATAACTGCATAATATGGGTAATAATGCATGTTATATTGGTAATAATATAAGTAATAAGTATAATTATTACAGTTCTAGCGATAATAACTGCATAATATGTGTAATAATGCACGTTATATTGATAATAGTATAAGTAATAAGTATAATTATTACAGTTCTGGCGATAATAACTGCATTATATGGGTAATAATGCATGTTATATTGATAATATTGGGAGTAATAAGTATAATTATTATAGTTCTAGCGATAATAATAGTAAAATATGGCAAATAGTGCATGTTATATTGATAATAATAAAAGTAATAAATATATTTATTACAGTTCTATCGATAATAACTGCATAATATGGGTAATAATGCATGTTATATTGATGATAATAAAAGTAATACGTATATTTATTATAGTTCTAGCGATAATAACTGCATAATATGGGTAATAATGCATGTTATATTGATAATAATCTAAGTAATAAGTATAATTATTACAGTTCTAGCGATAATAACTGCATTATATGGGTAATAATGCACGTTATATTGCTAACAATATAAGTAATAAGTATAATTATTACAGTTCTAGCGATAATAACTGCATTATATGGGTAATAATGCATGTTATATTGATGATAATGAAAGTAATACGAATATTTAATATAGTTCTAGCGATAATAACTGCATAATATGGGTAATAATGCACGTTATATTGCTAACAATATAAGTAATAAGTATAATTATTACAGTTCTAGCGATAATACCTCCATTATATGGGTAATAATGCATGTTATATTGATGATAATGAAAGTAATACGTATATTTATTATGGTTCTAGAGATAATAACTGCATAATATGGGTAATAATGCATGTTATATTGATAATAATATAAGCAATAAGTATAATTATTACAGTTCTAGCGATAATACGTCCATTATATGGCTAGTAATGCATGTTATATTGATAATATCGGGAGTAATAAGTATAATTATTATAGTTCTAGCGATAATAATAGTAAAATATGGCAAATAGTGCATGTTACATTGATAATAATAAAAGTAATAAATATATTTATTACAGTTCTATCGATAATAACTGCATAATATGGGTAATAATGCATGTTATATTGATAATAATCTAAGTAATAAGTATAATTATTACAGTTCTAGCGATAATAACTGCATTATATGGGTAATAAAGCACGTTATATTGCTAACAATATAAGTAATAAGTATAATTATTACAGTTCTAGCGATAATAACTGCATTATATGGGTAGAAATGCATGTTATATTGATAATATTGGGAGTAATAAGTATATTTAGTATGGTTCCAGAGGTAATAACTGCATAATATGGGTAATAATGCACGTTATATTGATGATAATGAAAGTAATACGTATATTTATTATAGTTCTGGCGATAATAACTGCATAATATGGGTAATAATGCATGTTATATTGAGAATAATATAAGTAATAAGTATAATTATTACAGTTCTGGCGATAATAACTGCATTATATGGGTAATAATGCACGTTATATTGCTAATAGTATAAGTAATAAGTATAATTATTACAGTTCTAGCGATAATAACTGCATTATATGGGTAATAATGCACGTTATATTGCTAACAATATAAGTAATAAGTATAATTATTACAGTTCTAGCGATAATACCTCCATTATATGGGTAATAATGCATGTTATATTGATGATAATGAAAGTAATACGTATATTTATTATGGTTCTAGAGATAATAACTGCATAATATGGGTAATAATGCATGTTATATTGATAATAATATAAGCAATAAGTATAATTATTACAGTTCTAGCGATAATACCTCCATTATATGGGTAGTAATGCATGTTATATTGATAATATCGGGAGTAATAAGTATAATTATTATAGTTCTAGCGATAATAATAGTAAAATATGGCAAATAGTGCATGTTACATTGATAATAATAAAAGTAATAAGTATATTTATTACAGTTCTATCGATAATAACTGCATAATATGGGTAATAATGCATGTTATATTGATGATAATAAAAGTAATACGTACATTTATTATAATTCCAGCGATAATAACTGCATATTATGGGTAATAATGCATGTTATATTGATGATAATGAAAGTAGTAAGTATATTTATTACAGTTCTAGCGATAATAACTGCATTATATGCGTAATACGGCATGTTATATTGATAATATGGGGAGTAATAAGTATAATTATTATAGTTCTAGCGATAATAACTGCATTATATGGGTAATAATGCATGTTATATTGATAATATTGGGAGTAATAAGTATATCTATTATGGTTCTAGAGATAATAACTGCATAATATGGGTAATAATGCATGTTATATTGATAATAATCTAAGTAATAAGTATAATTATTACAGTTCTAGCGATAATAACTGCATTATATGGGTAATAAAGCACGTTATATTGCTAACAATATAAGTAATAAGTATAATTATTACAGTTCTAGCGATAATAACTGCATTATATGGGTAGAAATGCATGTTATATTGATAATATTGGGAGTAATAAGTATATTTAGTATGGTTCCAGAGGTAATAACTGCATAATATGGGTAATAATGCACGTTATATTGATGATAATGAAAGTAATACGTATATTTATTATAGTTCTGGCGATAATAACTGCATAATATGGGTAATAATGCATGTTATATTGAGAATAATATAAGTAATAAGTATAATTATTACAGTTCTGGCGATAATAACTGCATTATATGGGTAATAATGCACGTTATATTGCTAATAGTATAAGTAATAAGTATAATTATTACAGTTCTAGCGATAATAACTGCATTATATGGGTAATAATGCACGTTATATTGCTAACAATATAAGTAATAAGTATAATTATTACAGTTCTAGCGATAATACCTCCATTATATGGGTAATAATGCATCTTATATTGATGATAATGAAAGTAATACGTATATTTATTATGGTTCTAGAGATAATAACTGCATAATATGGGTAATAATGCATGTTATATTGATAATAATATAAGCAATAAGTATAATTATTACAGTTCTAGCGATAATACGTCCATTATATGGCTAGTAATGCACGTTATATTGATAATATCGGGAGTAATAAGTATAATTATTATAGTTCTAGCGATAATAATAGTAAAATATGGCAAATAGTGCATGTTACATTGATAATAATAAAAGTAATAAATATATTTATTACAGTTCTATCGATAATAACTGCATAATATGGGTAATAATGCATGTTATATTGATAATAATCTAAGTAATAAGTATAATTATTACAGTTCTAGCGATAATAACTGCATTATATGGGTAATAAAGCACGTTATATTGCTAACAATATAAGTAATAAGTATAATTATTACAGTTCTAGCGATAATAACTGCATTATATGGGTAGAAATGCATGTTATATTGATAATATTGGGAGTAATAAGTATATTTAGTATGGTTCCAGAGGTAATAACTGCATAATATGGGTAATAATGCACGTTATATTGATGATAATGAAAGTAATACGTATATTTATTATAGTTCTGGCGATAATAACTGCATAATATGGGTAATAATGCATGTTATATTGAGAATAATATAAGTAATAAGTATAATTATTACAGTTCTGGCGATAATAACTGCATTATATGGGTAATAATGCACGTTATATTGCTAATAGTATAAGTAATAAGTATAATTATTACAGTTCTAGCGATAATAACTGCATTATATGGGTAATAATGCACGTTATATTGCTAACAATATAAGTAATAAGTATAATTATTACAGTTCTAGCGATAATACCTCCATTATATGGGTAATAATGCATGTTATATTGATGATAATGAAAGTAATACGTATATTTATTATGGTTCTAGAGATAATAACTGCATAATATGGGTAATAATGCATGTTATATTGATAATAATATAAGCAATAAGTATAATTATTACAGTTCTAGCGATAATACCTCCATTATATGGGTAGTAATGCATGTTATATTGATAATATCGGGAGTAATAAGTATAATTATTATAGTTCTAGCGATAATAATAGTAAAATATGGCAAATAGTGCATGTTACATTGATAATAATAAAAGTAATAAGTATATTTATTACAGTTCTATCGATAATAACTGCATAATATGGGTAATAATGCATGTTATATTGATGATAATAAAAGTAATACGTACATTTATTATAATTCCAGCGATAATAACTGCATATTATGGGTAATAATGCATGTTATATTGATGATAATGAAAGTAGTAAGTATATTTATTACAGTTCTAGCGATAATAACTGCATTATATGCGTAATACGGCATGTTATATTGATAATATGGGGAGTAATAAGTATAATTATTATAGTTCTAGCGATAATAACTGCATTATATGGGTAATAATGCATGTTATATTGATAATATTGGGAGTAATAAGTATATCTATTATGGTTCTAGAGATAATAACTGCATAATATGGGTAATAATGCATGTTATATTGATAATAATCTAAGTAATAAGTATAATTATTACAGTTCTAGCGATAATAACTGCATTATATGGGTAATAAAGCACGTTATATTGCTAACAATATAAGTAATAAGTATAATTATTACAGTTCTAGCGATAATAACTGCATTATATGGGTAGAAATGCATGTTATATTGATAATATTGGGAGTAATAAGTATATTTAGTATGGTTCCAGAGGTAATAACTGCATAATATGGGTAATAATGCACGTTATATTGATGATAATGAAAGTAATACGTATATTTATTATAGTTCTGGCGATAATAACTGCATAATATGGGTAATAATGCATGTTATATTGAGAATAATATAAGTAATAAGTATAATTATTACAGTTCTGGCGATAATAACTGCATTATATGGGTAATAATGCACGTTATATTGCTAATAGTATAAGTAATAAGTATAATTATTACAGTTCTAGCGATAATAACTGCATTATATGGGTAATAATGCACGTTATATTGCTAACAATATAAGTAATAAGTATAATTATTACAGTTCTAGCGATAATACCTCCATTATATGGGTAATAATGCATCTTATATTGATGATAATGAAAGTAATACGTATATTTATTATGGTTCTAGAGATAATAACTGCATAATATGGGTAATAATGCATGTTATATTGATAATAATATAAGCAATAAGTATAATTATTACAGTTCTAGCGATAATACCTCCATTATATGGGTAGTAATGCATGTTATATTGATAATATCGGGAGTAATAAGTATAATTATTATAGTTCTAGCGATAATAATAGTAAAATATGGCAAATAGTGCATGTTACATTGATAATAATAAAAGTAATAAGTATATTTATTACAGTTCTATCGATAATAACTGCATAATATGGGTAATAATGCATGTTATATTGATAATAATCTAAGTAATAAGTATAATTATTACAGTTCTAGCGATAATAACTGCATTATATGGGTAATAAAGCACGTTATATTGCTAACAATATAAGTAATAAGTATAATTATTACAGTTCTAGCGATAATAACTGCATTATATGGGTAGAAATGCATGTTATATTGATAATATTGGGAGTAATAAGTATATTTAGTATGGTTCCAGAGGTAATAACTGCATAATATGGGTAATAATGCACGTTATATTGATGATAATGAAAGTAATACGTATATTTATTATAGTTCTGGCGATAATAACTGCATAATATGGGTAATAATGCATGTTATATTGAGAATAATATAAGTAATAAGTATAATTATTACAGTTCTGGCGATAATAACTGCATTATATGGGTAATAATGCACGTTATATTGCTAATAGTATAAGTAATGAGTATAATTATTACAGTTCTAGCGATAATAACTGCATTATATGGGTAATAATGCACGTTATATTGCTAACAATATAAGTAATAAGTATAATTATTACAGTTCTAGCGATAATACCTCCATTATATGGGTAATAATGCATGTTATATTGATGATAATGAAAGTAATACGTATATTTATTATGGTTCTAGAGATAATAACTGCATAATATGGGTAATAATGCATGTTATATTGATAATAATATAAGCAATAAGTATAATTATTACAGTTCTAGCGATAATACCTCCATTATATGGGTAGTAATGCATGTTATATTGATAATATCGGGAGTAATAAGTATAATTATTATAGTTCTAGCGATAATAATAGTAAAATATGGCAAATAGTGTATGTTACATTGATAATAATAAAAGTAATAAGTATATTTATTACAGTTCTATCGATAATAACTGCATAATATGGGTAATAATGCATGTTATATTGATGATAATAAAAGTAATACGTACATTTATTATAATTCCAGCGATAATAACTGCATAATATGGGTAATAATGCATGTTATATTGATGATAATGAAAGTAGTAAGTATATTTATTACAGTTCTAGCGATAATAACTGCATTATATGCGTAATACGGCATGTTATATTGATAATATGGGGAGTAATAAGTATAATTATTATAGTTCTAGCGATAATAACTGCATTATATGGGTAATAATGCATGTTATATTGATAATATTGGGAGTAATAAGTATATCTATTATGGTTCTAGAGATAATAACTGCATAATATGGGTAATAATGCATGTTATATTGATAATAATCTAAGTAATAAGTATAATTATTACAGTTCTAGCGATAATAACTGCATTATATGGGTAATAAAGCACGTTATATTGCTAACAATATAAGTAATAAGTATAATTATTACAGTTCTAGCGATAATAACTGCATTATATGGGTAGAAATGCATGTTATATTGATAATATTGGGAGTAATAAGTATATTTAGTATGGTTCCAGAGGTAATAACTGCATAATATGGGTAATAATGCACGTTATATTGATGATAATGAAAGTAATACGTATATTTATTATAGTTCTGGCGATAATAACTGCATAATATGGGTAATAATGCATGTTATATTGAGAATAATATAAGTAATAAGTATAATTATTACAGTTCTGGCGATAATAACTGCATTATATGGGTAATAATGCACGTTATATTGCTAATAGTATAAGTAATAAGTATAATTATTACAGTTCTAGCGATAATAACTGCATTATATGGGTAATAATGCACGTTATATTGCTAACAATATAAGTAATAAGTATAATTATTACAGTTCTAGCGATAATACCTCCATTATATGGGTAATAATGCATGTTATATTGATGATAATGAAAGTAATACGTATATTTATTATGGTTCTAGAGATAATAACTGCATAATATGGGTAATAATGCATGTTATATTGATAATAATATAAGCAATAAGTATAATTATTACAGTTCTAGCGATAATACCTCCATTATATGGGTAGTAATGCATGTTATATTGATAATATCGGGAGTAATAAGTATAATTATTATAGTTCTAGCGATAATAATAGTAAAATATGGCAAATAGTGCATGTTACATTGATAATAATAAAAGTAATAAGTATATTTATTACAGTTCTATCGATAATAACTGCATAATATGGGTAATAATGCATGTTATGTTGATGATAATGAAAGTAATACGTATGTTTATTATAGTTCTAGCGATAATAACTGCATAATATGGGTAATAATGCATGTTATATTGGTAATAATATAAGTAATAAGTATAATTATTACAGTTCTAGCGATAATAACTGCATAATATGTGTAATAATGCACGTTATATTGATAATAGTATAAGTAATAAGTATAATTATTACAGTTCTGGCGATAATAACTGCATAATATGGGTAATAATGCATGTTATATTGATAATAATATAAGCAATAAGTATAATTATTACAGTTCTAGCGATAATACCTCCATTATATGGGTAGTAATGCATGTTATATTGATGATAATGAAAGTAATACGTATATTTATTATGGTTCTAGCGATAATAACTGCATTATATGCGTAATACGGCATGTTATATTGATAATATGGGGAGTAATAAGTATAATTATTATAGTTCTAGCGATAATAATAGTAAAGTATGGCTAATAGTGCATGATATATTGATAACAGTAAAAGCGATAAGTATATTTATTACAGTTCTATCGATAATAACTGCATAATATGGGTAATAATGCATGTTATGTTGATGATAATGAATGTTATACGTATGTTTATTATAGTTCTAGCGATAATAACTGCATAATATGGGTAATAATGCATGTTATATTGTTAATAATATAAGCAATAAGTATAATTATTACAGTTCTAGCGATAATACCTCCATTATATGGGTAATAATGCATGTTATATTGATAATATCGGGAGTAATATGTATAATTATTATAGTTCTAGCGATAATAATAGTAAAATAATGCAAATAGTGCATGTTACATTGATAATAATAAAAGTAATAAGTGTATTTATTACAGTTCTATCGATAATAACTGCATAATATGGGTAATAATGCATGTTATGT
The DNA here is from genome assembly GCA_963576845.1 of Megachile leachella. NCBI lineage: Eukaryota > Metazoa > Arthropoda > Insecta > Hymenoptera > Megachilidae > Megachile > Megachile leachella. Next base: position 3,359,053 of record CAUYWW010000082.1, read on the forward strand.
TGATGATAATGAAAGTAATACGTATGTTTATTATAGTTCTAGCGATAATAACTGCATAATATGGGTAATAATGCATGTTATATTGGTAATAATATAAGTAATAAGTATAATTATTACAGTTCTAGCGATAATAACTGCATAATATGTGTAATAATGCACGTTATATTGATAATAGTATAAGTAATAAGTATAATTATTACAGTTCTGGCGATAATAACTGCATTATATGGGTAATAATGCATGTTATATTGATAATATTGGGAGTAATAAGTATAATTATTATAGTTCTAGCGATAATAATAGTAAAATATGGCAAATAGTGCATGTTATATTGATAATAATAAAAGTAATAAATATATTTATTACAGTTCTATCGATAATAACTGCATAATATGGGTAATAATGCATGTTATATTGATGATAATAAAAGTAATACGTATATTTATTATAGTTCTAGCGATAATAACTGCATAATATGGGTAATAATGCATGTTATATTGATAATAATCTAAGTAATAAGTATAATTATTACAGTTCTAGCGATAATAACTGCATTATATGGGTAATAATGCACGTTATATTGCTAACAATATAAGTAATAAGTATAATTATTACAGTTCTAGCGATAATAACTGCATTATATGGGTAATAATGCATGTTATATTGATGATAATGAAAGTAATACGAATATTTAATATAGTTCTAGCGATAATAACTGCATAATATGGGTAATAATGCACGTTATATTGCTAACAATATAAGTAATAAGTATAATTATTACAGTTCTAGCGATAATACCTCCATTATATGGGTAATAATGCATGTTATATTGATGATAATGAAAGTAATACGTATATTTATTATGGTTCTAGAGATAATAACTGCATAATATGGGTAATAATGCATGTTATATTGATAATAATATAAGCAATAAGTATAATTATTACAGTTCTAGCGATAATACGTCCATTATATGGGTAGTAATGCATGTTATATTGATAATATCGGGAGTAATAAGTATAATTATTATAGTTCTAGCGATAATAATAGTAAAATATGGCAAATAGTGCATGTTACATTGATAATAATAAAAGTAATAAATATATTTATTACAGTTCTATCGATAATAACTGCATAATATGGGTAATAATGCATGTTATATTGATAATAATCTAAGTAATAAGTATAATTATTACAGTTCTAGCGATAATAACTGCATTATATGGGTAATAAAGCACGTTATATTGCTAACAATATAAGTAATAAGTATAATTATTACAGTTCTAGCGATAATAACTGCATTATATGGGTAGAAATGCATGTTATATTGATAATATTGGGAGTAATAAGTATATTTAGTATGGTTCCAGAGGTAATAACTGCATAATATGGGTAATAATGCACGTTATATTGATGATAATGAAAGTAATACGTATATTTATTATAGTTCTGGCGATAATAACTGCATAATATGGGTAATAATGCATGTTATATTGAGAATAATATAAGTAATAAGTATAATTATTACTGTTCTGGCGATAATAACTGCATTATATGGGTAATAATGCACGTTATATTGCTAATAGTATAAGTAATAAGTATAATTATTACAGTTCTAGCGATAATAACTGCATTATATGGGTAATAATGCACGTTATATTGCTAACAATATAAGTAATAAGTATAATTATTACAGTTCTAGCGATAATACCTCCATTATATGGGTAATAATGCATGTTATATTGATGATAATGAAAGTAATACGTATATTTATTATGGTTCTAGAGATAATAACTGCATAATATGGGTAATAATGCATGTTATATTGATAATAATATAAGCAATAAGTATAATTATTACAGTTCTAGCGATAATACCTCCATTATATGGGTAGTAATGCATGTTATATTGATAATATCGGGAGTAATAAGTATAATTATTATAGTTCTAGCGATAATAATAGTAAAATATGGCAAATAGTGCATGTTACATTGATAATAATAAAAGTAATAAGTATATTTATTACAGTTCTATCGATAATAACTGCATAATATGGGTAATAATGCATGTTATATTGATGATAATAAAAGTAATACGTACATTTATTATAATTCCAGCGATAATAACTGCATAATATGGGTAATAATGCATGTTATATTGATGATAATGAAAGTAGTAAGTATATTTATTACAGTTCTAGCGATAATAACTGCATTATATGCGTAATACGGCATGTTATATTGATAATATGGGGAGTAATAAGTATAATTATTATAGTTCTAGCGATAATACCTCCATTATATGGCTAATAATGCATGTTATATTGATGATAATGAAAGTAATACGTATATTTATTATGGTTCTAGAGATAATAACTGCATAATATGGGTAATAATGCATGTTATATTGATAATAATATAAGCAATAAGTATAATTATTACAGTTCTAGCGATAATACGTCCATTATATGGGTAGTAATGCATGTTATATTGATAATATCGGGAGTAATAAGTATAATTATTATAGTTCTAGCGATAATAATAGTAAAATATGGCAAATAGTGCATGTTACATTGATAATAATAAAAGTAATAAATATATTTATTACAGTTCTATCGATAATAACTGCATAATATGGGTAATAATGCATGTTATATTGATAATAATCTAAGTAATAAGTATAATTATTACAGTTCTAGCGATAATAACTGCATTATATGGGTAATAAAGCACGTTATATTGCTAACAATATAAGTAATAAGTATAATTATTACAGTTCTAGCGATAATAACTGCATTATATGGGTAGAAATGCATGTTATATTGATAATATTGGGAGTAATAAGTATATTTAGTATGGTTCCAGAGGTAATAACTGCATAATATGGGTAATAATGCACGTTATATTGATGATAATGAAAGTAATACGTATATTTATTATAGTTCTGGCGATAATAACTGCATAATATGGGTAATAATGCATGTTATATTGAGAATAATATAAGTAATAAGTATAATTATTACTGTTCTGGCGATAATAACTGCATTATATGGGTAATAATGCACGTTATATTGCTAATAGTATAAGTAATAAGTATAATTATTACAGTTCTAGCGATAATAACTGCATTATATGGGTAATAATGCACGTTATATTGCTAACAATATAAGTAATAAGTATAATTATTACAGTTCTAGCGATAATACCTCCATTATATGGGTAATAATGCATGTTATATTGATGATAATGAAAGTAATACGTATATTTATTATGGTTCTAGAGATAATAACTGCATAATATGGGTAATAATGCATGTTATATTGATAATAATATAAGCAATAAGTATAATTATTACAGTTCTAGCGATAATACCTCCATTATATGGGTAGTAATGCATGTTATATTGATAATATCGGGAGTAATAAGTATAATTATTATAGTTCTAGCGATAATAATAGTAAAATATGGCAAATAGTGCATGTTACATTGATAATAATAAAAGTAATAAGTATATTTATTACAGTTCTATCGATAATAACTGCATAATATGGGTAATAATGCATGTTATATTGATGATAATAAAAGTAATACGTACATTTATTATAATTCCAGCGATAATAACTGCATAATATGGGTAATAATGCATGTTATATTGATGATAATGAAAGTAGCAAGTATATTTATTACAGTTCTAGCGATAATAACTGCATTATATGCGTAATACGGCATGTTATATTGATAATATGGGGAGTAATAAGTATAATTATTATAGTTCTAGCGATAATAACTGCATTATATGGGTAATAATGCATGTTATATTGATAATATTGGGAGTAATAAGTATATCTATTATGGTTCTAGAGATAATAACTGCATAATATGGGTAATAATGCATGTTATATTGATAATAATCTAAGTAATAAGTATAATTATTACAGTTCTAGCGATAATAACTGCATTATATGGGTAATAAAGCACGTTATATTGCTAACAATATAAGTAATAAGTATAATTATTACAGTTCTAGCGATAATAACTGCATTATATGGGTAGAAATGCATGTTATATTGATAATATTGGGAGTAATAAGTATATTTAGTATGGTTCCAGAGGTAATAACTGCATAATATGGGTAATAATGCACGTTATATTGATGATAATGAAAGTAATACGTATATTTATTATAGTTCTGGCGATAATCACTGCATAAAATGGGTAATAATGCATGTTATATTGAGAATAATATAAGTAATAAGTATAATTATTACAGTTCTGGCGATAATAACTGCATTATATGGGTAATAATGCACGTTATATTGCTAATAGTATAAGTAATAAGTATAATTATTACAGTTCTAGCGATAATAACTGCATTATATGGGTAATAATGCACGTTATATTGCTAACAATATAAGTAATAAGTATAATTATTACAGTTCTAGCGATAATACCTCCATTATATGGGTAATAATGCATGTTATATTGATGATAATGAAAGTAATACGTATATTTATTATGGTTCTAGAGATAATAACTGCATAATATGGGTAATAATGCATGTTATATTGATAATAATATAAGCAATAAGTATAATTATTACAGTTCTAGCGATAATACCTCCATTATATGGGTAGTAATGCATGTTATATTGATAATATCGGGAGTAATAAGTATAATTATTATAGTTCTAGCGATAATAATAGTAAAATATGGCAAATAGTGCATGTTACATTGATAATAATAAAAGTAATAAGTATATTTATTACAGTTCTATCGATAATAACTGCATAATATGGGTAATAATGCATGTTATATTGATGATAATAAAAGTAATACGTACATTTATTATAATTCCAGCGATAATAACTGCATAATATGGGTAATAATGCATGTTATATTGATGATAATGAAAGTAGTAAGTATATTTATTACAGTTCTAGCGATAATAACTGCATTATATGCGTAATACGGCATGTTATATTGATAATATGGGGAGTAATAAGTATAATTATTATAGTTCTAGCGATAATAACTGCATTATATGGGTAATAATGCATGTTATATTGATAATATTGGGAGTAATAAGTATATCTATTATGGTTCTAGAGATAATAACTGCATAATATGGGTAATAATGCATGTTATATTGATAATAATATAAGTAATAAGTATAATTATTACAGTTCTAGCGATAATACCTCCATTATATGGGTAATAATGCATGTTATATTGATGATAATGAAAGTAATACGTATATTTATTATAGTTCTAGCGATAATAACTGCATAATATGGGTAATAATGCATGTTATATTGAGAATAGTATAAGTAATAAGTATAATTATTAGAGTCCTAGCGATAATAACTGCATTATATGGGTAATAATGCATGTTATATTGATAATATCGGGAGTAATAAGTATAATTATTATAGTTCTAGCGATAATAATAGAAAAATATGGCAAATTGTGCATGTTATATTGATAATAATAAAAGTAATAAGTATATTTATTACAGTTCTATCGATAATAACTGCATAATATGGGTAATAATGCATGTTATATTGATGATAATAAAAGTAATACGTATATTTATTATAGTTCTAGCGATAATAACTGCATAATATGGGTAATAATGCACGTCATATTGCTAATAATATAAGTAATGAGTACAATTATTACAGTTCTAGCGATAATAACTGCATAATATGTGTAATAATGCATGTTATATTGATAATAATATAAGTAATAAGTATGATTATTACAGTTCTAGCGATAATAACTGCATTATATGGGTAATAATGCATGTTATATTGATAATATTGGGAGTAATAAGTATAATTATTATAGTTCTAGCGATAGTAATAGTAAAATATGGCAAATAGTGCATGTTATATTGATAATAATAAAAGTAATAAATATATTTATTACAGTTCTATCGATAATAACTGCATAATATGGGTAATAATGCATGTTATATTGATGATAATAAAAGTAATACGTATATTTATTATAGTTCTAGCGATAATAACTGCATAATATGGGTAATAATGCATGTTATATTGATAATAATCTAAGTAATAAGTATAATTATTACAGTTCTAGCGATAATAACTGCATTATATGGGTAATAATGCACGTTATATTGCTAACAATATAAGTAATAAGTATAATTATTACAGTTCTAGCGATAATAACTGCATTATATGGGTAATAATGCATGTTATATTGATGATAATGAAAGTAATACGAATATTTAATATAGTTCTAGCGATAATAACTGCATAATATGGGTAATAATGCATGTTATATTGAGAATAATATAAGTAATAAGTATAATTATTACAGTTCTGGCGATAATAACTGCATAATATGGGTAATAATGCATGTTATATTGATGATAATTAAAGTAATACGTATATTTATTATAGTTCTAGCGATAATAACTGCATTATATGGGTCATAATGCACGTTATATAGCCACTAATATAAGTAATGAGTACAATTATTACAGTTCTAGCGATAATAACTGCATAATATGTGTAATAATGCATGTTATATTGATAATAGTATAAGTAATAAGTATAATTATTACAGTTCTGGCGATAATAACTGCATTATATGGGTAACAATGCACGTTATATTGCTAATAGTATAAGTAATAAGTATAATTATTACAGTTCTAGCAATAATACCTCCATTATATGGGTAATAATGGATGTTATATTGATAATAATATAAGTAATAAGTATAATTATTACAGTTCTAGCGATAATAACTGCATTATATGGGTAATAATGCATGTTATATTGATGATAATGAAAGTAATAGGAATATTTATTATAGTTCTAGCGATAATAACTGCATAATATGGGTAATAATGCATGTTATATTGATAATAATATAAGTAATAAGTATAATTATTACAGTTCTAGCAATAATACCTCCTTTATATGGGTAATAATGCATGTTATATTGATGATAATGAAAGTAATACGTATATTTATTATAGTTCTTTCGATAATAACTGCATAATATGGGTAATAATGCATGTTATATTGAGAATAATATAAGTAATAAGTATAATTATTACAGTTCTGGCGATAATAACTGCATTATATGGGTAATAATGCACGTTATATTGCTAATAGTATAAGCAATAAGTATAATTATTAGAGTTCTAGCGATAATACCTCCATTATATGGGTAATAATGCACGTTATATTGCTAATAATATAAGTAATGAGTACAATGATTACAGTTCTAGCGATAATAACTGCATTATATGGGTAATAATGCATGTTATATTGATAATAATATAAGTAATAAGTATAATTATTACAGTTCTAGCGATAATAACTGCATTATATGGGTAATAATGCACGTTATATTGCTAATAATATAAGTAATGAGTACAATTATTACAGTTCTAGCGATAATAACTGCATTATATGGGTAATAATGCACGTTATATTGCTAATAATATAAGTAATAAGTATAATTATTACAGTTCTAGCGATAATAACTGCATTATATGGGTAATAATGCATATTACATTGATAATATTGGGAGTAATAAGTGTATTTATTATAGTTCTAGCGATAATAACTGCATAATATGGGTAATAATGCATGTTATATTGATAATAATATAAGTAATAAGTATAATTATTACAGTTCTAGCAATAATACCTCCTTTATATGGGTAATAATGCATGTTATATTGATGATAATGAAAGTAATACGTATATTTATTATAGTTCTTTCGATAATAACTGCATAATATGGGTAATAATGCATGTTATATTGAGAATAATATAAGTAATAAGTATAATTATTACAGTTCTGGCGATAATAACTGCATTATATGGGTAACAATGCACGTTCTATTGCTAATAGTATAAGTAATAAGTATAATTATTACAGTTCTAGCAATAATACCTGCATTATATGGGTAATAATGGATGTTATATTGAGAATAATATAAGTAATAAGTATAATTATTACAGTTCTGGCGATAATAACTGCATTATATGGGTAACAATGCACGTTCTATTGCTAATAGTATAAGTAATAAGTATAATTATTACAGTTCTAGCAATAATACCTGCATTATATGGGTAATAATGCATGTTATATTGATAATAATAAAAGTAATAAATATATTTATTACAGTTCTATCGATAATAACTGCATAATATGGGTAATAATGCATGTTATATTGATGATAATAAAAGTAATACGTATATTTATTATAGTTCTAGCGATAATAACTGCATAATATGGGTAATAATGCATGTTATATTGATAATAATCTAAGTAATAAGTATAATTATTACAGTTCTAGCGATATTAACTGCATTATATGGGTAATAATGCACGTTATATTGCTAACAATATAAGTAATAAGTATAATTATTACAGTTCGAGCGATAATAACTGCATTATATGGGTAATAATGCATGTTATATTGATGATAATGAAAGTGATACGTATATTTATTATAGTTCTAGCGAAAATAACTGCATAATATGGGTAATAATGCATGTTATATTGAGAATAATATAAGTAATAAGTATAATTATTACAGTTCTGGCGATAATAACTGCATTATATGGGTAATAATGCACGTTATATTGCTAATAGTATAAGTAATAAGTATAATTATTACAGTTCTAGCGATAATAACTGCATTATATGGGTCATAATGCACGTTATATTGCCACTAATATAAGTAATGAGTACAATTATTACAGTTCTAGCGATAATAACTGCATAATATGTGTAATAATGCATGTTATATTGATAATAGTATAAGTAATAAGTATAATTATTACAGTTCTGGCGATAATAACTGCATTATATGGGTAACAATGCACGTTATATTGCTAATAGTATAAGTAATAAGTATAATTATTACAGTTCTAGCAATAATACCTCCATTATATGGGTAATAATGGATGTTATATTGATAATAATATAAGTAATAAGTATAATTATTACAGTTCTAGCGATAATAACTGCATTATATGGGTAATAATGCATGTTATATTGATAATATTGGGAGTAATAAGTATAATTATTATAGTTCTAGCGATAATAATAGTAAAATATGGCAAATAGTGCATGTTATATTGATAATAATAAAAGTAATAAATATATTTATTACAGTTCTATCGATAATAACTGCATAATATGGGTAATAATCTATGTTATATTGATGATAATAAAAGTAATACGTATATTTATTATAGTTCTAGCGATAATAACTGCATAATATGGGTAATAATGCATGTTATATTGATAATAATCTAAGTAATAAGTATAATTATTACAGTTCTAGCGATAATAACTGCATTATATGGGTAATAATGCACGTTATATTGCTAACAATATAAGTAATAAGTATAATTATTACAGTTCTAGCGATAATAACTGCATTATATGGGTAATAATGCATGTTATATTGATGATAATGAAAGTAATACGAATATTTATTATAGTTCTAGCGATAATAACTGCATAATATGGGTAATAATGCATGTTATATTGATAATAATATAAGTAGTAAGTATAATTATTACAGTTCTAGCGATAATAACTGCATTATATGGGTAATAATGCACGTTATATTGCTAATAATATAAGTAATGAGTACAATTATTACAGTTCTAGCGATAATAACTGCATTATATGGGTAATAATGCACGTTATATTGCTAATAATATAAGTAATAAGTATAATTATTACAGTTCTAGCGATAATAACTGCATTATATGGGTAATAATGCATGTTACATTGATAATATTGGGAGTAATAAGTGTATTTATTATAGTTCTAGCGATAATAACTGCATAATATGGGTAATAATGCATGTTATATTGATAATAATATAAGTAATAAGTATAATTATTACAGTTCTAGCAATAATACCTCCTTTATATGGGTAATAATGCATGTTATATTGATGATAATGAAAGTAATACGTATATTTATTATAGTTCTTTCGATAATAACTGCATAATATGGGTAATAATGCATGTTATATTGATGATAATAAAAGTAATACGTATATTTATTATAGTTCTAGCGATAATAACTGCATAATATGGGTAATAATGCATGTTATATTGATAATAATCTAAGTAATAAGTATAATTATTACAGTTCTAGCGATATTAACTGCATTATATGGGTAATAATGCACGTTATATTGCTAACAATATAAGTAATAAGTATAATTATTACAGTTCGAGCGATAATAACTGCATTATATGGGTAATAATGCATGTTATATTGATGATAATGAAAGTGATACGTATATTTATTATAGTTCTAGCGAAAATAACTGCATAATATGGGTAATAATGCATGTTATATTGAGAATAATATAAGTAATAAGTATAATTATTACAGTTCTAGCGATAATAACTGCATTATATGGGTAATAATGCATGTTATATTGATAATATCGGGAGTAATAAGTATAATTATTATAGTTCTAGCGATAATAACTGCATAATATGGGTAATAATGCATGTTATATTGATGATAATAAAAGTAATACGTATATTTATTATAGTTCTAGCGATAATAACTGCATAATATGGGTAATAATGCATGTTATATTGATAATAATCTAAGTAATAAGTATAATTATTACAGTTCTAGCGATAATAACTGCATTATATGGGTAATAATGCACGTTATATTGCTAACAATATAAGTAATAAGTATAATTATTACAGTTCTAGCGATAATAACTGCATTATATGGGTAATAATGCATGTTATATTGATGATAATGAAAGTAATACGTATATTTGTTATAGTTCTAGCGATAATAACTGCATAATATGGGTAATAATGCATGTTATATTGAGAATAATATAAGTAATAAGTATAATTATTACTTTTCTAGCGATAATAACTGCATAATATGGGTAATAATGCACGTTATATTGCTAATAATATAAGTAATGAGTACAATTATTACAGTTCTAGCGATAATAACTGCATTATATGGGTAATAATGCATGTTATATTGATAATAATATAAGTAATAAGAATAATTATTACAGTTCTAGCGATAATAACTGCATTATATGGGTAATAATGCACGTTATATTGCTAATAGTATAAGTAATAAGTATAATTAATACAGTTCTAGCGATAATACCTCCATTATATGGGTAATAATGCATGTTATATTGATGATAATGAAAGTAATACGAATATTTAATATAGTTCTAGCGATAATAACTGCATAATATGGGTAATAATGCATGTTATATTGAGAATAATATAAGTAATAAGTATAATTATTACAGTTCTGGCGATAATAACTGCATAATATGGGTAATAATGCATGTTATATTGATGATAATTAAAGTAATACGTATATTTATTATAGTTCTAGCGATAATAACTGCATTATATGGGTCATAATGCACGTTATATAGCCACTAATATAAGTAATGAGTACAATTATTACAGTTCTAGCGATAATAACTGCATAATATGTGTAATAATGCATGTTATATTGATAATAGTATAAGTAATAAGTATAATTATTACAGTTCTGGCGATAATAACTGCATTATATGGGTAACAATGCACGTTATATTGCTAATAGTATAAGTAATAAGTATAATTATTACAGTTCTAGCAATAATACCTCCATTATATGGGTAATAATGGATGTTATATTGATAATAATATAAGTAATAAGTATAATTATTACAGTTCTAGCGATAATAACTGCATTATATGGGTAATAATGCATGTTATATTGATAATATTGGGAGTAATAAGTATAATTATTATAGTTCTAGCGATAATAATAGTAAAATATGGGTAATAATGCACGTTATATTGCTAACAATATAAGTAATAAGTATAATTATTACAGTTCTAGCGATAATAACTGCATTATATGGGTAATAATGCATGTTATATTGATGATAATGAAAGTAATAGGAATATTTATTATAGTTCTAGCGATAATAACTGCATAATATGGGTAATAATGCATGTTATATTGAGAATAATATAAGTAATAAGTATAATTATTACAGTTCTGGCGATAATAACTGCATTATATGGGTAATAATGCACGTTATATTGCTAATAGTATAAGCAATAAGTATAATTATTAGAGTTCTAGCGATAATACCTCCATTATATGGGTAATAATGCACGTTATATTGCTAATAATATAAGTAATGAGTACAATGATTACAGTTCTAGCGATAATAACTGCATTATATGGGTAATAATGCATGTTATATTGATAATAATATAAGTAATAAGTATAATTATTACAGTTCTAGCGATAATAACTGCATTATATGGGTAATAATGCACGTTATATTGCTAATAATATAAGTAATGAGTACAATTATTACAGTTCTAGCGATAATAACTGCATTATATGGGTAATAATGCACGTTATATTGCTAATAATATAAGTAATAAGTATAATTATTACAGTTCTAGCGATAATAACTGCATTATATGGGTAATAATGCATATTACATTGATAATATTGGGAGTAATAAGTGTATTTATTATAGTTCTAGCGATAATAACTGCATAATATGGGTAATAATGCATGTTATATTGATAATAATATAAGTAATAAGTATAATTATTACAGTTCTAGCAATAATACCTCCTTTATATGGGTAATAATGCATGTTATATTGATGATAATGAAAGTAATACGTATATTTATTATAGTTCTTTCGATAATAACTGCATAATATGGGTAATAATGCATGTTATATTGAGAATAATATAAGTAATAAGTATAATTATTACAGTTCTGGCGATAATAACTGCATTATATGGGTAACAATGCACGTTCTATTGCTAATAGTATAAGTAATAAGTATAATTATTACAGTTCTAGCAATAATACCTGCATTATATGGGTAATAATGGATGTTATATTGAGAATAATATAAGTAATAAGTATAATTATTACAGTTCTGGCGATAATAACTGCATTATATGGGTAACAATGCACGTTCTATTGCTAATAGTATAAGTAATAAGTATAATTATTACAGTTCTAGCAATAATACCTGCATTATATGGGTAATAATGCATGTTATATTGATAATAATAAAAGTAATAAATATATTTATTACAGTTCTATCGATAATAACTGCATAATATGGGTAATAATGCATGTTATATTGATGATAATAAAAGTAATACGTATATTTATTATAGTTCTAGCGATAATAACTGCATAATATGGGTAATAATGCATGTTATATTGATAATAATCTAAGTAATAAGTATAATTATTACAGTTCTAGCGATATTAACTGCATTATATGGGTAATAATGCACGTTATATTGCTAACAATATAAGTAATAAGTATAATTATTACAGTTCGAGCGATAATAACTGCATTATATGGGTAATAATGCATGTTATATTGATGATAATGAAAGTGATACGTATATTTATTATAGTTCTAGCGAAAATAACTGCATAATATGGGTAATAATGCATGTTATATTGAGAATAATATAAGTAATAAGTATAATTATTACAGTTCTGGCGATAATAACTGCATTATATGGGTAATAATGCACGTTATATTGCTAATAGTATAAGTAATAAGTATAATTATTACAGTTCTAGCGATAATAACTGCATTATATGGGTCATAATGCACGTTATATTGCCACTAATATAAGTAATGAGTACAATTATTACAGTTCTAGCGATAATAACTGCATAATATGTGTAATAATGCATGTTATATTGATAATAGTATAAGTAATAAGTATAATTATTACAGTTCTGGCGATAATAACTGCATTATATGGGTAACAATGCACGTTATATTGCTAATAGTATAAGTAATAAGTATAATTATTACAGTTCTAGCAATAATACCTCCATTATATGGGTAATAATGGATGTTATATTGATAATAATATAAGTAATAAGTATAATTATTACAGTTCTAGCGATAATAACTGCATTATATGGGTAATAATGCATGTTATATTGATAATATTGGGAGTAATAAGTATAATTATTATAGTTCTAGCGATAATAATAGTAAAATATGGCAAATAGTGCATGTTATATTGATAATAATAAAAGTAATAAATATATTTATTACAGTTCTATCGATAATAACTGCATAATATGGGTAATAATCTATGTTATATTGATGATAATAAAAGTAATACGTATATTTATTATAGTTCTAGCGATAATAACTGCATAATATGGGTAATAATGCATGTTATATTGATAATAATCTAAGTAATAAGTATAATTATTACAGTTCTAGCGATAATAACTGCATTATATGGGTAATAATGCACGTTATATTGCTAACAATATAAGTAATAAGTATAATTATTACAGTTCTAGCGATAATAACTGCATTATATGGGTAATAATGCATGTTATATTGATGATAATGAAAGTAATACGAATATTTATTATAGTTCTAGCGATAATAACTGCATAATATGGGTAATAATGCATGTTATATTGATAATAATATAAGTAGTAAGTATAATTATTACAGTTCTAGCGATAATAACTGCATTATATGGGTAATAATGCACGTTATATTGCTAATAATATAAGTAATGAGTACAATTATTACAGTTCTAGCGATAATAACTGCATTATATGGGTAATAATGCACGTTATATTGCTAATAATATAAGTAATAAGTATAATTATTACAGTTCTAGCGATAATAACTGCATTATATGGGTAATAATGCATGTTACATTGATAATATTGGGAGTAATAAGTGTATTTATTATAGTTCTAGCGATAATAACTGCATAATATGGGTAATAATGCATGTTATATTGATAATAATATAAGTAATAAGTATAATTATTACAGTTCTAGCAATAATACCTCCTTTATATGGGTAATAATGCATGTTATATTGATGATAATGAAAGTAATACGTATATTTATTATAGTTCTTTCGATAATAACTGCATAATATGGGTAATAATGCATGTTATATTGATGATAATAAAAGTAATACGTATATTTATTATAGTTCTAGCGATAATAACTGCATAATATGGGTAATAATGCATGTTATATTGATAATAATCTAAGTAATAAGTATAATTATTACAGTTCTAGCGATATTAACTGCATTATATGGGTAATAATGCACGTTATATTGCTAACAATATAAGTAATAAGTATAATTATTACAGTTCGAGCGATAATAACTGCATTATATGGGTAATAATGCATGTTATATTGATGATAATGAAAGTGATACGTATATTTATTATAGTTCTAGCGAAAATAACTGCATAATATGGGTAATAATGCATGTTATATTGAGAATAATATAAGTAATAAGTATAATTATTACAGTTCTAGCGATAATAACTGCATAATATGGGTAATAATGCACGTTATATTGCTAATAATATAAGTAATGAGTACAATGATTACAGTTCTAGCGATAATAACTGCATTATATGGGTAATAATGCACGTTATATTGCTAATAATATAAGTAATAAGTATAATTATTACAGTTCTAGCGATAATAACTGCATTATATGGGTAATAATGCATGTTATATTGATAATATCGGGAGTAATAAGTATAATTATTATAGTTCTAGCGATAATAACTGCATAATATGGGTAATAATGCATGTTATATTGATGATAATAAAAGTAATACGTATATTTATTATAGTTCTAGCGATAATAACTGCATAATATGGGTAATAATGCATGTTATATTGATAATAATCTAAGTAATAAGTATAATTATTACAGTTCTAGCGATAATAACTGCATTATATGGGTAATAATGCACGTTATATTGCTAACAATATAAGTAATAAGTATAATTATTACAGTTCTAGCGATAATAACTGCATTATATGGGTAATAATGCATGTTATATTGATGATAATGAAAGTAATACGTATATTTGTTATAGTTCTAGCGATAATAACTGCATAATATGGGTAATAATGCATGTTATATTGAGAATAATATAAGTAATAAGTATAATTATTACTTTTCTAGCGATAATAACTGCATAATATGGGTAATAATGCACGTTATATTGCTAATAATATAAGTAATGAGTACAATTATTACAGTTCTAGCGATAATAACTGCATTATATGGGTAATAATGCATGTTATATTGATAATAATATAAGTAATAAGAATAATTATTACAGTTCTAGCGATAATAACTGCATTATATGGGTAATAATGCACGTTATATTGCTAATAGTATAAGTAATAAGTATAATTAATACAGTTCTAGCGATAATACCTCCATTATATGGGTAATAATGCATGTTATATTGATAATGATATAAGTAATAAGTATAATTATTACTTTTCTAGCGATAATAACTGCATAATATGGGTAATAATGCACGTTATATTGCTAATAATATAAGTAATGAGTACAATTATTACAGTTCTAGCGATAATAACTGCATTATATGGGTAATAATGCATGTTATATTGATAATAATATAAGTAATAAGAATAATTATTACAGTTCTAGCGATAATAACTGCATTATATGGGTAATAATGCATGTTATATTGATAATATCGGGAGTAATAAGTATAATTATTATAGTTCTAGCGATAATAATAGTAAAATATGGCAAATAGTGCATGTTATATTGATAATAATAAAAGTAATAAGTATATTTATTACAGTTCTACCGATAATAACTGCATAATATGGGTAATAATGCATGTTATATTGATGATAATAAAAGTAATACGTATATTTATTATAGTTCTAGCGATAATAACTGCATAATATAGGTAATAATGCATGTTATATTGATAATAATATAAGTAGTAAGTATAATTATTACAGTTCTAGCGATAATAACTGCATTATATGGGTAATAATGCACGTTATATTGCTAATAATATAAGTAATGAGTACAATTATTACAGTTCTAGCGATAATAACTGCATTATATGGGTAATAATGCACGTTATATTGCTAATAATATAAGTAATAAGTATAATTATTACAGTTCTAGCGATAATAACTGCATTATATGGGTAATAATGCATGTTATATTGATAATATCGGGAGTAATAAGTATAATTATTATAGTTCTAGCGATAATAATAGTAAAATGTGGCAAATAGTGCATGTTATATTGATAATAATAAAAGTAATAAATATATTTATTACAGTTCTATCAATAATAACTGCATAATATGGGTAATAATGCATGTTATATTGATGATAATAAAAGTAATACGTATATTTATTATAGTTCTAGCGATAATAACTGCATAATATGGGTAATAATGCATGTTATATTGATAATAATCTAAGTAATAAGTATAATTATTACAGTTCTAGCGATAATAACTGCATTATATGGGTAATAATGCACGTTATATTGCTAACAATGTAAGTAATAAGTATAATTATTACAGTTCTAGCGATAATAACTGCATTATATGGGTAATAATGCATGTTATATTGATGATAATGAAAGTAATACGTATATTTGTTATAGTTCTAGCGATAATAACTGCATAATATGGGTAATAATGCATGTTATATTGAGAATAATATAAGTAATAAGTATAATTATTACAGTTCTGGCGATAATAACTGCATTATATGGGTAATAATGCACGTTATATTGCTAACAATATAAGTAATAAGTATAATTATTACAGTTCTAGTGATAATAACTGCATTATATGGGTAATAAAGCACGTTATATTGCTAACAATATAAGTAATAAGTATAATTATTACAGTTCTAGCGATAATAACTGCATTATATGGGTAGAAATGCATGTTATATTGATAATATTTTTGAGTAATAAGTATATTTATTATGGTTCTAGAGATAATAACTGCATAATATGGGTAATAATGCATGTTATATTGATGATAATGAAAGTAATACGTATATTTATTATAGTTCTAGCGATAATAACTGCATAATATGGGTAATAATGCATGTTATATTGATAATATTGGGAGTAATAAGTATATTTATTATGGTTCTAGAGATAATAACTGCATAATATGGGTAATAATGCATGTTATATTGATAATAATATAAGTAATAAGTATAATTATTACAGTTCTAGCGATAATAACTGCATTATATGGGTTATAATGCACGTTATATTGCTAATAATATAAGTAATAAGTATAATTATTACAGTTGTAGCGATAATAACTGCATTATATGGGTAATAATGCATGTTATATTGATAATATCGGGAGTAATAAGTATAATTATTATAGTTCTAGCGATAATAATAGTAAAATGTGGCAAATAGTGCATGTTATATTGATAATAATAAAAGTAATAAATATATTTATTACAGTTCTATCAATAATAACTGCATAATATGGGTAATAATGCATGTTATATTGATGATAATAAAAGTAATACGTATATTTATTATAGTTCTAGCGATAATAACTGCATAATATGAGTAATAATGCATGTTATATTGATAATAATCTAAGTAATAAGTATAATTATTACAGTTCTAGCGATAATAACTGCATTATATGGGTAATAATGCACGTTATATTGCTAACAATATAAGTAATAAGTGTAATTATTACAGTTCTAGCGATAATAACTGCATTATATGGGTAATAATGCATGTTATATTGATGATAATGAAAGTAATACGTATATTTATTATAGTTCTAGCGATAATAACTGCATAATATGGGTAATAATGCATGTTATATTGAGAATAATATAAGTAATAAGTATAATTATTACAGTTCTAGCGATAATAACTGCATTATATGGGTCATAATGCACGTTATATTGCTAATAATATAAGTAATGAGTACAATTATTACAGTTCTAGCGATAATAACTGCATTATATGGGTAATAATGCATCTTATATTGATAATAATATAAGTAATAAGAATAATTATTACAGTTCTAGCGATAATAACTGCATTATATGGGTAATAATGCATGTTATATTGATGATAATAAAAGTAATACGTATATTTATTATAGTTCTAGCGATAATAACTGCATAATATGGGTAATAATGCATGTTATTTTGATAATAATATAAGTAATAAGTATAATTATTACAGTTCTAGCGATAATAACTGCATTATATGGGTCATAATGCACGTTATATTGCTAATAGTATAAGTAATAAGTATAATTATTACAGTTCTAGCGATAATACCTCCATTATATGGGTAATAATGCATGCTTTATTGATAATGATATAAGTAATAAGTATAATTATTACAGTTCTAGCGATAATAACTGCATAATATGGGTAATAATGCACGTTATATTGCTAATAATATAAGTAATGAGTACAATTATTACAGTTCTAGCGATAATAACTGCATTATATGGGTAATAATGCATGTTATATTGATAATAATATAAGTAATAAGAATAATTATTACAGTTCTAGCGATAATAACTGCATTATATGGGTAATAATGCACGTTATATTGCTAATAATATAAGTAATAAGTATAATTATTACAGTTCTAGCGATAATAACTGCATTATATGGGTAATAATGCATGTTATATTGATAATATCGGGAGTAATAAGTATAATTATTATAGTTCTAGCGATAATAATAGTAAAATGTGGCAAATAGTGCATGTTATATTGATAATAATAAAAGTAATAAATATATTTATTACAGTTCTATCAATAATAACTGCATAATATGGGTAATAATGCATGTTATATTGATGATAATAAAAGTAATACGTATATTTATTATAGTTCTAGCGATAATAACTGCATAATATGGGTAATAATGCATGTTATATTGATAATAATCTAAGTAATAAGTATAATTATTACAGTTCTAGTGATAATAACTGCATTATATGGGTAATAAAGCACGTTATATTGCTATCAATATAAGTAATAAGTATAATTATCACAGTTCTAGCGATAATAACTGCATTATATGGGTAGAAATGCATGTTATATTGATAATATTTTTGAGTAATAAGTATATTTATTATGGTTCTAGAGATAATAACTGCATAATATGGGTAATAATGCATGTTATATTGATGATAATGAAAGTAATACGTATATTTATTATAGTTCTAGCGATAATAACTGCATAATATGGGTAATAATGCATGTTATATTGATAATATTGGGAGTAATAAGTATATTTATTGTGGTTCTAGAGATAATAACTGCATAATATGGGTAATAATGCATGTTATATTGATAATAATATAAGTAATAAGTATAATTATTACAGTTCTAGCGATAATAACTGCATTATATGGGTAATAATGCATGTTATATTGATAATAATCTAAGTAATAAGTATAATTATTACAGTTCTAGCGATAATAACTGCATTATATGGGCCATAATGCACGTTATATTGCTAATAATATAAGTAATGAGTCCAATTATTACAGTTCTAGCGATAATAACTGCATTATATGGGTAATAATGCATGTTATATTGATAATAATATAAGTAATAAGAATAATTATTACAGTTCTAGCGATAATAACTGCATTATATGGGTAATAATGCATGTTATATTGATGATAATAAAAGTAATACGTATATTTATTACAGTTCTATCGATAATAACTGCATAATATGGGTAATAATGCATGTTATATTGATGATAATAAAAGTAATACGTATATTTATTATAGTTCTAGCGATAATAACTGCATAATATGGGTAATAATGCATGTTATATTGAGAATAATATAAGTAATAAGTATAATTATTACAGTTCTAGCGATAATAACTGCATTATATGGGTAATAATGCACGTTATATTGCTAATAATATAAGTAATGAGTACAATTATTACAGTTCTAGCGATAATAACTGCATTATATGGGTAATAATGCACGTTATATTGCTAATAATATAAGTAATAAGTATAATTATTACAGTTCTAGCGATAATAACTGCATTATATGGGTAATAATGCATGTTATATTGATAATATCGGGAGTAATAAGTATAATTATTATAGTTCTAGCGATAATAATAGTAAAATGTGGCAAATAGTGCATGTTATATTGATAATAATAAAAGTAATAAATATATTTATTACAGTTCTAGCGATAATAACTGCATAATATGGGTAATAATGCATGTTATATTGATGATAATAAAAGTAATACGTATATTTATTATAGTTCTAGCGATAATAACTGCATAATATGGGTAATAATGCATGGTTATATTGATAATAATCTAAGTAATAAGTATAATTATTACAGTTCTAGCGATAATAACTGCATTATATGGGTAATAATGCATGTTATATTGATGATAATGAAAGTAATACGTATATTTGTTATAGTTCTAGCGATAATAACTGCATAATATGGGTAATAATGCATGTTATATTGAGAATAATATAAGTAATAAGTATAATTATTACAGTTCTGGCGATAATAACTGCATTATATGGGTAATAATGCACGTTATATTGCTAATAGTATAAGTAATAAGTATAATTATTACAGTTCTAGCGATAATACCTCCATTATATGGGTAATAATGCATGCTTTATTGATAATGATATAAGTAATAAGTATAATTATTACAGTTCTAGCGATAATAACTGCATAATATGGGTAATAATGCACGTTATATTGCTAATAATATAAGTAATGAGTACAATTATTACAGTTCTAGCGATAATAACTGCATTATATGGGTAATAATGCATGTTATATTGATAATAATGTAAGTAATAAGAATAATTATTACAGTTCTAGCGATAATAACTGCATTATATGGGTAATAATGCATGTTATATTGATAATATCGGGAGTAATAAGTATAATTATTATAGTTCTAGCGATAATAATAGTAAAATATGGCAAATAGTGCATGTTATATTGATAATAATAAAAGTAATAAATATATTTATTACAGTTCTAGCGATAATAACTGCATAATATGGGTAATAATGCATGTTATATTGATGATAATAAAAGTAATACGTATATTTATTATAGTTCTAGCGATAATAACTGCATAATATGGGTAATAATGCATGTTATATTGAGAATAAGATAAGTAATAAGTATAATTATTACAGTTCTAGCGATAATAACTGCATTATATGGGTAATAATGCATGTTATATTGATAATAATATAAGTAATAAGAATAATTATTACAGTTCTAGCGATAATAACTGCATTATATGGGTCATAATGCACGTTATATTGCTAATAATATAAGTAATGAGTCCAATTATTACAGTTCTAGCGATAATAACTGCATTATATGGGTAATAATGCATGTTATATTGATAATAATATAAGTAATAAGAATAATTATTACAGTTCTAGCGATAATAACTGCATTATATGGGTAATAATGCATGTTATATTGATGATAATAAAAGTAATACGTATATTTATTATAGTTCTAGCGATAATAACTGCATAATATGGGTAATAATGCATGTTATTTTGATAATAATTTAAGTAATAAGTATAATTATTACAGTTCTAGCGATAATAACTGCATTATATGGGTAATAATGCATGTTATATTGATGATAATGAAAGTAATACGTATATTTGTTATAGTTCTAGCGATAATAACTGCATAATATGGGTAATAATGCATGTTATATTGAGAATAATATAAGTAATAAGTATAATTATTACAGTTCTGGCGATAATAACTGCATTATATGGGTAATAATGCACGTTATATTGCTAATAGTATAAGTAATAAGTATAATTATTACAGTTCTAGCGATAATACCTCCATTATATGGGTAATAATGCATGCTTTATTGATAATGATATAAGTAATAAGTATAATTATTACAGTTCTAGCGGTAATAACTGCATAATATGGGTAATAATGCACGTTATATTGCTAATAATATAAGTAATGAGTACAATTATTACAGTTCTAGCGATAATAACTGCATTATATGGGTAATAATGCATGTTATATTGATAATAATATAAGTAATAAGAATAATTATTACAGTTCTAGCGATAATAACTGCATAATATGGGTAATAATGCATGTTATATTGGTAATAATATAAGTAGTAAGTATAATTATTACAGTTCTAGCGATAATAACTGCATAATATGTGTAATAATGCACGTTATATTGATAATAGTATAAGTAATAAGTATAATTATTACAGTTCTGGCGTTAATAACTGCATTATATGGGTAAGAATGCACGCTATATTGCTCATAGTATAAGTAATAAGTATAATTATTACAGTTCTAGCAATAATACCTCCATTATATGGGTAATAATGGATGTTATATTGATAATAATATAAGTAATAAGTATAATTATTACAGTTCTAGCGATAATAACTGCATTATATGGGTAATAATGCATGTTATATTGATAATATTGGGAGTAATAAGTATAATTATTATAGTTCTAGCGATAATAATAGTAAAATATGGCAAATAGTGCATGTTATATTGATAATAATAAAAGTAATAAATATATTTATTACAGTTCTATCGATAATAACTGCATAATATGGGTAATAATGCATGTTATATTGATGATAATAAAAGTAATACGTATATTTATTATAGTTCTAGCGATAATAACTGCATAATATGGGTAATAATGCATGTTATATTGATAATAATCTAAGTAATAAGTATAATTATTACAGTTCTAGCGATAATAACTGCATTATATGGGTAATAATGCACGTTATATTGCTAACAATATAAGTAATAAGTATAATTATTTCAGTTCTAGCGATAATAACTGCATTATATGGGTAATAATGCATGTTATATTGATGATAATGAAAGTAATACGAATATTTAATATAGTTCTAGCGATAATAACTGCATAATATGGGTAATAATGCATGTTATATTGAGAATAATATAAGTAATAAGTATAATTATTACAGTTCTGGCGATAATAACTGCATAATATGGGTAATAATGCATGTTATATTGATGATATTGGGAGTAATAAGTATAATTATTATAGTTCTAGCGATAATAATAGTAAAATGTGGCAAATAGTGCATGTTATATTGATAATAATAAAAGTAATAAATATATTTATTACAGTTCTATCAATAATAACTGCATAATATGGGTAATAATGCATGTTATATTGATGATAATAAAAGTAATACGTATATTTATTATAGTTCTAGCGATAATAACTGCATAATATGAGTAATAATGCATGTTATATTGATAATAATCTAAGTAATAAGTATAATTATTACAGTTCTAGCGATAATAACTGCATTATATGGGTAATAATGCACGTTATATTGCTAACAATATAAGTAATAAGTGTAATTATTACAGTTCTAGCGATAATAACTGCATTATATGGGTAATAATGCATGTTATATTGATGATAATGAAAGTAATACGTATATTTATTATAGTTCTAGCGATAATAACTGCATAATATGGGTAATAATGCATGTTATATTGAGAATAATATAAGTAATAAGTATAATTATTACAGTTCTAGCGATAATAACTGCATTATATGGGTCATAATGCACGTTATATTGCTAATAATATAAGTAATGAGTACAATTATTACAGTTCTAGCGATAATAACTGCATTATATGGGTAATAATGCATCTTATATTGATAATAATATAAGTAATAAGAATAATTATTACAGTTCTAGCGATAATAACTGCATTATATGGGTAATAATGCATGTTATATTGATGATAATAAAAGTAATACGTATATTTATTATAGTTCTAGCGATAATAACTGCATAATATGGGTAATAATGCATGTTATTTTGATAATAATATAAGTAATAAGTATAATTATTACAGTTCTAGCGATAATAACTGCATTATATGGGTCATAATGCACGTTATATTGCTAATAGTATAAGTAATAAGTATAATTATTACAGTTCTAGCGATAATACCTCCATTATATGGGTAATAATGCATGCTTTATTGATAATGATATAAGTAATAAGTATAATTATTACAGTTCTAGCGATAATAACTGCATAATATGGGTAATAATGCACGTTATATTGCTAATAATATAAGTAATGAGTACAATTATTACAGTTCTAGCGATAATAACTGCATTATATGGGTAATAATGCATGTTATATTGATAATAATATAAGTAATAAGAATAATTATTACAGTTCTAGCGATAATAACTGCATTATATGGGTAATAATGCACGTTATATTGCTAATAATATAAGTAATAAGTATAATTATTACAGTTCTAGCGATAATAACTGCATTATATGGGTAATAATGCATGTTATATTGATAATATCGGGAGTAATAAGTATAATTATTATAGTTCTAGCGATAATAATAGTAAAATGTGGCAAATAGTGCATGTTATATTGATAATAATAAAAGTAATAAATATATTTATTACAGTTCTATCAATAATAACTGCATAATATGGGTAATAATGCATGTTATATTGATGATAATAAAAGTAATACGTATATTTATTATAGTTCTAGCGATAATAACTGCATAATATGGGTAATAATGCATGTTATATTGATAATAATCTAAGTAATAAGTATAATTATTACAGTTCTAGTGATAATAACTGCATTATATGGGTAATAAAGCACGTTATATTGCTATCAATATAAGTAATAAGTATAATTATCACAGTTCTAGCGATAATAACTGCATTATATGGGTAGAAATGCATGTTATATTGATAATATTTTTGAGTAATAAGTATATTTATTATGGTTCTAGAGATAATAACTGCATAATATGGGTAATAATGCATGTTATATTGATGATAATGAAAGTAATACGTATATTTATTATAGTTCTAGCGATAATAACTGCATAATATGGGTAATAATGCATGTTATATTGATAATATTGGGAGTAATAAGTATATTTATTGTGGTTCTAGAGATAATAACTGCATAATATGGGTAATAATGCATGTTATATTGATAATAATATAAGTAATAAGTATAATTATTACAGTTCTAGCGATAATAACTGCATTATATGGGTAATAATGCATGTTATATTGATAATAATCTAAGTAATAAGTATAATTATTACAGTTCTAGCGATAATAACTGCATTATATGGGTCATAATGCACGTTATATTGCTAATAATATAAGTAATGAGTCCAATTATTACAGTTCTAGCGATAATAACTGCATTATATGGGTAATAATGCATGTTATATTGATAATAATATAAGTAATAAGAATAATTATTACAGTTCTAGCGATAATAACTGCATTATATGGGTAATAATGCATGTTATATTGATGATAATAAAAGTAATACGTATATTTATTACAGTTCTATCGATAATAACTGCATAATATGGGTAATAATGCATGTTATATTGATGATAATAAAAGTAATACGTATATTTATTATAGTTCTAGCGATAATAACTGCATAATATGGGTAATAATGCATGTTATATTGAGAATAATATAAGTAATAAGTATAATTATTACAGTTCTAGCGATAATAACTGCATTATATGGGTAATAATGCACGTTATATTGCTAATAATATAAGTAATGAGTACAATTATTACAGTTCTAGCGATAATAACTGCATTATATGGGTAATAATGCACGTTATATTGCTAATAATATAAGTAATAAGTATAATTATTACAGTTCTAGCGATAATAACTGCATTATATGGGTAATAATGCATGTTATATTGATAATATCGGGAGTAATAAGTATAATTATTATAGTTCTAGCGATAATAATAGTAAAATGTGGCAAATAGTGCATGTTATATTGATAATAATAAAAGTAATAAATATATTTATTACAGTTCTAGCGATAATAACTGCATAATATGGGTAATAATGCATGTTATATTGATGATAATAAAAGTAATACGTATATTTATTATAGTTCTAGCGATAATAACTGCATAATATGGGTAATAATGCATGTTATATTGATAATAATCTAAGTAATAAGTATAATTATTACAGTTCTAGCGATAATAACTGCATTATATGGGTAATAATGCATGTTATATTGATGATAATGAAAGTAATACGTATATTTGTTATAGTTCTAGCGATAATAACTGCATAATATGGGTAATAATGCATGTTATATTGAGAATAATATAAGTAATAAGTATAATTATTACAGTTCTGGCGATAATAACTGCATTATATGGGTAATAATGCACGTTATATTGCTAATAGTATAAGTAATAAGTATAATTATTACAGTTCTAGCGATAATACCTCCATTATATGGGTAATAATGCATGCTTTATTGATAATGATATAAGTAATAAGTATAATTATTACAGTTCTAGCGATAATAACTGCATAATATGGGTAATAATGCACGTTATATTGCTAATAATATAAGTAATGAGTACAATTATTACAGTTCTAGCGATAATAACTGCATTATATGGGTAATAATGCATGTTATATTGATAATAATGTAAGTAATAAGAATAATTATTACAGTTCTAGCGATAATAACTGCATTATATGGGTAATAATGCATGTTATATTGATAATATCGGGAGTAATAAGTATAATTATTATAGTTCTAGCGATAATAATAGTAAAATATGGCAAATAGTGCATGTTATATTGATAATAATAAAAGTAATAAGTATATTTATTACAGTTCTATCGATAATAACTGCATAATATGGGTAATAATGCATGTTATATTGATGATAATAAAAGTAATACGTATATTTATTATAGTTCTAGCGATAATAACTGCATAATATGGGTAATAATGCATGTTATATTGATAATAATCTAAGTAATAAGTATAATTATTACAGTTCTAGCGATAATAACTGCATTATATGGGTAATAATGCATGTTATATTGATGATAATGAAAGTAATACGTATATTTGTTATAGTTCTAGCGATAATAACTGCATAATATGGGTAATAATGCATGTTATATTGAGAATAATATAAGTAATAAGTATAATTATTACAGTTCTGGCGATAATAACTGCATTATATGGGTAATAATGCACGTTATATTGCTAATAGTATAAGTAATAAGTATAATTATTACAGTTCTAGCGATAATACCTCCATTATATGGGTAATAATGCATGCTTTATTGATAATGATATAAGTAATAAGTATAATTATTACAGTTCTAGCGATAATAACTGCATAATATGGGTAATAATGCACGTTATATTGCTAATAATATAAGTAATGAGTACAATTATTACAGTTCTAGCGATAATAACTGCATTATATGGGTAATAATGCATGTTATATTGATAATAATGTAAGTAATAAGAATAATTATTACAGTTCTAGCGATAATAACTGCATTATATGGGTAATAATGCATGTTATATTGATAATATCGGGAGTAATAAGTATAATTATTATAGTTCTAGCGATAATAATAGTAAAATATGGCAAATAGTGCATGTTATATTGATAATAATAAAAGTAATAAGTATATTTATTACAGTTCTATCGATAATAACTGCATAATATGGGTAATAATGCATGTTATATTGATGATAATAAAAGTAATACGTATATTTATTATAGTTCTAGCGATAATAACTGCATAATATGGGTAATAATGCATGTTATATTGAGAATAAGATAAGTAATAAGTATAATTATTACAGTTCTAGCGATAATAACTGCATTATATGGGTAATAATGCATGTTATATTGATAATAATATAAGTAATAAGAATAATTATTACAGTTCTAGCGATAATAACTGCATTATATGGGTCATAATGCACGTTATATTGCTAATAATATAAGTAATGAGTCCAATTATTACAGTTCTAGCGATAATAACTGCATTATATGGGTAATAATGCATGTTATATTGATAATAATATAAGTAATAAGAATAATTATTACAGTTCTAGCGATAATAACTGCATTATATGGGTAATAATGCATGTTATATTGATGATAATAAAAGTAATACGTATATTTATTATAGTTCTAGCGATAATAACTGCATAATATGGGTAATAATGCATGTTATTTTGATAATAATTTAAGTAATAAGTATAATTATTACAGTTCTAGCGATAATAACTGCATTATATGGGTAATAATGCATGTTATATTGATGATAATGAAAGTAATACGTATATTTGTTATAGTTCTAGCGATAATAACTGCATAATATGGGTAATAATGCATGTTATATTGAGAATAATATAAGTAATAAGTATAATTATTACAGTTCTGGCGATAATAACTGCATTATATGGGTAATAATGCACGTTATATTGCTAATAGTATAAGTAATAAGTATAATTATTACAGTTCTAGCGATAATACCTCCATTATATGGGTAATAATGCATGCTTTATTGATAATGATATAAGTAATAAGTATAATTATTACAGTTCTAGCGGTAATAACTGCATAATATGGGTAATAATGCACGTTATATTGCTAATAATATAAGTAATGAGTACAATTATTACAGTTCTAGCGATAATAACTGCATTATATGGGTAATAATGCATGTTATATTGATAATAATATAAGTAATAAGAATAATTATTACAGTTCTAGCGATAATAACTGCATAATATGGGTAATAATGCATGTTATATTGGTAATAATATAAGTAGTAAGTATAATTATTACAGTTCTAGCGATAAT
Source organism: Megachile leachella (assembly GCA_963576845.1). Classification (NCBI taxonomy): domain Eukaryota; kingdom Metazoa; phylum Arthropoda; class Insecta; order Hymenoptera; family Megachilidae; genus Megachile; species Megachile leachella. The sequence continues at coordinate 3,388,737 of CAUYWW010000082.1, forward strand.
AACTGCATAATATGTGTAATAATGCACGTTATATTGATAATAGTATAAGTAATAAGTATAATTATTACAGTTCTGGCGTTAATAACTGCATTATATGGGTAAGAATGCACGCTATATTGCTCATAGTATAAGTAATAAGTATAATTATTACAGTTCTAGCAATAATACCTCCATTATATGGGTAATAATGGATGTTATATTGATAATAATATAAGTAATAAGTATAATTATTACAGTTCTAGCGATAATAACTGCATTATATGGGTAATAATGCATGTTATATTGATAATATTGGGAGTAATAAGTATAATTATTATAGTTCTAGCGATAATAATAGTAAAATATGGCAAATAGTGCATGTTATATTGATAATAATAAAAGTAATAAATATATTTATTACAGTTCTATCGATAATAACTGCATAATATGGGTAATAATGCATGTTATATTGATGATAATAAAAGTAATACGTATATTTATTATAGTTCTAGCGATAATAACTGCATAATATGGGTAATAATGCATGTTATATTGATAATAATCTAAGTAATAAGTATAATTATTACAGTTCTAGCGATAATAACTGCATTATATGGGTAATAATGCACGTTATATTGCTAACAATATAAGTAATAAGTATAATTATTTCAGTTCTAGCGATAATAACTGCATTATATGGGTAATAATGCATGTTATATTGATGATAATGAAAGTAATACGAATATTTAATATAGTTCTAGCGATAATAACTGCATAATATGGGTAATAATGCATGTTATATTGAGAATAATATAAGTAATAAGTATAATTATTACAGTTCTGGCGATAATAACTGCATAATATGGGTAATAATGCATGTTATATTGATGATATTGGGAGTAATAAGTATAATTATTATAGTTCTAGCGATAATAATAGTAAAATATGGCAAATAGTGCATGTTATATTGATAATAATCTAAGTAATAAGTATAATTATTACAGTTCTAGCGATAATAACTGCATTATATGGGTAATAATGCACGTTATATTGCTAACAATATAAGTAATAAGTATAATTATTACAGTTCTAGCGATAATAACTGCATTATATGGGTAATAATGCATGTTATATTGATGATAATGAAAGTAATAGGAATATTTATTATAGTTCTAGCGATAATAACTGCATAATATGGGTAATAATGCATGTTATATTGATGATAATAAAAGTAATACGTATATTTATTATAGTTCTAGCGATAATAACTGCATAATATGAGTAATAATGCATGTTATATTGATAATAATCTAAGTAATAAGTATAATTATTACAGTTCTAGCGATAATAACTGCATTATATGGGTAATAATGCACGTTATATTGCTAACAATATAAGTAATAAGTGTAATTATTACAGTTCTAGCGATAATAACTGCATTATATGGGTAATAATGCATGTTATATTGATGATAATGAAAGTAATACGTATATTTATTATAGTTCTAGCGATAATAACTGCATAATATGGGTAATAATGCATGTTATATTGAGAATAATATAAGTAATAAGTATAATTATTACAGTTCTAGCGATAATAACTGCATTATATGGGTCATAATGCACGTTATATTGCTAATAATATAAGTAATGAGTACAATTATTACAGTTCTAGCGATAATAACTGCATTATATGGGTAATAATGCATCTTATATTGATAATAATATAAGTAATAAGAATAATTATTACAGTTCTAGCGATAATAACTGCATTATATGGGTAATAATGCATGTTATATTGATGATAATAAAAGTAATACGTATATTTATTATAGTTCTAGCGATAATAACTGCATAATATGGGTAATAATGCATGTTATTTTGATAATAATATAAGTAATAAGTATAATTATTACAGTTCTAGCGATAATAACTGCATTATATGGGTCATAATGCACGTTATATTGCTAATAGTATAAGTAATAAGTATAATTATTACAGTTCTAGCGATAATACCTCCATTATATGGGTAATAATGCATGCTTTATTGATAATGATATAAGTAATAAGTATAATTATTACAGTTCTAGCGATAATAACTGCATAATATGGGTAATAATGCACGTTATATTGCTAATAATATAAGTAATGAGTACAATTATTACAGTTCTAGCGATAATAACTGCATTATATGGGTAATAATGCATGTTATATTGATAATAATATAAGTAATAAGAATAATTATTACAGTTCTAGCGATAATAACTGCATTATATGGGTAATAATGCACGTTATATTGCTAATAATATAAGTAATAAGTATAATTATTACAGTTCTAGCGATAATAACTGCATTATATGGGTAATAATGCATGTTATATTGATAATATCGGGAGTAATAAGTATAATTATTATAGTTCTAGCGATAATAATAGTAAAATGTGGCAAATAGTGCATGTTATATTGATAATAATAAAAGTAATAAATATATTTATTACAGTTCTATCAATAATAACTGCATAATATGGGTAATAATGCATGTTATATTGATGATAATAAAAGTAATACGTATATTTATTATAGTTCTAGCGATAATAACTGCATAATATGGGTAATAATGCATGTTATATTGATAATAATCTAAGTAATAAGTATAATTATTACAGTTCTAGTGATAATAACTGCATTATATGGGTAATAAAGCACGTTATATTGCTATCAATATAAGTAATAAGTATAATTATCACAGTTCTAGCGATAATAACTGCATTATATGGGTAGAAATGCATGTTATATTGATAATATTTTTGAGTAATAAGTATATTTATTATGGTTCTAGAGATAATAACTGCATAATATGGGTAATAATGCATGTTATATTGATGATAATGAAAGTAATACGTATATTTATTATAGTTCTAGCGATAATAACTGCATAATATGGGTAATAATGCATGTTATATTGATAATATTGGGAGTAATAAGTATATTTATTGTGGTTCTAGAGATAATAACTGCATAATATGGGTAATAATGCATGTTATATTGATAATAATATAAGTAATAAGTATAATTATTACAGTTCTAGCGATAATAACTGCATTATATGGGTAATAATGCATGTTATATTGATAATAATCTAAGTAATAAGTATAATTATTACAGTTCTAGCGATAATAACTGCATTATATGGGTCATAATGCACGTTATATTGCTAATAATATAAGTAATGAGTCCAATTATTACAGTTCTAGCGATAATAACTGCATTATATGGGTAATAATGCATGTTATATTGATAATAATATAAGTAATAAGAATAATTATTACAGTTCTAGCGATAATAACTGCATTATATGGGTAATAATGCATGTTATATTGATGATAATAAAAGTAATACGTATATTTATTACAGTTCTATCGATAATAACTGCATAATATGGGTAATAATGCATGTTATATTGATGATAATAAAAGTAATACGTATATTTATTATAGTTCTAGCGATAATAACTGCATAATATGGGTAATAATGCATGTTATATTGAGAATAATATAAGTAATAAGTATAATTATTACAGTTCTAGCGATAATAACTGCATTATATGGGTAATAATGCACGTTATATTGCTAATAATATAAGTAATGAGTACAATTATTACAGTTCTAGCGATAATAACTGCATTATATGGGTAATAATGCACGTTATATTGCTAATAATATAAGTAATAAGTATAATTATTACAGTTCTAGCGATAATAACTGCATTATATGGGTAATAATGCATGTTATATTGATAATATCGGGAGTAATAAGTATAATTATTATAGTTCTAGCGATAATAATAGTAAAATGTGGCAAATAGTGCATGTTATATTGATAATAATAAAAGTAATAAATATATTTATTACAGTTCTAGCGATAATAACTGCATAATATGGGTAATAATGCATGTTATATTGATGATAATAAAAGTAATACGTATATTTATTATAGTTCTAGCGATAATA